>OY743094.1:11100000-11700000 GCA_963555665.1 Dircenna loreta
AGAGCTTGACTTCACAAACCCCATCCACATTTCCCCAGAAGACACGCTCGCTGACAAGAGACCTCGACCCACCTGGGACTAGTTTCACTCTAAGTTACCACACCACGTCATCGTGTCATGTCGTGTCGTGTCGTGTCGTGTCAAGTCGTGTCGTGTCGTGTCGTGTCGTGTCGTGGTCGTCCAGGAGCGCGCCGAGCCTGTCACTGGTGTTTAGTCAACGTTACTCTAGTGCCGACTGCTCTTTGTGATTTACTATATGTAGGATAAGACTTTATTTTCCTATATTATTGAATAAATTATATTTAATTTGCTTAAGAGTAAGCCGTCTTTTTCTACATAATATATAATTAATTAAATTAGAAATATTAATCTCACAATAAACTTTCACAAATATTGTTTTTTTTAAATATCATACATTTTGATATTCATTTAATAATCTCAGCAATATGATAATAAATGTAAGCCAGATCTCTGCTTTTAAAACAATTTAAAAAATCCAACTTCTACCGCCTCTGTTTAAATATTTTCTCCTGTTGCCGCCGAGTCATTACCTCAAGCAAATATTTAAAAATGCAAAATTTTTTTAATTTCAAAAATTATATGCAAAGCTATATTCAAATGTTTTTGGACCTTAAATATAAAGAATACAACTGACTTCTGGAGATTATCTGCGAAGGTGATTGAGTGGACGGACCTCGCGGCGCCTCCTGTGACTGTTTCCTGACCTTATGAAACAACGAACTAACACCACTTTCAAAATCTGGCAATGCTTCAGAGATCCTTCTAGGAACAGACCATCAGTATTACCTTCAATCAGCATCATATTTACTTCAAAATAACCAGTTCGGTCTTACGGCAGGTCGCTTCACCCTGACCCTCCTCCACAACATCTATCAGGTCTGGGAGGAATCTCAAGATGCTCTCGGAGTATTGTGTGATCTCTGTAAGGCACTCGACAGTGTTCAACATGACACTGGTCACAATGATTTCAAGGTCTTGATGACTCAACTAATATTTCAGGGGTTGAGTTGAATGGACAAATATCTACCGGGACTTCGATTGAAGAGGTGTACCTCAAGGTTCAATGTTAGGCTCATTGCTCTTCCTTGTCCATTTAAATGATCTGTTCATTTTTGTAAACACAGTGAGATAGTATTATTTGCTATTTTTTATAATATAGCTTTTGACAAATTTAAGAAAGTAACTAAATAATATTTATGCGCTCACTGACCCTACTGTACTATACTGTCGAATATTCAGAGGTTGATGAACCGTGGGTGTGAAGCGATCGTAGTCAGGCTGTTTCGAGAATTATTCAGAACATTTGATGTTCCTAATTTATTGAAGTAATTATGATTTAAGAATGAATACAAAAATATACATGACATCTGAGTTTTTGTTGGCCGGCTCTCTCCGGTTTGTTACAATATTTGTTCTAAACTGGTGGTGGGCTTGACAGTTAAAACATGTTTTAAATAAAATTGATTCTCAATAAAGATTTTGTTTTTTTAGAAGATCTCATCTTCTACAAATGCAAAAAAAAATGTATTTTAAAATTAAAAAGTAAGGATAGTAAATTAAAAACTAAAAAGTAATCATAAAAATAGATATATTACAAAAAGTTAAAGACGCGGCGTCAAGTCCGACCGGCCCTGACGGCCGCGAGCAGCCGCGCCTGGTCCGTGAGGAACCACTGCCACAGCTTCCTCAGCTGATGTTTATCGCTCTTCTGAAAATTAATAACAACCTCTCAATCTTCATGTCGTTTTTTTTTTTGTAGTAATTAATAGCGGCTTGTCGTTTATTAATGAGGTACTTTTTCCAAATAATTAGTATTATTTTGATGTGTATGTTGTACCTGTGCGTGGAGCAGGGCGGCGGTGTGCAGCGCGCGGCCGTCCACGAGGTCCCAGCGGCGCGCGAGGCGGTGGCCGGAGCCCGACAGCGCGGGGTGGCGGCCGGTCGGGTGTCTCGTACAGCCGTCGTAGATGTAGCTTGTTAGGGGCTTTGTTGAAGCTTTGCTGGAAAATGTTTTAAAGATGGATTGTTTCAAAATAGGTTACTCATATTGAAAGATTAGCCATTATATTTAGAAGAGAACAATTCATTCCTAAGATAAGATTGACTTGAATGATAGCCGAGGATGTCACAGTCGGGCTTCCTCCCCAAGTGGGCAGACACTATGAGGGATGTAATCTTAATTTGATTATTTCTATTTTTAACGAATTATTCTTTGGTCGATGGCACATTTTATTCCAAGCAATGCTATTTTAATATGTATTTTGCATAAAGATTTATTGATACATTCAAGACTTTGTTACTTACAATTCGACGAGAGCCTCTTCCTTTCTTTGAAACCCATCATTGATATTTTCTTTTAGTTCTGGAACTTTATTTTTTAATTCGTTGTACATTTTTCTATGTGCCAATACATCTGTACCGTCACCTCCGAGTATGGAAGACAAACTTTGCACCAAAATATTTGATGTTTGTAAGTTTCTCTCGATGTTTTCTTGCTCTGTGCATATGTCAGACATTGATCTCTGAAAACATTTATTATTATTATTATTGTGAGTTTATTTATTTGTAATACTTATTTCATAACAAAGAAAAAAATAACATTTCCGAGAGTTGTAGAAAATAACATTGTATACGGACATTGCAACTCAGGAATTACACTAAAATGTATCCTCTTGAATTGTACCAAACTGTATATTCAGTTGTATTTATTTAGTATGATGAATATAACTACTATCAGGAGCACTCACTATCCTACTCGCGACGGCTTCAGTCTCCTCTATGAGGTATAACCTGAGATCGGCCGCGAAGTGCATGACCTCCTCGAGGGTCCGCAGCTCCCTCCGCAGGGCGCAGTACAGCAGCCGGTCCAGACCCACGGCCTGCTGCGCCAGCTCCAGCAGGAAGGTTAGGTCTTTGTATATTTGTCTGGAACGAATTAGTAAAGCATTGCTTTTTTATAGATTTAAGACACTTCACACTTCTTAGAACGATCTTTTACTTTTAATGAAATAAAAGCACTGTTTAAAAATATATGCAGAATATTTTAGGAATTTTTAGTAATATGAATAGTTTAAACTGCTGTCGACCACTACAGCACTAGTCCGACTCACTCCCTGGTGTCCAAGGCCGCCATGGCCGCGGTGTCCACGGCGAGGCGCGTCCGTCTGTGCGTGTACTGCTGCACCGTGCTCCGCAGCTGCTCGTCCAGGATCGACTCCTCCTGTTCCAGCAGCTCAATTGCACTTTGAGCTTCCATTAAACTTACTCTGCGCATAAGGGATTTTGTGTGACAAAAATAAACAAAAGATTTTTTATTACTTGATGGTTTTAACTTCAGTCTATCGCGCCCATTTTATTATACAATTTAAGTGACACTATTTAACCTTAAAAAATAGCGAGTAGGCGTCTCCACCAATCAGAGAGCAACACTAACTAATAACAGGTCTGCAGTATATCAATATGTTAGACTGTAACGGAATTCAACATTAAAAACTATATAAAATCTATTGAAACGGACAACACTCGAACCTGCGATCTCTGCAAAGCCTTCTTTTTTGCTTTGCCAATTGAGCCACCGTGTCGCTACTACATATCTTATTTGGCTTCTTTTGAAAATCCTAAATACACCACTTAGGTAGGTTGCGGGTTCTAATTGTGCCCTCTCTATATTTGTTTTATTTTATATTTATTTAAAACTACATAATAACTTATAATAGAGCACCTGTTTCTAGACAATTCCCAATATAAAATATTTTGTTAAATTCATTGTAAATGCTAACTCAGCAAAAATCAGAAAAAATAAATATTAGGTTAAACTATTTCAAAGAAACATCAGATCACATTTGAAAATTTGACACATTCACATCGGCATAAAGAACGGCACCACAGTAGTAAATGTAAGTAAATAAATACAAATGTTATTAGTCTGAAATTAAACTCGGGACAAGTCTTCCTGCCAATGTGAAGTGGTCATTGAAATAAAGGGACTATTTACATCATATAAATATATAGGAGTCTTACGTAATTTGAGTGGGGTGTACATTGGTGTAATTCGACACTAGCAACATCTTAGCCTGCTCTCCGCTCAGCTCTGCTTTAGATTCTATGTAGGCAAAGACTGCCTTAGACAAGCTGCAATATTACAATAAAATATACACTCATTGATTTTTAGTGCCAATAGACAAACTTATACAGATTCTTGTTTTGGCAAGAATTTATATTTTGTTTAACAAAAATAACATTTTTTTAAGATATATTAATAACAAAAGCTGTACCATTCTTCCAAATTCTTGGCTTCAATGAAAGCCGTGCGTAGATCATCATCACTGACATCACTGTCTCGGCTGTTGAACTTCTTATTTGTGTATAAATCAAAATGTGACTTGAACAATGATTGAGACTGACGGTAGGATTCCAATGGACCAAATGTGAAAAACTGCTTTGATATCTCCTAAAAATTAAGAAAAAATTGTAGAAAAGACAACTCAACTCAACAAACAGCTCAGATCCTTGAACCTATCTAAACAAAACAAGTAAAACAGGGTTTTGGTAATTTCATCCAGGATATTACAAACATTTATGTTTGGATGGAAATTAGTGAGTTTTAAATCTATGTGTATACTACGTAATTCATTGATATTTGGTTTTCAGTTTGGAAATTAAGAAATACAGATTATTCCAATTGAGAGACCTCAGACGGCAGACAGTCAACCCCCCAGTATTTTAAAAAGAATAGTACTTTAAAAATATTTCTTTGGAAATATTGAAATATGTTTAAATGAATCAGCAATTTTTATATTTCATATTAATATTTAGAGTTTTGGTTACCAATAAACAGTATTTTTATAAATTCATCACCTAGGGTACTATAGTAGGAAAGATTGTTTATCAAAAGCATAATTTGAACAGAGTATTAAATTTCAATTACAGCTTTTACCGAGGTATAATTAATATATTATTCGACAATCATATCAATGAAAGTTTGTTTCATAGTAAAAAGCAGTGATAGTAGTTTTGTTTTTGATACTACTTATTTAATCTAGTTAAAACCAGTACCTTATCACTCATACAAGATCCATACACTCCCAGCACTTCAGCTATAACATCAGTTACACTATTTTCTATATTTTCAACTTCTTCAGCCAGCTCTGTGCATTGATCACTAGCCAACTTTACATCTTGAAAGCATAGCTTTTGAACTGTATTTAGTCTTGCTATATCTAGTGTAAGTTCTTCTTTAGTTGACCTACAGATATAAAAGATTTCATATTATCCCAATTTAAGTCAATACAAATGAATAATACTTAAAAATATTAATACAAATTTTAAAATTTCATTAAATCTTACTTCTTTTGTGCAATCATTTCCTTGAAAAGTTCTTCCTGCATCTGTAACATTGCCAGTTTTTCTTTGAGTTGGTTTATATCAAGTTTCACATCCTCCAAGGATTCAAGGTCTCCTGCTAGTGGCAGACCCTTGAACTCATCTTGTATAGAAACCAGTCGAGTTTCAAAATTTTCTACAGATAGCAATCTCTCTTTCTTTTCTAATTCCGCATACCTGATAAGACAATTTATGTAAAATAGGAAGGAATACCTTAGAAATTCTAGATGCTGACCAAGCTTTCTATTGAATGTTTTTCGATTCTTATTTAGAAATAAGAACTACTAACACTTTAAGCGAAAGATATATTCTTTACCTGCATTCTTCTCTGGTAGTTAAAGCATTATTGTGATCTAAATTGTTATAAATCCACAGTAAGACCCCCGAAAAATCTGGATCGTTCAACATCCATTCAAAGGACTTTTTGTAAGTCTCAACCCCTAAGGTTTGAAGGAATGGAATAAATTCTTCGTCACAAATATCGTTCATGTAATTCATTTTGTATAATTTAACATCAAATGTTTTTTTTCGAAAGTATGTAAAGTTTTGAAAGATTGAGTACTATATTTCAGATCCAGTCAGCGCCGTTATAATTTAAAAATATAAACATATTTGACATATTCCTAAAATGACAAATGACATTTCTTGGGTCAACATTTTGAACTATATGATGATATAGTCTGCGAAAAATTAAAAGAATCAATTAAAAAATACAATTTTAAAAATGGAAATAAAATAACTTAGTAAAATAAACTTTAAATTAACATATTTTACCAAATAAACTCTATGCTTGATATCGTGTTTTAATATCACAAATAGAGAGGTCGCTACAAGGAACATTTCAACTATACATATTTTAATTCTGCTACGATATAAAGAGGAATTTAATTTTCAAATCCCATGTAAAACGAAGTTTTAAAAAAATATAGAATAAAAATCATCAATACGGGCAGGACTCGAACCTATAATTTCTGGGTTATCATCACGTCACTCTGTCAAGTGGACTAATCAAGTAAAATACTTCAAAATATATTATAACTAGCTTTTACTCGCGGCTTCGCTCACATTTGAGTAATTAATAAGTATTAGAGATCGTTGCAATCTTTCTAACCCTAAAACTCTTTGGAATAAGTACAAAGATTCAAGGCTTAAGATAAATTTAAAAAAAAACACCTCAATTGAAACTATAACTAATAGAAATAAATATTAACGTAGGGAATGCTAGATAGCATTGATGCAAGCAAGAAGCTAGATTTTTAGATTTATTGACACACAATGTTTTTATCTTTCAATTTTTTTTTAAATTCCCAATAAAAAAAAATCTAATAAAAATTATCTCATGTTACTTCTTATACCTCCAAAAGTGTGTGTATAAAGTTTCATAACGATCGGTTGAGTAGTTTTCGCGTGAAAGCGTAACAAAGAAACTTACATTCGCATTTATAATATTAGTAGGGATTATAAATAATTGATTTGAAGGAGTCCTAACCATATTTGCTTTATTGTTTTGATTTTTATCCTAGGAGCACGTATTGCAATGAGTGTTTTTTTTTTAAATATTAACGTAATAAAAGCAAATTGATTGCGATGGTTCCAGTTGTTCGTAAATTACTTTATTCTTTACGTAACTCATTTTACTTATATTGACATTTGTGAAACAGTGATCACAATAAAAAAAACACCCGGCTGAGTTTGTTGTGTGGTTCTTCTCAGACCAGAACGCGTTTGGAACCCTCGTTATTTTAACTTTAAGTTTAGAGGTGTTCTTGCAGAAGGGCTTATTTCGATAAGTATGGTATCAAAATAGGCCCTACCTTTATTTGACGTACACAAGTGATCACTGAGAATGATTCAAAGTGGAAAAGATTTAAATAAATAAATAAATAAAGAAAGAAATATTGATTTAACTTCAACTCTAGCTCATAATTTTATTCAACCTGAAAATGTACTTATGAACTTCTATGAAATTAAATGACTGTCAAAAGTTATCAGGCCGTAATTATTAAGGGAAACATATTTTTTAAACTAATCGAATGATCTAAGAAAACAATCATACATGTTAAGATAAAGACAAAATATAAAGACTTCAAAATTCTTATGCGCTATTACATGATACATCATCTGTCATGAATAATAATGAGGGTAGTAAATCATTCCATTCAAGTGACATAAAAATAAAGGAAGAGTCGCAATTGGGCTATTAACCAATTGAGACCCTCGGTTTTGGCATACCCTCGCACTTGAACGCCGAAAGTTCAAGGTCGCGATCTTGGCTGCCTATGAACCGAATTTTTGTTCTCATATTATTCTATGTTAATATATTTATTATTACTGGATAGCATTTTAATCATATGCAACACTTATACACTTAGGAAAGTCAATATTTGCATTTCTAATCTCAAAAATAATTCTCATCATTAGGACAGGTCTATAATGTCAAGTGGTCCATAGAGAAAACACACTGACCTGGATACCTTAATTTTAAGAAAAAAAAACATATACAAAATCATAAGCTTACTAAATAACTTTTGTAATCATCATTCTAAGAACCTACTAAAGTATGCAAATGAAAGCGATTTTAGCAAAACTTTATAACATTTGCAAATTATAAAATATAAATGTCAAATGTATAACGTTAAGAATGTTTGACGTTGCATCTGTGGGCGTTTATACTCTAAAGCTGTTGAAGCTACATACGAATTACGATGCTGACCAAGCTTTCTATTGAGTGTTGTTCCATTGTTTTTTCTGAGGTATTGACATAATATTCAATTTAATATGATTATATTGACAATTTATAATATTAGTAATTAAGGTTTAAATTATGACGTAAATCATAATTAAGTACAGGTAGGTAATAAAAAATCTTGAAATTCTAACCGAAGATTTATTTATTTATTTCTTCTTTATTGTCAAAAAAAAAGTACGTAGGGCGGACTTAATGCTACAAAACATTTTCTACCAGTCAACCCGAAGAAAAAAACAATAAAAAAGGCAATAAGGCAGTATTACTTAAAGAAATAACATTACAAAATACTTAAACTATTTATAAAAAAAACATGTATGATTGTATGAATATATAAATATATATATTTAAGTATAAGTATATATATATATATATATATGTATATAAATGTAAATACGAAGATTAACAGTTGGATTAAAAAAAATGTTTTGCCAGAGTGGTAGTGTATTGTTGTATATATTAATGGCTGTAATATTTCGCCATCCACCAATCAGAAATGCGGAATTTGACAATTGACTAGTAATCATCATCATAATTCGATGAAATGGGGTGGCATCCTCTAGCTTTAAAATATTTAGTTTAACTGGTTTCAAATTTTAACTCAAATAGTTAAAATGAATTTGTAGTTCGGACACTGCTAATATAATAGTAATTCAACAATGATAATGTATGTCAGTGACGATTTAACGGTTATGTTTATCTTTCATATTGTGATGGAAACAGTGCCGAAATACAATGGCGATATAGGAAGTAGGCGACATGAAGCATCCTTCACAAAGCACGTCTCCGCTAGAAAAACAATGGGTCTGTCCATGCTCGAGCTTATTATGCATTAATAACTCTTGAGTCAATTAAATAAGGTTGAATTTAGTGTGCAAATTGTTCAATTTTATAATTTCACCACTTCTTATCAAGCTAGAGAACTCTTCAACCTGTTCGTGTCTTATGACCGCCTGGTAGTTTATATATTGATAGTTGAGAAACCTATTTGCATGTGTTATATTTGTTTACTTTTCTTTTGTTTATTGATTATGGAGGCTCTATATCTAATTATAAATATTAAATAAAACTTAACATTTTTCATTTTGCTCATTAATTTTAAAAATACTTCAGATTCTCAAGTAATTACACAACACTGTTAGTTTGTTTTTTACAATTTTAATATCCAAAATGTCTATATTTAATTCCATCACAACAAAAGCTTATCGTCGCAGCAAAGCAATCTTAAAATTTGAGAAACTTAAACAAGAAAATCTTCAAACATAGTTTATTTACTCCAACATAATGTATGTATATGTTAGAATGTTGAAAACAAATGAAGTTTGTGTGTTTATTATATCATCCTATTTTCGGTTCGAGGGATCTATTTGTATGATAAAACATAGCGGTGTGTCAGGGTGTCAGTTTGTTTATGTAGGCGTCTAGTTCAAGACCACCGGGACATAGGATGAATGGAGTGATCTATGCCAGATTTTTTTCCGTGGCTGTCAAGTGGTTTGAAAACATAATGAATTATGACAAAATATTGAAGACAAATCAAAACATAATCTTATTAAGTTAATATCATCCACTTGAGATGATAAGTATATTTGATTTATTTCTAATAATAAGTACTTTAATAAAAATAATTCATCGACTCCATGAACATTTGTTCAGTAGGTACCTTACATTGTTTGCTAACTAAGAAGTAAGGCAGAATAATCTCTGTTCCGATTTACAACAAGAGGATTTTTCAACCGACGCCTCGGTAATAAAAACAAAATATAATAGTATAAAGATAATTTTAATGAGAATTAAACTAGAAGGTTGGTAGATTGCTTATGTCACTGTCATCCACGGCACTACCCAGTTAGAAGGAACGTTGTCACCTGTCATAAGACGGAAGTTTGAACTTTTTTTTTGTTTTTTGTTTTAATTTGGTCGGATTACTTATATTATACAACTAACTGTGTAACCAAATGTCATTCAAATGAAAGTGTTTAATTACAGTTCAAGCCAATAAACTTACCTGCTAAAAGAGGTAATAAAGCAGAATGTGTTTGTTTGTAAAAGTGAAAAGAATTAATTTTGTTACTTAATGTGGAGCAAATTATTTTACAAACGGGAGATATTCAATAAAGTTTTTTAAATTTGTATGGTTATTTGGATTAGGTTATAATAACAAGAATTCATAGTGTATTGCCTGTTATTGTAATTTATTTAATAAACTGAAAACTTAGAGAAATAAAGGCGGTAGAAACCCTACCAACACGCATCCACAAATAATAAAAAGTGGGGGGACAGACCCTTTTAAAAACCTCTGGGGGTATATTGCAAATAATTGGTATGAGGACAGGTGGATGTATACTGTCTGTTATTAAATAATGTTACTTAAATTACGGAATGTGTGCCAAATTTTGTAATTTATAAAATAACAAGTACGTATAACTTTATTAAAGTATTATGTTAAGATGATTTAAAAAATATATTTTGATGGAAAAAATAATTCCTTAATTCAGGTATTGAAACGTTATTCTCGACTAAAATGTTATTTTATTTCAGAAACTCCTCACAAATAATTCAGTTCGCGTTGTTTATTATTTATATTCTAATTTTAATCTTTGAAGTCAACCTGTCGCCGCCATGTTATATTTCTGATGCGTCTCTATTTATCGTAAAATGCATTTAAAATGTTATCATATAAGAATAGATCGCAGTTTAAAATAACTTTTATTTAATAAGAGGAGATGAAAGACGCGCGACGCCTTTGATAGACGTAGTAAGAGTGAAAAGGAAATTAAACTCTACAGACAAGGAAGAAAATACCTAGTTACCTATATATTATTAGTGATAGTATTTAGTCTTTTAGTGTTCTTTTTTACCATTAGGTACACCTCGTACATACTCATCCAGATCATCTGGTGTTATTGTAATTTGAAATAGTCCAGATGTATGATTTAAAACTTCAACTAGATTTCATTCATATTAATTTTCAAGGTATCCTTAATGATTGTTAAACGCGACGCCCGCAGCTATTAAAACAATGAACATTCAGAGTATTGTACCACCATTGTCACCTAAAGGACTACACAATGGAAGTTTGTCCTGTAAGTTTGTATCTCCCGTAAGTTGGTATGTATGATATTTTATCAGAAGTGTCCGAATGGAGATATTATTAAAAAGGCGTGTCTAAAGTAATCCTTATCCCAATTACAGTAAGTTCATTCACTGACAATATTAGCTGTCAAACCTGATCCTGGTCGGTCCAATTTCACTCAACATAAAATATTATTTCGGTATGTTTAATTGAGATGACATGAAGTCTATGAACACCACAGAATTATTATCATAAGACTTTTGTTTATCTTCTATAGATAAATTTAAAACACTTAATTTCTATATTTCAATGTCTTTGTTTGTGGATTCTAAGTCTCAAAAGAAAATAAGAATTTCTTAATATGAACGCGTAATGTAGAAACCAAAACCATGTATTTAAAAGTTAATATATCGATGCCGTAACAGACTCACGGGTACGGGTTATTTTTAAACCCAGTTGCTATCAAATTGCAGTTAATGCATATGACGAGACGACAAAATACTCGAGCTCAACTTAAAATAATCTTTATCTATATCAAAATATATCTATTAATTAGTAACTCAAGAAATATCTCTGAATCGTTACTTTTGACATACAGGCTGTTTTTTATCTCTGAAAATATCTCGAATGTTGTTTTATTTATCATATTTTATAGTTATCGTGGTTCTCCAGAAATAAAACTGTAAGGGACAGACTGTCGCAAACAACATAAATATACGTATATGTACATATATCTACGTATATGTACATATATCTACGTATATATACATATATATACGTATATGTACATATATCTACGTATATGTACATATATCTACGTATATATACATATATCTACGTATATATCTTATAACGATACACTGGGATTATCAAGAAACGTCTAGAAGAATGAAATATCAACAAAGTTTTACATAAGCAGTGTTTTAATGAGAGTAACCTCTAGTCTATACCTACTCTTTACACCCATGACTTGCAAACTTGTTGAAAATGTATGGCATTTGAAGGTTTTAGCCAAAAACCTAACTCCATTCACAGAATTGTTAGTCATTGTCTAGATTTTGAGCGACATTACAATAGACACTCGTTATATTATAATACCATCTGATTATATTTTTGGTTATGTGACGTCACGACCGCGGATTAATAAACACTCTAGCACTGTGTTACTCTGTCCGTCTGTTGTCATTGTTTGATTGGTGGGTACAGGTTTTTTGCATGGCTTTTGACTTTTAGCCTGTTGATTATAAAAGGTAAGTAAATATATTACTTATATATACTTATCGCTTTCTAATTAATAATAGTTTTATTTATACAAATACAGTCTTCAATGAAAACTTCATTCTTTTAAAGAAGTTTTTAAGAATTATCCCAATAGTTCCAGAGTCTTACAACTAACCAAGTTTATATGTTTTTTATTTTGACATAATATAAAACAAAAATAAATTTCAGTATAATAAATACCTATCCCTTATCGTATGCTTCTAATTATGTGTGGTCTGTGGTACAAGTTGCTAACGTGAAATAATAGAATCGAGCAAAACCACGGGTTTCAGTAGTATTTATGTATTTTATATTTAACATAAACAAATCGTTTGTTCATTTGAATTAGTGTTGACCGTTACGTGAATTTAGGCAAGGGTCAACGGACTGAATTAGTTTATTGACTTGTACTAAATATAATCTATACTTCCCATATTATTCAAACAGCCATATACGGTGCTTGTCCATCGTAGTCAGCTAAATAAGTAACAAAATATACACAATAGAATAATTATGTAGATCTAAGAAGTCAGTGCATTCAGTCACATCCAATATATAAAACAAATTACTACACTCTATTGGTGTTATAAATATTTTAAAAGAAAGGATATATTAATATAACAAATATCAATTGCAAATTTATTTGAAATCATGTTAATTTTACAAAACCTTAAAAAAATATAATTACTATCTATTTATGTTATCCTAGTACCTGGAAAAAACTAAGGCGTATTATTATATAAATTAATACATATGTAACTATATATAACTAAATATTATTTATTAATTTTAACCTCCGAGGCAAATATGAGGGAAGTTATAGTTAGGTTAACATGTGCATTGGCGTGTCTGTTTGTGTCTGAATTAGAGCTCCAAAACAGATACATTGATTTTAATTCTTAACCTGGTCTGTCAAGACGGTTCTTGACTGTTAGGTGGAACTGAAGGCAGTCGTCTCCAAGATATTCAGCTTTAATTGAAACTAGTGACCAGGTATATCAGGACAATAAGTAAATATTTATTATTTGAAATAATTATGTAAAGCTATTATTTACCACTCAGTTAGTATATATAATGAAACTGTGCCACATTGTCAATTAAAATAATTTCGCGAATGATTTTAGCAGCATTTCGTCTGGCGTCGAGGGGTCGAGGGGTCATCGCACTGAACATCTGTTGCCTTTTAATTTAGATCCAAAAATTAAACATTCACTCATAATTAAGATAATAAATAACACTAAGAACTATTTGCGATGACCTCGTGGAGTCATATCAAGTGTATGTTGTAACAATTATTGATGAAATATGTTTTAGTTGGTATTTGTAAGTACCTACATACATTATCAAATCGTGGTTAAGATGATTTATTCTAACGCGGTCCATTTATTCTTTGGATAGTTTTTTTTATTTCTTGCACAAACAATCTTTGGAATAAATTATGTCGCGGAGATTTAACAACAAATAAATAACGGACAAAATACATCTATACTCTGAACAACAATCTGTCACAAGTCGGAATCTGATCAGTTAGACTTCAGAGTCAGTACTTGTACATCATCATGCTATGATGATGTTATACGTAAAGAGTCCTATGATAAATATTATTTCGATCTAATTTTCTCTCGTATGCAAAAAAACATTTTCCGCTGCTAAATTTATTTACAAATTTTAAATCTGTTATGAAAAAGGAATGGCGTGTTTGTTCGAGGGCTTATTAATTGCACTACGTTGAATGCATTTATAAAACAATCGATTATCGTGTACAGTTAAAAAAAAAGTTATTAATTATATTATTTTATTATGTGTATTGTACACAGCCCGAATGGAAAAGTTATAGGTTTAACTGCTGTGTGTATTATCTACTTGTTAATAACATATATATCGCTGTGTAAATAACAAGTAGATAAAATACACCGTTAATATTACAATAAATGCAATAATTCTCAAACAATCATGGGTAATACAATATATACTCAATTTTTAACATCTTAAGATTCTTATTATATTAACCTTTTTTTTTTTGTTGTCCGTACAATGAATCATGTTAGTATTTAGTCATAGGGTTTCCCTGCATTTAAATATTTAACGAATGTTGCAGACGGTATTAAAGGATTATGTACAGTAAGACCATCTACTAAGTACATAGACGTATGTTTAACTGAGACGGTCTGAGAAAAAGACAAAGTCACGTTTTTATTACAAAATAAGCATACATTGAGCTTACTCTGCTTGTAACGTTTTAAAAGGCAGGTCCAGGGAGACGAACCGGAAATAAACTTCATGGATACTCTATTTACTTATTACTTTTTATTTATTTGTACCATTGACAATTGAGCACAGTTATAATTATTGATATATGAGTACAAATAAACGTAAAGAAGATTAGAATAACCAACCACGTCACTACTAGTTCTATGATGTTATCACAAATACAAGGACTTAAGCATTTTTAAGCATTTCGAATAATAATAGTTATATGGTGTTTAAGAACTAAGAATGCTAATAGACCATAGTTTGGAAGTTGTAAAAGTGAAGCAACATGTTCAGAGTTGTTTCGAGGTCAACATTGGGACTGTGTACCGATAGTAACAGGGACAGGGACGGGACAGGAAGATATCTCAACTCTTTAATACTACCTAACTGTTTAATATACACGAGGAACATTCTAGTCTGAACCGTACACAGGACCCATCGCTGCTACACTCTGTAATTCCACCTGTCGGAGTTTCTGTAAGAGGAAGAATGAAATGATCATAAATCACAATGTAGTGACGTGACGTCGTCAGCTCGCTGCCGGCTTGGTGTCGATGTTTCTAGATGTTCACTTTACACGTGTACATATTTAATGTCATAACCATTTCAATACTTATTTATGGTGTAATATTTATGAATGCTCTTGGCTTAATTTACAGTTTAAAACTAAATTAAATCTTTCGAATCCTTACATGAAACGTCTTTGTTTTGGTTTATTGAGATAGACGCTTGTTGGATAATCCTATAAACTTTCTGCTTATTGCCTTAATTAAACTTGGTTTTATTAAATATTAACAAGGCGTTTTAGGAGGTAGAGGCTAGTTGTCCTCCCTTGACTGCAACTCGTACAAGGCTCGTACTCGTACTAGTACAATCAACGTAAAGTAGCTATTGTAGCTGTTTCAATTCCCCTCTCTTCCTCTCCGTGTATCCTAGAATCCCATTTCCCATTCTTCATTAGTGGTAAAGCATTACCAAATTTTCAGATAATTTTTATTTACATATTCATGAGAGACTACACTATATGGACCGTCTATTCGTTGCTACCAAATCAAACAAAAAATAGAATGCGTTATGACGATATATGCCAGAAATTCGGACGAAAATATGTTTATTTAGCTAGTGAGAATTTCAAGAATATGAATATCAGAACCTCCCACCAAATGGTACTAAAATAAACAAAAAATGCTTTATTCACAAACCATTATTAAGTGGAGCTTGCTGGAATATATCGTTAAAACGCAGACATCTTATTTAGATTAAATTCTCTGAAATGCACTGTTTTTCTATTACGTACGAGATCCGTTATAAAATTTGCTAATATTTTTTCTAACACATTCCTGTGAACCCGGATTGCATATGCCAAATATTTATACCTAAGCCAAGTAGCCAGAATTTATTGCAGATGACTAACAGAAATAATGTAAATTATAAACAATACAATGACGTAAGAGAAAGCTAATAATAATAAGTTACAATTAGTATTCTGGGGTTATCTGTATCTTTGATGCGCCGTCATTTATTTTATCTAATAGTGTTAGTAGAACAAGATTTACTGACATAGGAATATGTGCTCCTTAAAATAATAATCATTTGATACGTTATATTTGAAATGGCGGGAAAAAATGGAAGGACATGTCAAGATATTCTACACTTGTGTTTTAATTATATTTAAAACCCCCTAATTACGGTTAATTAATACTTTAATAAAGTTTATTTAGAATGTACAATTATTAATAAAAACAAAATAATAACTCAAACTTGATATCATAACTATAACATTTTAATTTCATTGTAATAATATGTGTAGTTAATGTCGAGTTCAAATGTACCTTATCTGGATTTAAATTCTAAGCCTAAAGTACAAATCATTCCGCTAGTGAAGGTAATACGCTTCGCTGAAATAGCTTCATCTTTCCACACTTTATTTCACTTCACAAACCACACGTCTCCAGACCTGGGACCAACATAAAGCAGCCAATAGAATTACTCTGTGGTCCATTCCATGACATTTATTTGAAATATTGTAGTTTTTTTATGTCGATATTATTATTATTAATTAAAAGAATTGTGATTGACTTAAACAACAAACGATTTGTGGATCTTGTAACAAAACAAGTAGAATATATATTTTTACAATAATAACACATTAAAAAGGATAAAATTTTATAAACCACGGTTCAATGCCAAAGGCTTCAACAAATAACGTCATTCACGAGTGCGTCAAACCAATATCCTTTTTAAAATCCTTAACAAGTTGCATCACACGGGAATCGAACCCGACATCCTTATTTAAATAATGATATAAACGACACATGGTGAAGCAATGGTTGGTTATCTTTCAATTATCCTTTGTGTGAGATGAGTGTCAAATTGCAGCAACAGTTTTAAGATTAATATTAGATGGGTTACCAATGACTATGGAGGTGGTATTTGGTAAACAATTGACTGATACTTATTCAAAGGGTAAAAAAAAACATACTGTTTGTAAAGAAATTATACTTAAAATAACAATATAAAAAAAAACATTGTGTATATGTGTGTTTTCACAAATTACCGGTTCAAATTATAATAATCATCATCTAGAAATAATAATTACGAAAGGAAAAATCAGTCCTGTATGAATACGTCATTAAAAATATTATTTATGTCAGAAAGACGACAGAGGAGAGGTTATACATATTTGTCTGTATCACTGTCAGGACATTATATATATATATATATATATATATATATATATATATATATATATATATATATATATATATATATATATATATATATATCGCGAGTAACAACCATCTCTAGAAATATTACTATTTCTTAAACGAGACCCTTCCGTCCTCTGTTCTGTCAAATGTTAATGAAAAATTATTAACATTTTATTTCCTTATTATGTTAAAGTTGGAGAAATATCCTAGTATTTTCTTTGAATTCCTACTTATCACAAAGAACATCACTAAATAAAATTATAATCTAATTTACCTTAACCTATAATTTATTTATATAGCAACTAATACTGACACATTTACATGTAACTAATATAATATTAAATGGACGTCTTAAAAATACAATATTTACAATAAATAGATAAAACAAACAAAGACAAATATAAAGCTACTAACTTGAAATTGCATCAATTGTTTTTTATGAGAGCTACAAAGTGAATACTATTTACATGTTGTCGCTACTGCTATGACAGCCCGGCCGGCGGCTGCTCGTCAAACACTACGGTACGCACGGTGTGTTGGCTGACTGTCATTTCGTCTTTATGAGGTTTTTGGCGCGTCTTGAAGTTGTCACAGAGTACACATACCTGGGACAAGAAATACAAATATTTTCAAAATTAATGTTAAATTAAAAAATAAATCAAAATTAAGATCGAATTTAATAAACTGTTATTAATAACGCAGATATGAAATAATAATTTTTAAATTATCCACTGTTACACAAAGGAATTATATACATATTGGAAGTTTGTAGGGCTGTATAACCCCATGTGCCAAATATTTATCCTGTTGACGACCTTTGATTTAATTTGGACAAATGTTGGATTCAATTTACAATCCCTTGTCTGTTTGTTTATTTCACTAAGTATATTTTATTAAGTGAGTTATGTATTACTTGTTTATATTATTTGATTATATTATATATAAATACAGTATTATTTCTTTACCTTAACCAGCAACAAAAACATACATGTGTTACATATTGTGATTTTTTATAGTTTCCAGTTCGCTTTATGTTAGAAAGATATTTAAATATTCTCTACAGTGGGCAAAACAAATCAGAAAATTAGCCTTATTTTCTTTATTTACTCGTATTATCAAGATTTATTTATATCTTTATTTTTAATCTTAGCTTGTTCTTCAGCTTTTAATAATTTTAAAAGCTTACAGTATAGAGCAGCGTGAGGAAGCCGACCGCGGCGCCGGCCAGCACGTCCCACCAGTGGTGGCGGTGGTCCGTGACGCGAGTGAGCGAGCACACCGCGCTGTACGACAGAGACAGCAGCTGCAGCAGCGGCGCCGCCAGCACGGAGCGCCGCCGCCACGAGAACACGCGCCGCTGCATGTACCACTGGGGAGGGGGGTGACATGATTAGCTAGGTATCAAGTTAAACATATTTAGTAGGAATGTATTCCGAAAAGATTATTATATTCTCAATATAACATCAGATACTGACTGCCATGAAGAAGCCGCAGAGCACGGAGAGTGAGGTGTGGCCGGACGGGAAGCTGTGGTAGGAATCACTCTGGTACCACGACGAGAACCGACTGGACGTGCACTGGAACGAGCTCACGTACTCCGACCTGAGAGACGACGTACTGTACTGAGCACACACTTCATGAAGGTACCAGAGCTAACTAAGCTAGGTATCTTAGACGACGGACGGCGTCGCTGGTTCGAGTTCTGCTCGTGTCGATGAATATTTCATTATCATCATATTAAGTTATTATTTCAACTCACCCGTTACATGTTGTAGCAGTGTCAGGCTCGCAGATGTCAAAGAAGGTCGGTCTCGGGTTCCCTGTGATACCTTTTAGGACTTCAGTGATGGACAGATTAACAAACAACCCATACATGTAATTCCTATATAATATAAGTGTTGTTCTCGTCACGTACTGTAGCTTGGGGCGCGACGTGTGCGTTGAGTCAAATAAAATGAATTCTGTGACGAATACCTGCAAAGAAGACACAACATCATTGTATGCTTAAAAAATATAGATATTTAAAAAGAAACATGTTTGACAAACGTATTAATAAGGCTCACTGTGAGTCCATCAAACCCGATGCTCTATGTCTCTGAAACCTCGGTAAATCTCACACGGTCTCTGACTAACAACTTTTTATAAAATTCAGTATTATCCGTCGACAGCTTCGTGATATTTAGCTCAATTGTAAGAAAAGCAGCTTTTGACTGAATGTTGAGTTTTCTTAGACTTACTTAGAGAGGAGGACTATAGTATTTAAATTACTTACGAGTGTAAGGGGCAGAAGAATAACTGAAGAAATGATGGCTGCCGTAGACACCGTGTCTCCCGTGAAGGGATATGATAGTGCTGGGTCGTTGCAGAAGAATCCACTCTTGTGTTGGGGGATGAAGCCAAGTTCAAAGAGAACAGCTAGGATTGTCACTAAAACAAATCAATTGTTCAATATAAGAACATATTATAAATAAAATAAAATAATACATTGATATTTTATCAAATATAATTTTGACAGGATACATTTATTCTAATAATCCATGAGATAAAAGAATAAATAAAACGCATCTGAAATATTTTCATCTTTCCGTAGCTAATTAGCTTTTGAAAGTTTAAAATAATGTCGTGAATCTTTCACATCTTTTTAAAAGCGATATAATCTGCGCTTTGTTCTTGTGTCTGATGTTTCCAGGAAATATTAAGAAGATATATACAGCAAAATAAGATAAGTATAAAGAAAGATAAGCGAGCTGCGCCGGCGCAGGATGTCACAATAATTGATTTAAGGTGTGGGTTTTTTAGTTTCTTTGAGATCGTATGTTTCTATCACGTAAAATTCTAAATTAAACTTATTTTAAGATTTTCTAATATCTGAAAATAATTCGCATACAGATATAATGATATCAAGACATTTGGCCAATGGCATCGGGCCATCGTTAGCCAATTTATTTGGCCAATCTCTCGCTTCCGCCATTTTAAGTTCAAAGTCAATGTCGAAACGACAGGATGGTACAATTGCGTAATTGTTTATAAAAATACAAAATATATCCGTTTATGATAATGCCTTCTGTTTTGTTTAAAAACTGTGATTTTATAACATTATATTTAATAAAGTTATATTAGGTTATACTTTTACGTAAAAATAATATCATGATTAGGGCAACATTTTGATATTATAATTCATTGTTGTAAGTACTATTTACCAAAATATTATATGACGTTTCATTATTCTATCAGCTGAGTGCATTTTGTGTACAATTAACCACATTTCAAACGTCGCCAACAAATGTTTACGCAACACTCAACAACAAAGGTGATTTTAGTTTAAATCAAATTCATATGAAATCTCTGAAGTCTAGTTACGACACACCATCATCCTTTATTGTTTGATCGCTTGTATAATATCCTGTTCTATCTTAAGAATTATAAACACTTGTGAACGACACTATTTTGTAATTTAATGTATTTTAAATTAATTGAAATAAAATGAATGAATGAATAATCACATATTCGAAACCACTAAGACATTTATTTTCTAAGAACACGTCTTGTTTTTTAACAGCAAAAAGACGTGGCACGGCACGAGTGTATAATAAAATAAGTAATTTTCAAACTATTACAGCTAGCTACTGGACAACAGATGGCGTTAGTAATATGTAATTGAAACTATAACGTTCACTAATAAACCGTTAGTCAATGTGATGAATGATTATTTCGTTATAATTAAAAAGTTGTGGGTCACGATAACTCAAAATAATCTATAACATGATGTCGCGAGAACCGATCAAGAAGAATCGATATTAAAAAACATCGAATTAACGATTTTAATAACCGATAAATAAGTTATATTTCACCTGGAGATGTAAATCACAAGATTGTTATTTATTATTGGGATTGATTTATGAAAAAACTAAATATAATAAAATATACTATTTTGACAATTAGGTTTATAACAATACTAGATAAGTATTTATTAGATTGTTTCTGAACTCTAATGAGAAGTATGATTTATAATAAGTCATGTCTTTTAAGATCATTATAAGATTACCTGTTATCGTTCTTACTAACAACTTATCTTCAAGAATTTCAACATAACAGAATATATTGAGGTGTAAAATAGTTTTTAATAGTTTTATTATTATTTATGTGTTGAACTCTTTTCATATAGTCGTTCGTCAACTCTGTTTTTTTGGTGCGACTACGATTGCGTGCACCCTGTCACATGCGTCACGGTGGGGTCCGCACGTGTGACACATGTGCCTTTACTTTTATTTAAAATGTTTGGAATAATTCGTTTAATAATAATTATATAATTGGTTTATTAATTAATAAATTAATTATTTGATTATTGTTTGAACTAATATTTTTTACACATTTTATTGACGTAATAAATTAATTGCTCAATGTTCAAGATCTTAAAATATTCTAAAACCGTCACCAGTAAAACCTATATAAGTACCTATGGCATTTTTAATGTATCTAATAATATATTTTTATTACTAGCAACATTTAACGCGTCGTCACCTCAATGCAGTTATGTTTTTTGTAGTCAAAGCATCAAATGAAAGTTATATCATTTATTTTTAACTAAATTGATGACTTGGTTGAAAGGTTCATCCCCGTAACTTATATGAAGTAATGAAAATACTTAAAAAAGACCAAGTAACTAACTTGTTTTCTTTATACTTTTCTAGAAACAAACCTTTAGTGTTAGTTTAATTCAGTTAAATTAACTCACCAGATAAGAATATAGGCACGTCCACTCCTATTCTCCACCACATTTTATTAACTTTTTCACCATTTTGATTATTCGAAAGCTGAGACTCTACGTCTCTTTTCTGAAATAAAAACCGGAATATTAATATATTATAAATGATAATGAATTTGTTAGAATCGTTTTATATGATCTATTCCTTAAATGTCAACCCCTACTTGCTACTCGTAGTCATTGACAGTTTTACTCTAGACACCCTAGATTAGTTGTATAGACACCCTAGTGATGGTTCTTTACGTACATATGTACCACTTGTACCTATCATGTACTTAGTAACTTATTATGTATGTACTTAATCGAGTTGTGGTTTGTTCTAATTCTTATTAAAAACGTCAAACATGGCTTCTATAGAACGATGCATTGGTGCTTTACAGTTTAATGGGGTCAAAAAAAAAGTTAATAAAATATTTAATTTATCGAACCCAAGAGATCCAAAACTCTAACGGAATTCTAAATTAGGAGTTTATACAAAAAACCGTCAAATTCCCAGTTTAAGCAAAGCAAGTTGAGTAACCAAGTTACATATCGACCCGAGTGGCAAGGTTGACTCGACCTTGACTGCTTGTCCTTGCACGCGCCCTACGAGTCCAACGAGACCAACGACCTTTAAGGATACTAAAGGACCTTCATTTCAGACATCACAATGACAAATCAGGCACATTTTTCAGATGTAATTTATGACGGCTTTATAAAACTTTTGAGATGTTTTCTTTTTACGATCTTAGTTAACTTTTATTATATCCTATCTTTATTTTAAGTGTCTTTTACTGACGAGATTGTTAAACTTTTAGTTAATTAGATAACATTTTGTACCGATTACGATATATATTTTTCTGATATATTATTTTCTTAATAAACATTCCTTCAACAAACAAATTGGAAGAAAATTATTTAATTTGTCACAAAATCGTTCAGTGAGTCACTACTGGTGACAGACGTGTAAACAGCTGTAATACTCGGTAGTATGTCCTACTACTATTAGTACTGTACTACGTCACTTGACTGCAGTAAAGAGCTCTGTGGGTTACGTTGACGTATTCAATTATTCATCAACAATATACCTTAATAACGACGCCGTGGTAACGAACCGTATTTCAAATAAGATATTACAATATACTTTTATTGAAATCGAACATATCATAAATGGATGAATGTTATACTTAAATATATTTACCGGCATTGATCCGTAAGCTGTGTGTTGGTAACGAGCCATTTAAAACCACTTAATTTACAACAAAATATCTATTAATTTAAACACTACTGACGTCATATGTTTCACTTCAATACACACAGACTGAATCAGTGATAAGTGATAAGTGACCAAAATGATAATTATATTATCTTATCTCTTCGCGAATAGCTAAGTTAGTGCTTAAATTATGCACTTGTGTCTGAGTGTGTGTGTGTGTGTGTTTGTGCGTGTGTGTGTGTGTGCGTCCGTGTGTATACGTGGTACTGTAAACTGAAGTTGTTATTGGAATAAGTGAAACTTCTGTAGAATACTTGTTTTAAAATTCAATGAAATGAAAATGAATCATCACAAAGAAGGAAACTCACAAATATATTAAGATAACGAGAGTATGTTGTCTTACATTTAATATAAATTATTTTTTAAACTTTTAATAAAATTAACCTGATATTCTATATTCATCTCGTTCTCTCAGGCCTCTCTGACGTGTCACTAGTGCCGTGCCGTGTATGAAAACTAAATACATTTTTAAAACACTATACCTTTTATATTTATATAACTAAACATGAATTCCTAACAGTTCTTTAATAAGTACGTCAATGTTTGAAATAAACAAATATATAATGAAATCACTGTCATATGTGATAGATACTTCATATAACAGATTAAAAACAAATCAATGACTTAAAAATGCAAACTTGTTGCTCTAACCTTCTTTAAAGTACAAGAAATATTAATTAAGTAAATGTTTTTTTACATAGCACTGACCTGCAATGTATCCATTGTCTTGTGTGTTTGTTTCTTTATTTCATTGAAACTATCACGAAATACATTTATATGTACCATTTCCATGCACTTGGTACAACGTCGTCACAAAAACACAAGGTTGTATGTAAGGAACTGGATCATTAATTCGTTTAATATAGTTTGTGTAACTTGAGCCGAGGATAAACTCGTAATAAATAATAATTCCAATATTCATTGTTATATATACTAATGTGTTATTAATATTAAACTAATGGTCATGAATTAGTAATTGGTAAAACCGGTCGTAGAGCTTTAATGGAATCAAACTTTACACCTACGATGCGGTCTACCTGTGACCTGTGACCTGTGACCCAATTAACAAATACATACTTTTAAAAATAGTCGAAATGTTTTATTCCCATTGAAACCATTTTTTAAATGTTGGTTTGAATATTTGACTCGGTATTATTTAATATAATAGATAGAATGTAGTTGGACCAGTACAAATGACAGGTGTATGTCAAACTGTTTATAAATGGTAAGTAAATAACGTGGGCCGGCGGGTTATCAATAATCTAATAGGATGGCGGTATTTAAAATGTGTATGAACATTTTTTGAAACAGTGGAATAAAATCGAGTTTTATTTTTAGTGAAAGATTTATATATTTGAAAACTGCTTCAAATATATAATTGTATAGTTTATTTTTAATATTTATTGAATTCACGTTTCTCACAAATTCAAATAATAAAAAACAACATTTTATTCAATTTAACCTGAACCTTTTTTTTATATTTAAAAAAACAATGTTATTTATGACATCCTGCATAACGCGGTCCCAAAAATACCTGAAGATAAATCAAGATGTATTGGATAATTGTTCTTTATTAGTTTATCAGCTGATCTCAGTCTAATAAATTACACATTTAATATTGCTGTACAACTTGAAGGCAATCAGAGAGGAGGTCTAAAATGATAGAGTTTTTACTGAGTCTAAATGTTTAACAATAAATTTACTTTCATTATGACCACAGGTATCGTAACCTGTTTTTTAAAATAAAAAAACCTCGGTCGTGTTACAGAATAGTTCTCACCACCCTCATGCAGAATTGTATGAATTTCACAAAAACTAGATGATGAGGCATCACTTGTTGTTTATCTTTCTTCATTGAAATAGCTCACCAAGCTTTTTTCCACAATCGGTTTAGAATGCGAATGTATTCTAAATATAAAATAATGTAGTGATAATGTTAGATCTTATCGTTACCTACTTATAGTTAAAAATTACAATGTCTCCAAAATTCCCGAAACTTAATATCACTGATTCCGCGTAATGATAACAAAGAGGTTTGTTTTACAATGTAATAATAAAGACTGACTTGTGTAAAGGGTCCGAAGCAGGGTTCGTACAGATAGATCTGCCTACTTATATAATATTGTTTGTAAGTTTGTGGCCAACAATGGCAAGAAATATTTAATGGATTTGTACGGAATTACTCTTACAGATAGGCTAAGTTTTTGTCCTGTTTATATCCCTCAAATATACGAAGTTCCGTGAGAAAAATGATGAGCCACCATTGATCACCAGAGGGCGCGAGGTAGCCTATTTTAATATTAGGTACATATATTACAAAAGGCAATGCTTAAAAATCGACTCACACTACATTCCTGTTGGTGTTACATTTACAAACTTTGTTGAATTATACTTGGAATTATATTATTTTCACGTGTCGATTATTAAAATACACAAAAATAATGTTTCGTATCTTTACCAAAAATTTCTTAGTCATCGATTTAATCAGATAAACTGTTTAAAAAACAATGTAATCAAAGAAATGCATTTAGGTATATAAAAGTGCAAGTGGGTCGACGTTATCCGTCTGTTTTAATTTCTTTCGCAATTTTTTTTTTTTCATTTCCAATGAATATGATGAAAATACATACGGTTTAAAGAATATTTAATAAAAATGGAACGGTAGGTATATTTTATTACAGCGCCATCTATTGTCGAGTAGTAGCACTAGTATCAGAGGTGCTAATTTTCTTGTTATCGTGGCCTCTAACATATATATCTAATTATAAAGCACTAAATTATCGTCCGTCAATATTATCTGTAATTAATTATCAACAGACAAACGCTATTTATAAGTTTGGACTAAATAGACGATGTTCGTGAGCTATGTTACGTACAAGACAATATAATACGAAATATGCATTATATTTAATAAGAAAATAATAAAAGAAAGGGAAATTACATGTTTTGAATTTATTCACATAATAATATCTACCTTTTAAAGAGTAACTAAATAGTAGCCTGTGATAATAAATTTATAAGGAAATGAAGTTAAATCGTTGCGTCAGTGGAAATAGTAATATAAGTGTATAAAAGTTAGTAATCCTTATTAAGCTGAAAAGCATGAATGTTCTATGAAGTGGTGTTTATTGTGAAGACCCTCGTGCTAGGTCAAGCGGTCAGCGTCACTTACATAACTCCAAGTTAATATAGGTGCTATAAGAAATTGACTGAATTGAAACTCACATGTCTGAGCCGTGTTGTGTTTACTTTAATTTTTAATTAAACAGGTTTGACAAATAGTAATTTTTCTATTTCAAAAGGAAAGGTTGACTCCCAAAGATCCCAGGTTTTAATTCCGTCCGTGTTGATGAATTTTTTAATTAAAAAGTGTTATAATTATGAAATATAATGAAAGAGACTATTATGTTTATTTTTCTTACATTCGTTAAAATATCTCTAAAAGTTTAAATATTTTTTTACGTAAAATAGAACTTACTTAGGTATTTATAAAACTAAAACTACCTTAGTTCTTGTTAGTTCATGTTTAGTTTTCTTATTTTCCCTGTCACGTCGCCATATTTCTTTGACGTCATTTAAATGTTGTATGTCAATATCACTAACACGCCGGTTAACATTTTATACGAGTTAGCTGATTGATAAATATGGTATGAAGATATTTTAATTTAACATTAGCCTTATATATATTTTTAACGTTGACATGAGGCACACAATGACTCTTCTACTGTCAGCAGCACGCTGTACCAGATCAGCAGTGCTTCAGAGTGTGTAGTGAGGCGCGTATAATAAGACGATGATAAAAAAATATCTAAACATTATAAGAAAGTTTGTATAATATATATGTACCTCATATTTTCACGGACACCGTTATAGAGGCTGAGGTGATAAAGACAATATTAGAGAAAACAATAATTAAAAATCAAGCTTTAAATAAAAAGTTACTTGAATAATTGTTAATTTATAACGATTGAATTGAATCGGACATTTACATGCTATAAGTATTAAACATTTAAAAAATTAAATTTGTAATAAAGGATAGAAACTATATAATTTAAAAAATATAAATTTTTATAGCATAAAATTTCACATATTTGACGAATACACAATTTGAAAAATATCTGCATATTTGATAATATGATTTAGATGTTATATTACTGGAGATACTGATTTAAAACGATATTTACGTTGGGAAAGTAATATTTTAAGTGATAATAAAAATAAAAATATATACACAGGAATAATGTTATAATTGCAAATAGAACTAAAGACATTTAAAGTAATACACACACATTTATTATTTACCCGTATTATAATAATATAAAATTCATATTCACGTACATTGACGATATTTTAGATTATTTTTTATAATTATTTTTCAAGTCGTCTGTTAACTTCATACAAATTCATTTCACAAGTCAGTTACGTACTGGTTGGTTCTGATAACTCGATAAACGGATTTGATTGTCTTCCATTAGTAGCAATGAGATCTGGATTAATAATTTATGTCGTTAATAGCACTAAATATTGTCAGATGAGTCTATTAATAATTATAATTAGTACTTTATCAGTTTTATATAATAAGAAGTGGCGCCAAAACCGACGTCACGGTGACACATCCATTGTCAAAGTAACTACTTAGTTAAAATACTTGTGGTTTATTATCTGTATTCAAACGTAATAAGGTCATCCATCATTATATATGTAAGTATATAACAATTATTGCAGAATATAAGGATATAGTACAATAAAGGGCATAGTAATACTTTAATGTGTAAATCTTATAATAAAAGAATGTGTACCATTATTTTTTTAAATGTACGTCCCTGTGTGTGACATCGACACCCACACACCCACAGAGGCTCTTAAAAAATCCTTCTGATTATGAATTGGAAGTTAAAAATCTTATGTTTTTGAAATAATTAATTAAAAAAATTGTATTTAGAAATGTTATAAATATAGAACCTTTATTTATATAAAATAACTACTTTTGTAAACTTATGTTCATACTATTCACGTACATGTAGGTCAAATAAAGGAACATTTTCAAAAGCAGAAAACATGCAAAAAGCACACATTCATGAATATATATAAATATATATTTAAACAATTCGTTACATAAAACTACTCTTAAAAGTCACGTTACAGAAAGTGAGAATATTTTTAAATAATATCATGCACACATCCACGTGCATATTACACACACACACACACACACACACAGGCTCTGACGCATTGGGGTTGCCATGGTGATTCATCATAAAATGTACACGTAAATAATATACGAGCTTATAAAAATATAAGACATTAATATATCTCTATTATAAATAACTAAATAATATTTTATTTAAAGTCGTGGCACCAACTTTTCATTAATTCTGAATGTAATTTAGCGTAATATATATAACGTATATAAAATTATATAAATATGTATTCGAAAAAAATATAGATATATTTTGTTAACAATAATGCAAGGAAAGAAATCAGAAGGTTTCATTTAATATTTTATCAAAAAAATATTTTTAAGTAATTTTTTTTAAACGTTTACTAAATAGTAATTTATATAATAATATTAAAAATTAAATAAAAACAAACACACACCTCTTTTATAATAATTTATATTATATCATTTATTAATTAGAGCAAGACAAAAGGTATTTCACCTTTAATATTTATTTATCGTAAAATAGACCCGATATTAGTTTAAAAACATTTCAAAAACAGATCAAGACGTTATGTCCTGTGTCTGAATCAATACTGCCTACATATTTCATTATTCGTTGTACAAATGTCTATGAGTATATATTAAACTTAAAAAATCACCAAAATATTGAGATGCACAGTTTAATTTAACGTCTATTTTCTTACAATAAATATGTAAAGAAGTAATATTAATGAAATATTACGATATAACAAACTCACACTGAAGGTACGTACGTAGGTTATTATTTGTTTGATGTTTTTCCTTTCTTTTATTATGGTTTTTGGTAAGTATGATAGGTTTGTTTAAAAGCTCGTACAACTGAAGATTAATGATATCTAATAAATGTATATAATATATAGGAAAAAAAAATTAATATTAGTGTATGATATATAGGATATATTTAATTTTTATTGTACTGCTATTCCCCGTCTCTTAGTGCTCTAGTGCTCTAGTTCGTAAGTGTTGTTGCCTCGACGACATCTCTTTAGTGATAAGATCACTCTTTGAATTGTATTTTCTTTTCCTTTTCTGTACTGTATTTTGCAATGAAGTTATTTAATATTAATTATAATAATAATAATACAGCTAATTTATTTCATTGAATCAGTCTTTACATATCCCATTTCTAGGCACTAGCTTCCTTTCCAGTTATATAAATGGAATGGACGTTACCCATCACGCGTTTTCACTATATATAGGCGGGTAATATACCTTAGATTTCCTCACGGGTTTTTTTTCATCGTTTCTTGTCCTATCCGGGACAAATAAGTACTCAAGATACAAATATTTTTGTCAAGTCGGAGATCGAACCCGGGACTGTTTAATATAAATAAGCATATTTTCCAAAACTCCAAGCAGTTGTCTATAATATTATAAGATAATTAAACTGGTTCGAGGCAGTTCAAGAACCTTAAAGTAAATTCTATCCACTCCTTAATGCTAGGGTTATCAAAAATGATGTAATTTTTATGTGGTATTTGCGTCAACCCTATCAGTTTCAGTCAACCTTGGCACTAACTACACACTACGAACTACAAGTACACTTTAAAACTATTAATATGTCCGCTAATAAAAGTGACATCGATAAGAGAATTATGTATCCGCGTAGTAAATATAACTATTTTAAATGTTTGTTATTCAATAACCAGATTGTACTGTTTGCGATATAACTTATTATAGACTGACTGCAAATAAAGACAACTCAAAATAACACACACACACTCACAGTAATGCTATATTTAGGTATTATAATTAAATAACAATAAAAATATATGAGTACCTCATGTATATGTAAGTTCAATGACAATTTCCTTATTCGTTTGTTTTCTTAATAGTATATTAGGATAAGATGATTTGGAAGACAAGTACTAAGATTCTGCGAAATATCAAAAATATTTTAATTTTTCTCCGACAAACCTATTAATATTTAAGTGTCTGTGCTCATACGTGTCTGTCACATGCAGTGCCCGTATTTTACCGTTCTCGTCAATTTGACACGGCACTGTCTGACGTCAAACAGTAACTTCTCACGTAAACGGTGACGTCGCGTCTTTTTAACCTGACATTTACTGACTATTTTTTACTGACGTAGTATTATTTTTCATACAATTAAATAAGTATAATAGACCTACAGTTTGAACACAATATATTATTAACCTTGTTGCTATTTTATTTAATATCTTGATAAAGCATTCCCTTGTACTTACTACAACTTGCTGATTTTTAAACTTAAAACCTAAATATATAACATTATCAGTAGAATTATAATGTTTTAAAGAATTCAACAATTCACTGGAGAATAATAAATAAAAAAAATATATTTACAAATGTTATAACGTGAGAGCCAAAGAGGCAAAAAGAAACAGTACAAAATGAGGTAGTGAGTTGGCGAGTGACTCATTTCATCTTAATGTACTGTACTAAAGGAAGCAGTGGAGAACCTTTTCAAGTTTCTGAATACAGTTTTCCTGATGTTAAATGTTACTTTTAGATTGTTTTGGGATAGTCAGAAGTTATTTTCTTTAGTTATTCATATTGTATATATTTTTTTATTTGATCCCTATTCACTATCACTTTGAAATGAAAACATACGAGTAAGCTCGTGTTTTTTATCAAGTGTTATAACTTAAGTACCAGACAGTGTCAGCGCGCCCCCCCCCCCCCGGGTCCCTGCTCACAAATGGTGGCTTAGCTTGTTTTTTTACGGTATTTTTATATTTTCCGATATAAAAAATAGCCCATGTGCTTTCCAAATAAAATTTCTATTAAGTTTAGTCTTTTTCCTGTAATAAACTAATATACCAACTTCAGTCGTCAATTTAAATTCTTTGGTGTTTTAGACCTGGGTCAATATAGCACTAATTCTTAAGTCCATCTTGACGTTTAAGGCAGGATATACCACAACTTGGTCATCTCACATCAGCTGGCTCACCTGTGTGTACTTGTGACAATTGTATTATTATACAAGTAAACTATCCTTTGCGAATCAAGGGCACTTCCAATCAGATAATAACCTCTTAACGAGGAGTCCAATTGAATAATAGCCACGATTTACTATTTATGTACAAACGACATCACCAATAATTACACTACTTATGTATCTATTACATAATAATATATACTAATATACTAGAAACCGTTAAAGAATACAAATAACAAAATAAAGTAATTTATTCGGAACGTCCAGTTAGACGCAGTTTGTATAATGAAGTACGTAAAAAAAAATACGATATTTATTTTAGGATCATATTAAAGCATAACGTTGCCGTGTTAACTTAATTTTGTTCTAAATTAAACTAACAAACAAACAGACAAAGAACAATGTCGCATCATACAAGTAGGTATACAGACATAGATACCGAACGCATTATTTATATATAAAAGTGAAAGTTATTCGCTAACATGGGAATAGTGAACGACGTGACTCATATAACAGAATAATTTAATTAAAAACGGGCTGTTTAAACACTACAACTGTAAATGAAACTCATTCTTATCTCAGTTAATCAGTGACAGATACATACCGGTTGATCTAAAGAGTAGTTTGAACTCGTATTTGAACCGAACACTTCACTACTCGCCGTAGGTGTTATTCTAGTTTTTATAAACCCCAACACCCCCATCACTATTCACTAGAGAACACTAAAATGTTTTTAAAACTATATTATAGTTGGTAAAGTGTGTCTACTTGGGATATTGTCGTGCGACTGACGGTTGCGTGTGCGCAGCCGCGGTGGATCAGAAAAACTGGATGTGTTTGCTAATTTACATATTCACGTTCTTTTTTATCGGTTTGATATATCTTACTTTTATTTTTAATCGTTGCACGGATTCGTTCAATTAACTTTTTGGAATAACTACCCATTTCTTTTAACACAACTTAGTAAGTTAATAAATGATTATCATATTGTATTACTAATTATTTAATTATATCATTATATCGTTAAGTTAATAAGTAAGTAATGCACATTAAGAAAAATATATTAATGTATATTTTTATTTTTAAAACATCCTTTAAAAAATCTTTATTTTTTTACTTTATCACGTTAAAAAAATGACTTTCAGCCGTACCTCATCCAGTGTGTTTGTCTCAGCGTCGTGATTCACACTCGTGAGCGAATGTAAACGTAACACAAGACGTGTGTGTATGTCCGTCATACGATATACGTATCATGTTTGAAAATTTCACCTTCCTATAAGATGAATAGATCAATTAGAAATAATTATATTTTATATTTCTGTCATATTAAGATGTATGTATCTTATAATTATTTATTGATGACCGTCGTCTTGTTGATATTGTATACGAGTGTAAGATCGCAGGACAAACTAGTATACTGACATCTGTAATAACGTAGATATTATTTTCTGATAAAAAGTTATCTGTAAGTCTGTAATGTTAACTCACATACAAATAATATTATCTGAATGTATTATAAAAATTAATTAATTATTATAATTGTTGTATAATATAGTTGTGGTACAACATGTTTCTTCAGTGACTCCTAACACGCGGGGTCCGTGAATGAAATATTTCCAGGAATTTGATAAGGATTACAGGGGTTGAACCAAATATATACATTGAGATTATGTAAATAAAAAATAAACATTTGTGAAGCTGTTTTTTTTGAGCGTCATTTTCTTATTTGAATAAACTAGCGACAAATCTATTAACTTTAAGTGAAGATAATTTAAATATATATATTTAATGATAAATAATCTATTTATAATGAGTCAGCTACGAAACTTATATAAACGCTGCCTGAGCGACTTCATGACTCATACCTCACGAATTTCTCTTTATTCGTATTCAATCCATTTAGTATTTATTAACATAATATTGATATCTTCGAAACCTTATTTCTTTTAAAGAAACAAGATTAGATTATTTGATGTTATCTAGAAAATATTTTGTTTCTATTTTAAAACCATTTTCAATTCATGTTTTTTATATGTTAACCTATACGATAGGATATTTTTTCAAATTATACATCGACTTCAAAATTATTAGTGTATTGTGTTTTATATTGCTTCCTACTAGTTCAAATATTTTAAACATACCTATTGATATATTTTTTAATATTTCATATAGACCGTTTGTACGATTACAATGACATTACCTGTCACTAGTGTCACCTGTCACCTAGTAACATTATACACACGTCTATGGACATCTTAAACACAAAAATAATCTACAGCGAATAGAAAAGGAGATTTTAGATATGTTTATATATTACAGTATATAAAATAAATAAAAGGATATGAATCTACCGACTATTAAATCATATGATGAGCAGGCTATCGACACCGTTGTATCAGTTCTTAACAGAGCTAAGGAGTCCCTCGGCATGAGGCAGACCCTCAAACAACTCGCTAGTATGTATTTTATTTATTAAATAGTGTTCTTATTGTAGAGTGTGTCGTGTCTGTAGCACAGTGTTATAACACGAGACGATGAGACTGCTCAGTACTGTTAGCTGAACTACCCTCAAGTAGTCACAATGTTTGTTGGTACTACCTCGTTCTATGACCACGTGGGGCAGGAGACAGTGTACCTTACTACTATTTAATTTTTACACTTACAGAAACACTAAAGATATAAACGTTTATTTACGTAGTATAAGAGCTTATCTCTTCATTCAGTTATTTTTATTTACCGCAAGATACTTCTATCACAATAATAATTATTATTATTGCGGACTGAACGACTTACAACAAACACAGACATTCCTTGCACTCTTAGGATTAAAATCGAATCACACCTTTACTGTTGTTAGCCAAATTAACCGAAAAACGGCCACTGACTTAGAACAGGACGGGTGCGTGTTAAAGTATCACGGGTACAATGTTCAGTTAGGAGCACGGATCCGCTGGCTGGCCTGCTTTAAAATATACTCATAGAGCCGGACAATTCAAATAAATAATAAGTCAATAATATACCTGTTGTAAGAGTTCATAGCAGGCATGCTGTAAGGTCCTTCAGTTAGTAAAAGGTACAGCTTAGGGTCGACCAAAGAGTAAAGAGCAATTTTCCTTCTCAATGCGTTTTGTAAGTTGACAATTCTTAATAGTGCGATTGATTTTATTGATTCTATTGATGGATGTTTTACCAGAGAACGTACTATGTGATCCAGATTACAGTGTGACTTATATGGCATTATATAATAACATTGTAAAGGAAAACTTATATTATGACTGAGTATAGAATTACGTAGTGGTAAATAAAATAAAATGGTTTTGATGTGGGTTTATTGTTTACGAACACTTGGTAACAAAAATATTTTTATTACATTGTACAAACAAGGCAAATCATGTCAGTTGTCACGCTTACAAAGACGTCGCAAGTATTATTTGAACATAACATTTTTTCTACAATAATTGTAAAATCCATGTGAAGTTCGAGAGTGTGGACAAGTCCTTTCAATAAGTTTTTTTTCAGGTAGTCGGGAAGTTCTGTCACCTCGATCAAAGGTCGTTCTAACTAGCCTCAAGTGTCCTCTGGCTATCACCAGCGAAGAATTAATCAGAAATACCATAGAGAAGAAATGGAAACTCAGCAACACGTTCATGTACGTGCTGAACTACAAGGGTGCTTCGAGGGACGAGTGCTCACAGTATTACTATTATGAGGTAAGCCGTCGACAAGTAATCGATATGACGTCACGAAAATAAAAGATGACACGTGAACATGCTATGAAGACAAATATTAACAGAAGGTAAGTTTATAAGTCGGTATGTTGGAAAATTTCGACATTACCAATCCGATTCTTTCATAACTTAGAATTTAGAATTAACCTTTTTGGTTATGCTGTTGAAAGAACCTTATCGTAGCCTAATTAGCTAAATATAAATAAATTTAAGATAAATTTGTTACGAATGCTGCCATCTATAGTCCACGCGCAAGGAGTCATATTAGACGTCGTACAGCTATTATTAGATCACTGCTATAATAGCTATATTTTATTAAATCGCTTACTTTGTAACGAACAATGCAATAAGTTAATATGTAACCAGGCAATCTTCAGCCAGCCAACCGCTGCTTATCCAATACCTCAAGCGACGGTGTCTGTCTTCTTCAGAGTGCAGAACAAGTATGTCGAACCGCCTGAGGTCAAAGGTGTGCCGAAGGTGAGTTGTAGCATATAACGATTACACATTTCTGCAGAATTCATTCACCTCATTGATATAAAGATTTATTATACGAGCTTACGCTTCTAGAAACGTTACAGATATTTCCTAAACCTTTTCTGCAAATATTTTATAAAAATGCTAAGCACTAGCTATCCACCAGATATATTAATTGAAACTACCTTCGTTTATTCTTACTCTCAACAGTTCCTAATCTTTGGTTATATTACAACTCTGACGCATTCAAAGCTAGTAACTAGAATGTACTTACTATATTACGAGCACAGTTGTATATTGGGAGAGGTTAAGGCCGGAGAAGTGATTCAGCCTCATTTCAACCTAGATCACCTTATATATCCTATGTGTAAACTAAACTAGTGTCAGTAGCTACCCATTCTTCTGGTGTGAGATGTTATGTATGATGGCGATACTAAGTAATAGTGAATACAGTAAAAATACTTAATGAGGCTGTTGAAGGCAGTGTCATGAAACGTGTGAGAACGTATTGTGTTGTCGTTGTGGACGTGATGCAGGGATTTCTTTTTCCATTGCTTGTTATTTATTATTATTGACAATGTGTCATTACATATACCTATTGTTATTATTATATAAAGTTTATTCCCGAGTTTTGATAATATATCTCTAAGTGACTCAGCGGGTTCGAGCGGTCTCTACTTATTTATTTATATTGTATATATATATATATATATATATATGTTTACCAGACGTACTCCACTGTGCTCCAAGCTTATGAATAGGGTACAACGGGTTCTAAACTTGTCTATGGTTTTTCTTTCAATAATTTTTTTTTTTAACATATTGTTTAATGAGTTACAAAGTAATTTATTTTTTCTGTAAACATATTGTTTTGTTACAGATGACATTTAGGGTGGAAGGTCACCGCTGGGACCATGACGTCCGCTATGTGCTGTTGATTCCAGACTGGATCCTCGCCGTCATCAAGATGAAGACAAAGTTCTTTCAGAGACTCGAGGAAATTAGAATTTTCTAAAGTGTTTTAGGTTTTTTTACCTGAGATATATTGTTAATGGTCTATTAAAATTAGCGTGATAAATTATCAGTATTGTTAAAATAGTAATAATGTTTTAAACATTAGTTATTGTTGACTCATTGTATTTATTTATAGTAACCTGACCACCAATCAACTTAAATTTAATGAGATAAAGTAAGAGAACAATGACTCTATAACCAGTCTATCAAATGAAAAATAAACTCAAATCTGTACGTAGGTTGAAAGACGTACAAAATATAACCCTTCAACTTATCCTAGGATATATTTAAATATGTAAACTAAATATTTTAATGTATATTTGCTACCGATTGAGGTAAAAAAAAGTAATGATTCATGGTACTATTCACAGAACTGCTGGCGGTTCTTTTAAATTATTTAAATTGCTTTAAAAGCCTTGAAAATAATTTATAAGAGATTTTAAACAGCGATTCGGTTGGAGAGGGAACTTAATATTGTATTTAAATTCTTGGAAACCTCTTTAAGTAGACAACGGATGTAACTGAATTATAAACACCTTTGGATATTTTATCTATAAATATTAAATAAAAAAACACATTTCTATAACTTAAATGCCCTTGTCATTTGGTCTGTTTGCTTGTGTTTGTTTTATTGTCTATAGAATATGTAGAATCTGGAGGTTCATAAGTGCAATGTAGGGTTCCTAGGGACCTCCTGAGTCCAGTACAAATAGCTCATGATGTTAGTAATTAGTTGATGTCTGTTTTCATACACAAAAGGCTATGAGACTACTTTCACACAAGTCAATACATACTCGATTGTTACAAATAAAGTGTGGAATCCAATTAGAAAAAGTTTTATACGACTTAAAGAGAGAGAAGCGTTTTCTAAGAGAACCTTATAATACACGAGTAGTACCTATTTTACTTATTAAACTATTAAAATATTAATTATTATTAAGAAAAATATTTTCTTTATATAACGTGTAATGGAAAATTCATCCACATGACAAGACTCGAACCTGCGACCTCTGGGATACCGTCCTGTCGTTTTGCAAATTGAGCTACAGTGTACCTGAACGTATCATCCCATATTATTTAAAAACCGAATTCTTATTAATCAGACTCCTGAGATATTTTACTTATTTAATGAAATTGATAGCCGTTCAGATAGTTTGATTTATTGTCAACATTTTCTTATAATGGGAGTTAACATGAATTGGCATAATGTATGACATTTTCAACCAGAATACCTTGTATTCTGTATCAGATAGGATCAATTAACCCGCATCGTTAATTGATGAGGGTGATACCATAAGTTAATGGCGTCCCCTACACATACCAATGCCATTAGATAATATATTTAAGATAATGAAGCATCCGTCCATATTAACGAATTAAAAATACTGGGGGATTTTATTAAATAAAAATATATACTTATAAATAATAAAAGTTGTCTATTGCAAAATATTTAATTTTTTATCGTAATATGATGACGGGACTTCCTTTAGATTGGAAAATAAGTTTAAAAATAGTTAAGGAAAAATATTTTATTTTATCTGGGTAAATACCAGATACTTGGTACACCTGGAAACCGTTAAATTAATCAGAATTCAATGATTTCATTGCGTTAAGACCAACTTTCAATCTTCGTATAACTCCTAAGTGCGGAGTAAGTTTCATATTTTCATTGATATTCTATAGAAAAATCCCAAAACGTACTAGTTATTTCCAGTTAAATCTTAAATGAATTCCGAAAAATCGCCCGTTAAAACAGATTAAAAAATATTTTTTTAAAATCAGGAACAAAACCTTGTGTACGTCTAGAAATCACCAATAAATCTTCATCTTCTCTAAGCTCTACCTGAGGTGAGTCATAACACCACGTTTTGCACGCCTTAATGACCCAAACCTGTCCATGTCATTCCGACGCGTTTTGTTTGCGCGCGCGCACGTCGCTGCGTACTCTATTATCATCTCATAATTGAGTTCGATATTTAATTCATCAACCGGTCGCGATTTGTTAATTTGAATGATTACAAATGTCTCGTGAGTGGTGATCTGGTGAATGATATTACAGTGCTTGTATAAAATGGTGCGTACGTACAGGGTTGTCAGTTGTTTCAAAATGCCGAAGAGATCGAAGGTGGTTCCCGCCCCTAGCGGGGAGGGGGGGGTGTTTACTATTGACATGTCGTCGACTTCTACTTTAGATATTGCTGTAAGTATTTAACTATAATTTAAACATTGTTAATATATTGAGAGTGATCGCATGTAACCGACCGTTTTCGTAGATATATATAATTAAGTGCTTATTTTATAACTCATAAGGTTGAAAATCGTTTGTATATTAATTAAAGATGCATGGTTTAAATAACGGTTAATTAAAAAGTATTTTAACGCTCGAGTATAGTAATCAATTATTTTTGTATTCAATTGAAACTCGTTTACACACAAGAGAAACCACACAAGGTTTTTAAAGAAACTTTTCAAACATGAAGTATATAATATTGACTGCGTGTAGAATATATTTGTACGTGTATTTGTGAGACATATGCCAGCCTAACTCCTAACCGCGTTGGTCTTATTTAAAACAATAAGTTAAAGAGAAAGTTGACCTCCGCGTCTGGAGCTCGTCTAAGAGTAATTCTATTGTACTTGTTTAAATATAAACTGGAGCTATTTTGACTAGTTTTGGGAAAACGAATCACATTTATAGCAACCGGCTCGAAGGACCATTATGATAGTTCTATATCCAATAAGTGACCGCGTCTTTTCCTTATATATTTATTATTGTAAGTGTACATTATAAATTGATATATGACATATATTATTTAATATATTCCCAGTACATATGTCTAGGTATGTTGTAACAGCTGGTGGTCAAGGTTAAGTTCAGTCTGCCACGTGTCATGAAATTACTCTTTCATTTATTTTTTCTAACTTGTTATTTCCCGCGGCTACGTTTGCACTGAACAGCGATAAGGAGCAAAATCCAAATCTGTCAGTTTTATACAAAATATTTTTCCTTTGTCAAAGCTATCACCAGCTCGGAAAGTTATTTGTGTCAGACTTGAGAAGACCTGGCGATAGTACATTGTTTTTGCTGGTGACTTAACTAAGCTCCTCAGCTTAATACAAACATAAGTTACAGACAGCACACGCTTGCGTTGTCTAGTGACGAGTATAATTACTACAAACTAGTATTTTTCAGAGATATAATGTTGTCGATGTTCTTTATCTTCTCATGGACTATTTGTCTGAAAAATTACACAAAGCCCATCTGGAAATGTTGACGAACAAACATAAAAATGTACGCGCTATTATTATAATGTCAGAGGTGCTTATAGTGTATAAGTGTGCTTAATAAGTTAGCTTACTACGTGTAGTTACTTATCTTGGTCTGTTATAGTTAACTGATTGTGCAAACGTTGGCAAGCCCGTGTATCTAAATGAGTTTGTCGAATACCTATTAAATACATATTGGATTTATATAAAGAGAGACACTAAGATTGATTATTAATGAACCTTATAAGAAACAATATTAAATGACTGACAGACAAACAGACACAGGGCTAACATTTAGGTAGAGATTTGACATTTAGAAAGTTATACTCTAGGAATGAGAAGTAAATGATCAAGGAAATATTACTAATATAGACGTTTTATAATGCACTATAGAATGAAGAAAAATGGTGTGCATATAAATATATTTTGTATGTCCTTGAGTTATTGCGTGTGGGAAAACCAACCGCAATACTGATGGAAAAATAAATAATATATAGAGAAAATATCACACAGAAATAATTAAATTATAAATATATAATGATATAATAAATATTCTTCTACATTTAAATGTTAGGTGCCGTCCTTGACGGTAGAAACAGGTTAACAAATATGAAATATTAAAACAAAATAATCAAATATATGCTTAGTTAATAGATGAATTAAGATTGCTTTCAGCTACCTCTTACAATATTAATACCGATATAAATATTCAATGCTTTCAAGGTAATTAAACCGTCTCCGCAGAAACGAGTTCGTGGTTCTCAAATGAGAAAAAAATCGTGCAATGCGCACACGCAGCCATGTTAACGAAGGTTATATCTGGATATATGTATTACTTGTATGTATTAAAAATACACTCTTGTATGTATTATTAATTCAAACAATATATATATATATATATATTTATCACCAGGACGGCCATTGTTTTATTTTTAAAGGTGTGGCAATAAGTATAATACAATTAATATAATATATTACTTTATTGATAATTAATTTCGACAGATGTTAAAAGTCAATGATATTAATACCTCTCAAGTCACTTGGTATTTATTTATAGAGAGGACATTTTATTACAATTTACTATACTATAATTGAAATATTACAATTATTAACAGAACTAATAAGAATTCATTGTGGGTTGTTGTTGTTGGTTCCTTTTCTTGAACTTACAAAATAATTATATTTCTATTCTGTCAAGTGCTCTGTTTCATTATTATATAAAAACTATTACAAAATCAGTAAATAATAATAATTATTATTTTTTTATCTTAAATGTGGGTTTGTTGTAATTCTAAAACAATGATTTTCCATGTTATTATTTTTCAGCGCAATTTACATAAATAACAAAGATACATTTCTGGAATATATGCAATAATTATTATTAACAATATGTATATATTATTAATAAACATTGACCATTTGCTATTATTACTAAGATTTCTTTTTCAATATCAAAATTATAAACTAGTTATTTTTTTTTTACTATGGTATATATATAGCCTTATGTGTAATCTAGGGACTTACAGTATAGAAGGTAAATGTAAACTTCAATAAACATAAAAACATAATCTAATTATTTACTTTAACAACATTATAAAATATTTCCATCGCTAAGATGTTTAATTTAACCTCGTTAAAACATAAGGTTCGTTGACCCTTCAAATATTCCTTTATACCTGAACTCAGTAAGACTCCAAAACAGATCTGAATTCCTTAAATAGTTGTCATCGGTCTTGAATACTTCTAGTGTATACACAAAGGTACAACCATTTAAGGTATTTTCTATGGAGTCTTAGATTTTAGGATCCAAATGAGATGTAATCGAAAGTCAACTTTATTGCAAGGATTCAAGGCTTCATTTGTTTTAGGAAAGTGAATATGCAGGTAGTGGTGAGGGAACCTTGTTGTTTTAAAATCATACTTAAATGATACACATAAAGTTCATTTTTGTTAATTAGGGTTTGTAAAAATAAAACACGTATCTCCTATTATTATGACTTTTACAAAAAAGTAACAATATTATTATCAAGGCAGTCTGTTTTTAAACTAAAGAAGAATCTTACGTGCCTGGCGAGGGTCTAAGAAATAATAGAATTCAAAATATTTATTGAATAGTAAACACTAATTACGTGTACAAAATTTAATTTTAATTTTATATAATGAAAACGTGATAAAAAATAAAATATACAATTTCATAAATTAAAATTATTATAAAAACTAAGTGTATTGATAAATATTCTTGGTCTTAGATCATAGTATGAATTTAAATATAATATAAAGGTTAAGCAACAGGAATGCGCGTGCGCAACACATATTATAGTGACGCATAGAGCAGCTTAAGTATATGAAAGCTATTTGTTAAGTATGTTCAATGACTTGTGAGGAGTTTATTAAACACTTAGTATATATATTTCTGAGCAATACTCATACATGTAATAATATTTACAGACAAACATTATCACTGATTGAAATATTTATTTTTTTAAATCAAACTGATAAGCCATACATATTAATAAGCCGGCTTTACTTCCATTATATGAACACAACAAAGGCACATCCTGTATGTCTGTTGTACAATGGTGACACTAGTCACTAGTCACGCTTTGACTAACAGCTCGAGGAGCAGTTTATGATCAACTTTAGCTTGAGTTCATAATATATTACATTATTTATATGTATAAAATAAGGGTATTTATTTATAACATAACTTTAAAAATTAGGTTTAGATCACACGATGAAAACCATATTCCAAATAGAAATAAATATATATATATAAAACAAAATAGAAATAAAAGTATGAATAAACAAAAAGAACAAGTTGAATGTTATATTAACGGAGGTTATGCCCAAATAAGGTATTACAATAAAATCAGTACAATCCCGACACGCACTATACTAAATACGTCACCGGCTGCGTCATTAATAAATAAATACAATTAACAAAATAGTGTATTTATTGAACACGTGACTAACATACACACATTGATTAACTATTTTGAAATTTTATTGCATATAGAGAAATTGTTATTTGAATAACCCGTTAAGAGCACGCGGTGGATCGCGTGAGAGCAAACGAAATAAAAATGTTTTACACGCGTCTTGCCACGTGTTGAGTGTCTGATAAGAGATCTCAACCTTAGAACGGATCTTTCACTCATTCAGATGAATGATAAAAGAAAATAACTTAATAAATCTAATTGTCCTCGATATGCACGATAACATTGAATTGTTACAGTGAAACTAATTAATAGTTCGTTTATATTCAATATATTTATAACTAGCTGACCCGTTCCTTCTTCGTAATTATTTTTGTGGTGCTACAAAGTTGTGTAGTTCTTAGTATTGAGTTATATCACGTTTATCAGATTTATTATTTAGGTATTTACTTTCGTTTAATTTCTTGTTTCTATCTAGTTGGCATTTGATGTGCACTGTCAGTGCTGAAAACACACACGTTGTGTTTTTTAAGTTGCTACGTGTGTGCGGGGAAATAATGGGATAATATTTATTAATTCACTGGCCAGCTCAAATACCTACGTAAATATATCGCATGCCCAAAAATAATATAATGATATAACAACCCGCTAATTAGGACACTTTTTATAAATCGGACAATAATAAAAATATTATATTTCCTAAAGTAGTAATAGTTAACGAAACTAACTTTTTTGGAAACAATAAGACCATAGACCTCTGGGAATAATAAGAATAGTGAAAGAATGTTTCAAATCTGTTCAGTAGTTCCAGAGATTACCCATTACAAACAAATCTACAAACAAAGTTAGAAACTTTACCTCTTTATAATATAGTATAGATAGTAATAACTTTTATAAATGCTAAACGAATGAATATTAACGTACATAAGTAACTCCAGCATGTTCCCGACAGTTCGTGCAGAGTCAACACGACCGCTATACATGATACCAATGAATTGCGTCTTCAAAATCGATCTCTCGTTCATTCAGATCGAATGATAAAAGTATATCAGTAACCTTTTCTCTAAAGTTCGTTTAAAGATGTTCAATGAAATGAATAAACCAAGTACTTTATAGTAAAATATAAAGAATAAGTAATAAATAACCAAACATATGATATACACATAATATTTCTACAAATTTAATTTGACGCATCGTAGTTGAGTAGTAAATGTTTATACAAAAAACGATGTAAGTGGATGAATGTTATAATATATGTGTTAGGTATATTGTATTATGTACGTGACAGCCGCAGGAGGACGTTAATGACTAAAGCTGTGATTTGAGCTCAGTTTATATCTCGCTAGTTATTAATAGACGGATAGGACACTACTGATTCATACGAGGAATAATACTGGCTAACTACTGTACTCAACTGACTTATATTCAATAATAATTAAAACATTCTACAGACTTGTATGCCTGTGAGCCTACATTAGACAAGACTTTTTGATGTTAATTTAACCAAATAATCTATTAATTATTTTTTTTATTATTATAAAATTATTAATGACTTCTATTAGAGATTCATACCGTATATAGTTAATTAGTTTAATATACATTTTCTAGTTCATTGCATCGTAAGAAACTAATCTATATGATAATTCTGTAAAGCCTATTGTTTTTTTTTGTTTGTATTCAAGAAGGTTATAATATAATCCTTTCGTAGAACATCCACAGATAATAAATCAAGTTACGGCTTAAAATTTTATTGAGTGCTTTATGTATCTTCGGGAACGATGGCGGGAAATAATAAAACAGTTTAAAACTGAAATGTACTATACACTATTCATCTAAAGCAATAAAAAATATTATAAGTATTTAAAATTAATTACCTACTTAATATAGAATACAAATGATTTTATATTTAATGATTATTCATCTTTTTAATGTCTTTTGAAATTGGAATACTCAGAAAAACTTATATTACAAATTTGTAATGACAAAAATTTTCAAATTTAAATCAACTCCATTTAAACGTTATTACCTAAATTAATTAATATTAATAACGCATTGCCATCACATAACTTACAGAGCCAATAACATATTGAACAATATAATCTGTTAATTACTATTGTTTACGACTGTATGTGATATGAATTACTTCTTAATAGATTAGTGGGAGCAGTCAGCGCCATCTAGCGGTCAATAGACTGAACTATCTAAAAGCGCTACCTCTTGACCAGGGGACACAAACTAAATTCAAAATGACAAGAATTAGAATATTATTTCAGTTATAAGCAGTTGTGGCATTTTTACTAAGTCATCAGTGTAATAATTCAAAATGGATGTAATGTGAAAATAATGATTGTTGATAGAATTTAATCGTTTTCACAGATGATGTCTAGTTATTAAAAAGAATCTGAGCTGTAATTAGATTGAACGGGTCCGCTTGTAGCGTGAGAAATTGCCTCCAGATGCCAATTACAAGCATATACTCTTATAAGCTTTAAGTTCGACGTTTAAAAACTATAAAAATTGCATTACCTTTTACATATTAAGTTATTTTATTTATTGAGAATTAATATGATAATTAATATAATAACAATGACGATTATTTTATTTCATAAAATACTTAATGTATAAAAATAATAATTTATTTATTTATGTATGAACGTTCAGGGAGCTCTGTGGTAGCGCATTTTAATAAATTTTGCAATCCACCGTGTCAATAATTCAATGTTATTTTTAAAGTCTGGGAAAGTAAAGTTCTCCGATAGTTTGAGATTCATTTGTTTTGTTATCAAACAGCACAGTCACGCAGTCCACTCGTCTGTCCGGACTTGGGACTAATCGTACACTTAACGGACCTTAATGCAACTCTTGTCAACTAAAAGTTATTTTAAAGAGCCACGGATAAGCTCTCCATCCTTAATATTCAAGCTTAACAAATAAATCAATACCATTATAGAACTGACGTCTAAATTCGATCGAAATTTGAATAAAACTTTTAAAAGTCACTAATCTATTATGAAATCGAAATTATTACCTATTATCAAGTGTTACGGCGTCATCTCTGGTATCCGTTTGACGAAACCATCGGCCGTACCTACGTAGCGGTACGGACGTACCAATTGGAACTTGGAACACTAGTGCTAAGTCAGTGTGAATCCGAAGAGCACAGAGTTTACGCGCTGACTGAGCTAGAGCGCGCGAAACGGAATATACGATTTGAATTTCGAATTCGAACTTTAACTTCTTAAATCCTGCCAGTTTTATTTTTATTTCAGCGAATTAAATACTTTCGGGTTTTATTTTTGTGGGATTTTTTAATTTGTGGTTCTGTTTGTGTTTTTTTTGTGTTTCTCGATTATGATTTTTTCGGTGTAACGTCGGCAATTAATTCAGGTAAGTAACCATTTTTACAATACACTTATAATATATATTAAATATGACAATTTAAGAATTAAAATTATAAAAATAAAAACATGGACAACTCCAAAAAGTTCTGGTTAAGTTACGATTTATTTAAATACTTTTACTCTTTATAAGAAACAAAGAACATACCTATATATTATATAAAAATAAGTGATATTTAAATAATGATCATAATACGTATTACTATTCATAGTGGAATAGTTAACAATATAGAAATCAAAATAGTTAACAAACAAGCATGTGTCTTTATCAAATGAGGAAACTGTGTTAAGTTGTCACTTGATATACAAATATAAATAATAGTTGGATTAGACGCGTATTACAATAATATTACGATAATTTTATAAACATATTCTGTCGTTTAAATTAAATTATAAATATAGTATAGTTTATCACAAAGAAGAGTTCGAATCTAATTGTTATCTTATTACAACTATATTGTCTTTTTTTTAATATTTATGGTTAGTTTTAATTTAAATTTTATTTTATTGTACATTTATCGAAAAACATATACATGTTAATAATTTTAATCTAAAGAAAAAAAATGTATATTAGAACCATATTTATGCTATTAAAATGCTTAGAATATACAAGAATAAAAGCCAAAGCTATATGAAATATATAATATTTAAATATAATACATCTAGGTCCATAAATACAGGCGCTATATAAAGACTAGGGCTAGCTCCGTGGAGCATGAGCACCTTTTAGATATGGAAAGGTCACTTAATAAAAAATAAAAAGATTATTTAATATATTTTAACAATATAACACTATAACTCTTATCAATTAACAACATGTTTTATATAATTTACTTCTTAATTATTTTTTTATTATTAGTATTTAATATTATCAGTATCACGTTTTCTCCATAATATTTTACAGTCAGAAAATTAAATTAATATTTTTTTTTAAAGTCAGAAATTAAAAAAAAAATTTGATAAACTTTATATAGGATAAAGTATATTAAAAATTCATGGATACAACACCTTTTAAAATATTTTCTCTCTTATTTAAGTTTAAGGATGTATGTATCCTTTTCGTGGATAAAACCAATTACTCATACACATTGACCCAGAAATATTAAAGATTACGCAAATACGGACCAAAAATTCCTTTGAATGCATTCACAATAATGCAATAATTCATTAACACCCATAAAATATATTACCTTAATTAGTAATATTATTATATTGATTACATTATGTAAGTAATATAAGAGACATAATATTATTTGACTCTTAACGATAACCTCACATCTCAGTTCCGTTATCCGTGGTACAGGCAACCATTTTGGCAATATCTATATAATAGTGCAGTTTGTTTGTACGCATGAATCTCTGAAAGCAAGTCGGCTTCGAAAAATATTTTTGCATTAAATCGCTTTTTGATTGTTTAAGATGATATGACCCTTACAACCCGTAATTAATACTTTAAAAACATAGGTTTGTTCAGTAGTTTTGAATTAATATTCAATCACCTCTTTGCGTATGGAGTCGGTAGACACATCTAGTCTAGTAATACGATTTTTCTTAAAGAATCAAGCAGGAAGAAAGCTATTATTTTGTTAAATATACATGTTTGTCTTATTGAAGTTCATTTATTAATTCCTTTTATTAAACTATATTATCACATTGATATTTATTTGAGTAAGTAGTAAAGTAGAGACTGACTTAGTGTGGCCGGAAGGTGTTATAAATTTACAGTTCTTTATCAATAAAAAGAAGTATAAAATAAATACGTGAAAGGAAATAGTTAGCGTTCTCACAAATAACTCAAATTGAAAACTCGTTAACCTCTTTTAAAAGGTCGCACCTAAAACCTACATTATAATACAATATTAGAGTTTGACGATATAATTATATATATAGTAAATGTTATAAAAAAATATAATTCTTTATACGTTTAAAATAAACGACAACCTCTCAGAAACCATTCGTCGCTAGAGGGCGCTGACATAATTCAACAATTTGGACATTAAATTGTAAAACACTTTGTTCGACTGGAGATATATATATATATATATGATAGAGACATAAAACAGTGCAAATGATATTATAAACGAAATATTTTTTTTAAAGCACTCAAAGAAGACCCTCCAGATTAAATAGTTCCTAATCTTGAAAGAGCTCTGGAGTCTGACACCATACATAAGACATGTAATTGGTACTAATTAGGTCATTTCAGATTCGGTTTCATGCACTTGAAATGTGGGAACATATTTCATCTTTCAGTATATGTATATCAGTAGTTATATATTACATGAGACCAAACTATATACTAAAGATATGTACCTGAAGTCTTCTTACTGGAAATGTGACGAGAATATACTATGAGAAATGAATTAAAAAGTTATTTGTATTATAAAATAAAGAATATCAATAATATATTATCGTGCTCTACTTATGAAGCCTATTTTTAAATAATTAAATGTTTTACAATTACTTTTTTGATACTATCTTAATTAATAATAAAGCAGCCATTAACAATTAAGTTATAACTACGACTTATTACTTATAAATGTAGAATATAACACTCCAATAATGTAATTTACACTTAAATATGAAATACTAATATAAATACATTAACACTAACATATTTGTTACTTAACTTGCCTAGTACTAAGGAAACCATATTTAGATACATTTTTATTATTTATTAAGTAAAAGCACACAACGTGGTCGATATAACATCATAAAAACCACTTCCTTGGTTCAAACAAACTTCCGACAAATTCACTATTACTGAATATTTATTGAGATAACTTTTTTGTTTGTTTATAAATTGTTACTTCCTTCGCGCTTGTTATAAACTAAACTTATTAAGAACATTTAAAATGTCAGCAAACAATATATACATAAAGGTATTAGTAATTATAAACTAGCAACCCACCCGGCCTTTCTCGGTGAAGGCCGAGCTCGGACATTGCCGACTTAATCCACAATTATCATAATATAATTAACCAATTTACACAGAATCGTCATAAATTATACATTCTAACCTTTCTCTTAAAGCATTAATGAAAACTGCATGAAAATCAAACCAGTATTAAAGATTATCGTATACAGAAAGGACAGACGGACGGAGCGAGGAGTTAGTTTTATAATAAATAGTGATGTACCGCTCAGTTGTCGAGTGTGTACGATTATTTAACATGAATGAGGTTAATTTACTCCCCTTCGTTCTTTAGCTTGCCTTTTAAAAAGAATTTGAATGACAGATACGAACTAAATTATATTTAGTGTTTTGAATTAGTCAAAATTTGATTATTTCAAAGACTGTGTTTGAAATATAATTAAAATTATTAACTATTGCAATATATATCACAAATCTAAATTTGCAACGCTTTCATGAGGCACGCAATATAATTCGTGAAATCCGTCATAATACAGATAATATAATGTGTATAGAAAGTTGAAAATATTTTCTATAACACCTCCGTCCGCTGGCACGGAAACCTGTTTAGTTTTTATTGTTCAGAGTATATTTCATTGTATTATAACTACCTAGAGTCGAATACGTTAATGTTTTAAATAAGCACCTTTATATATATATTTTTTTAAGTTAGAACTAAATTAATAATATTTATTTTGTATATATGTGATGAGTCCGTCCCCGTGTCTCATCTTTATGTAAACGCCCTTATAGTGCAGCTGTTTTGGACAAGTGCTCGCTCGGCTCACATGCGATTATAATACAACTTACCATAATGGAACTTACAAATTCAAATTAAATTTTATAAAATATATATTTAATAAGAACTTCACAACAAAGGGAACTAACCTGTGACCTGCTGGTGTCGTCCCCGCCGCTCTTACAACTGAGCTATAGTATCGTGAATTTTGCAACGTATATTTTGGGATGTAGGTGACACATATTGAATTTATTTCGAATTCTCTTCTAATATTACAAAATAAAATTGTAGATATTTAAAACTAGATCGTCACGGCGAGCATGGACGCGGTAGCTTAGTTTCCAGTACACATTAAACATGATGAAGGTTCAATTATAGCTTCAAGTATGACGGTTTGACAAGTTTTTATTAAATTACAATTATAAATTCACTAATAAAATACGGTCCAAAATACAAACATACGACCAAAACAATTGTAACTAAACTCAAACAAAAAGTACACATTGTTTAGTTTAAAGACTAACTAAAGTTATTATTATAGTTTTTAAATGTAAACAATGTTTACTTAGAAAGTAATTCAAACACCCTTGTTTGTAAACATATATAATTGCAGAATTATGCTGTAAGTTATTAGAATTCATTTAAATGTAACTTGAATTTACATTAAATTTACATTTGAATAACAAATATTTTTTATTATACGTAATTATTTAATGTAAATATTATAAGAGAATAAGACACTGAAGAAGAAATGAACTCAAACAATATATGACAAAGAAAGTCAGTACTGAGATGACGTGTGATAGAAGAGCGTTAAGGACAGGTGGATGACGACTTAAATATTAAATAATAATTTAAATACGTACATTTATGAAGAATATCATTTATAAGTAAATAAAAATATATTGTTACACAATGAAGTATAGTAACTATATTTTTCCGGATCTATAGATCCTTTCTCTATAATGTCTATACTTTAACTCGCCCCTATGCTGCGCATGCGCATATTGAATAACTAATTCCACCCTTATGCACTTGACTGGAACACCTACTTGACAGTCTTTGATCTTATAACGACTACACTTTGAATGAGTTCTATTATATTAATTAATTACATTTGATATTATTTAAGATTCTGTATTATTATAATTCTACAGCGTCGTGATTCGTGATTTGATTGTTACGAAAATAATTGCAGTAAATAAAATATTTATTAATAATTTATTTATTATTATTTTCCTGAATTTGTTTAATATTTTTCAAAATGTATAATTACAGTTTTCCTTAATTAAGTTTATTAAGGCGAATAAATAATTATTATACCTAATATATAGTTAGAGGATATATAATATATTATTTGAGAGATTTAAAGTTCATTGAAATGTGATGTTTGTTCGCTCTTATATTTAAAACGGCTGAATTTTTTTTACAGGTGACAAATTCAGGACTTTTTGTAATGTATTCAAAGCTACTTCCATGTCCTAAATTATTTTGGATGCAACTTGAACGATGTGACTTTCCTATTTGATAATACTATTATTATAGGCTATTAAATAAGTAATTATTGTATATAATTATATTTTCTATAGTAATAACATAAGTAATTCAACATTTCATTAGAAAATCGAATGTTATATGTTTCATATCCACGGTGCAACAAACTTACTTGGCGCCACGCTGAGTCTTTGCATTACTGAATACATACTACTATACTAAATGCACTTTATCATTAAAGATATAAAGTCGATAATTAAATAACAATTTGTAACATAACATTGAAACTGTAACCGATTTATTAATGCTGTTTAATTAAACCTTATTACTAATGGATAAAGTCGAAAATTGTTTGTAATAATATAATATAATTGTGCCGACTCATTACGCCTAGTAACGACTGAGCAATAAAGTTTAGTGTACACGTTGCCATGGTAACCGCTTACGGACAAAGCCATACGTGTTTGGTTTTTAATTGTAACTATAAATTACTCGACTTGTAATAAATAAAAACTATGCCCATTGTGGTTTACTGAAAATATATATTTTAAGAATTTAAATTTAAAGCTTTGTATTTGTTAATTTTAATACTGAGTACCTAGTAAATAGATAAAATTATTGTTATAAAAAATAATAATTACTTATGTTTGTAGATTGCTGCGAAAAAAACATCGAACAGATAAGCTATTGTATAGTATTAATATATTCAAAGGAGTTCTATGATTCGTAATTTACTTATCTCTGTGTTTTAAAAAAAATAAACAAAGGACAGTTTCAAAGCAATAATCTGTGAATCCTACAAAGAATTGTCCAATGTGGAAATCGAACCCACAACTTCAGTTTCAACAGGCACACTAACCACTAAGCTAGCAGGCCCGGTCATTACTATTAGTTAGTACGTACTTACCATGTTTTAAACATACAGAATATATTATTATCTAGCTGGTGCGCTCGAAATAATTCCTAAGAGGTAATTGAGTGTAGGCCATTATTATAAAATTAGGCACTCACTACTAACGATGCACCCACGTTACAACTCAACAACTGAATATATCTTAAGAGCTATTTCAAGGTAACTTCATTGTAAGATAAATCTTCATCACTAACTCTACTAAATATCATATTAAATTATATTAACAAAACCAGGCTCGGTTATTTGTACAATTGAACAGACAGACGGCGCCGGGGACTTACTCTTACAATAAACAGTTGGGTTAAAAGAACTTTAAATAATGTTTATTTCAATTGACTTTAGTTATCTGTGTGGTTATTAACTATAAATAAATTAATAAAATACATTATGATATAACATCATAGTACGTATACATTAATTTACTATCTTATTATTATATTTTTTTGTTCAATGATAATAGACAGCACACAAGTAACGCAGGTGTATGCGGCATGCGCGTGCGCATCGAGCATTCGTCTTAATTATTCTAATCATCGCGCCCTCATTGCGTTAATAACAGACTTATGAGACTTAACGGTAAAATTCATTCATACTTTGTTCTAAAGTTCTTTAGTCTATTTGTTCGTTGCAATTTATATATATTGAATAATAGATATCAGATTTAAAAGAGCGAGGTTTGATCTAAGGTAATCTCAGTATAATCAGCTTTCATAAAAAAGCCGTAAATTTTAAATCTATCCGTGATATGGGAGTTATAACAATGCAGACAGACACTTAAACCGCGATTCTTAAAGGTCGAAATGACATATTTTGTTATAAAACATGTTCTTTGTTATAATATATGTTATTTGAACATTAAGAAAACAAATCAAATGAGAGCAACTTATAACGGAACAGTTTATCGATCTAGCTTCATCTAGACTATAGATAGGGATGGATACATTAGAGCTGTCTCTGATAGATATCCTTACTGAGCACTACAATTTAGATATCCTAAATCTATGCTTCTAATGGAAATTATAAACGTTTCCTGTATTTGAAAGTAAGCTATTGTTTTTTTTTTTAAGATTATTGGCCACCATGCAGCTGTAGTGTACTGCGTAACTGATATATTTAAAATCAATATATATGTCATAATATTTTATGACTCGACCCGGGATCGAACTAGGAGAATTCGGTTCGAATTATGTATATTTCGTAATATCGATGTCGCAACCGTGTAATTTATAGCGCAGTAGGAGTCACAGTATCAAACCCAATTACAGAACACCTACAGACAAAATACTCGACATTTTAATAACTACTGTTATATATATATATTTATATTTTATTAATACGTAATATTTAATATTAATAAATAAAAAGTTTTTATTACATTTTCAAACTACACACTATTATATAATAGGTACGGTTTTGATTTTTTCACACATTGATTTAAATAACTCCACACGTCATTTAACTTGTCAAATAATAAAAAAGAAAATACAATTCTTAGCGGAACTTGTTAGCCATCATATAAAACAAACATCCATTTCCGGTCCTTTTTCTGTTATGACTAAAAATATAGGCAATACCTTCAAAAATTCTAAGAATAATCTAGAATGTATTTAAGATAAGAGTCGGTATTCTTAAAGGATACATGTACGATGTATTCGTGACTTATTTGAAATATACTTATAGGTTTATTTGAAGGAACTTAATAGTAAATAGAATGTTGTTTTAGCTTACATTAACACAGATTGTATTAATTAAGTCCTTAAAGATAAAATAACTGGAATTCATTTTATTTACTGCATTGGCCAATGTCTCGAATGTATTTTAAATCTTATCTATGGATTTTAGAATCAAACTGAAACGACATTTAGACATTTTATCCATGAAGGTCGTAAATATTATTTAATAATAAAAAGCAATCAAGTTATTACTATTAAAGTTATTACTAATAAATAATATTAATATATTAGATATTTTTTAAAATGTTATCTTATCATAAAACACAAAGACAAAGTTATAATTTTTAAATATGGATTCTATTTCTCGTTTCTTATAAATAAGGTATCCATATTTATTATTCCTAAAGGACGAATAAATCTTACGACTCTTCAAAGACATTGTGAGATGTTATAATGGAATCTTGGAAGCGAAATATTTTATAACTACCAACTTAAATGAACTATTCTAATAAATCTCAAAAGTTTTAAACAAACATTTAAGCTTTAAATATACTAAGGATTTATTATAAGTTAGCTAAAAGGTTGAAACATGGATTTTTTTATATCAAATGGAATTTTTAATTACGGCGACGCTTCAATCAAAATAATCTGATTTGATATAAGTGTTTTTGATATTTAAATACTTTAAAATATCTTATCTTAATATGTGGCTTATTTTTTTTCTGTCACGTAATTGGTCTGTGGCAGAAAAAATAATTATAAATTTAGTACGCACTGAAAATAATAGTGTCCATATTTATTACCCGCTACGCTTCCCGCTTCCGCCTACAATGAGAACGAACACCGGTTATAAATTACTATGTACTATTAGTAATGTTAGTTATTTTGCAAACCAGTCGGTTAAAAGTTGTTAATTTATTGCAAGACTCTGTTGACCCTCTCTTTGTCGACTCTTACTCTTTTTAACAAAAAATACCATGTTTAATATTCATATAAATAATAATATCAAATAAACCATTTCACGAAGAATTTTATATATATTATATAATGAGTATTATTAATTTTTAATTATAATATTTAACATGCCACGTTATTTTATTTATGTTACATTATATTTGGATGATGTATTGGCCTCAATAATGACATATTGACAGATGTAGAACAGATTAAATAGATAATAACAAAAAACTAAGTTTTTAAACCCGTCTTATATATTTTTGTTTACATTAAAGTTTAAACTGTTTACACTTCACGTGTTTTTATCCCACGGGAATATAACAATACTTTATTTGATATTTTGATGTGTTTTTTACTTTTTTTATAGTGGCAACTTTTTTTTTTTAATGACAATGCGATGGTTTTAAATAGTACAGCATTATTTTACATAAGTTTAAACAATGTGTGAGAGTAATTTTCTAAATAACCTACACATTTTTTATGTGTAACACTATTTTGGTAATTTTTTTATATACATTTTCATCACTCTCTAATTTATAATACATTAAATTTATATAATTCTTTGACGCTGCTATTAATGTGGCATCAAGCAATACAATAATATATATTTTATATTATTTTTGAAATAGTTTTGTTTTTGGTTTTTTTTTTCTAAATAAAAACTATTTAATAAAATAAACTTAACAGCTACTTGAGCTCCATGTCAATTTAAGAATACTACTTTATGAATAGTCGTAACAATGAAAGCTCCAAGCGCCAGGAAATACCTAATTTATTTATTTTTTATAATTCTGTGTCATTCATTGCACAGTGACACTCTCTATAGAGCCCGAGGCGCCGCTGGCTGTTGCGACTCACGCAGGGCTACCAATTGATACATTTTTTTAGCTGCGACTAGTTTTTCTTTGTGATAGCGATGTCTTGCAATTATATGTGTACTAGTGGTCGCCCAGAAACCGGAATTCAGCCGTAATTTTTAATTTTAAGTGCTATCATTTGCTTTTTATTTTAAATTAAATCGGGCGACAGTCACATCTTTGTGACTATTTGACATCAGACTAATATATACTTGTCAACAACAATGAATGAAGTAGTGTGTGTAATTTTTAATATAATATATTTTTTAAAAACATATTATGAAATATAAGAAAATTACTATTTTAATAATAATATACACGAGACACGTTTATTCAACACGATGAATAATTCTATTGAATTAAATATTTTTCGGATTATATTGATGAAATTTCGTTGACAGCCCCGAGGGTCAATTGTGGACCGCAAGGTCAATTTCTTTATATCCGATAAGCTTGGAATCCTTAGGGCCAGTATAACATTAATTTAAGTCTATTTGTGTAATAATTATTTACTGGTCAATGAAAAAACAATCCTAAGATGTTCACTAGTAAAGGCATGTCAAATACATTTTGAAATTTCCTTCACCTACATTGAAATATAATTTGTCTCGACGCGAAGGCGCATGCCAACATGACAGAAATCAAGGGCCTGATTGAGTAACACCTGAGTACACGGCCTCAGAAAAAGAGCTCAGTCCAACAAGTGCGCATCCAGCAGATATTGACATAAATAACAAATAACACAATTATATCTGATCTTAGATTATTATTAAAATATTTTCAACAGACTGACAAATCATTGTCTTTCAATATATGTAGGTATATTGAATACAATTTGACTGATAGGTAATAGTAATAGCACCTATAGATGCGATACATTAAGTATAAATAAATTAAAAGCCGGTACTTTGTGCGTACTTCATACTCTCATGACAGGGCTTTAGAGATAATCTTAACTATTCTGTAAATTAATTATACACTGAAGTAACATAATGTATGCAAATTACAATAAACTGGTTATCATACACGCCATGGAGATTTCTAATTTGTAAGACTTTGATACTTCTTCCCGCCTACTGGATTATGTCAAATACAAGAGGACTCCGGTCGAGAGCTGTCCTCGGACTCTGTCAAATTGTCATTACGTGCACTACCACAGATGTCAGATAGTCTGTACAAGTGCAATGAGTACCAACATAACATTTCTAGCTTCTACATACTACATACCAACCTCATATTTATAAAATTGATTTAGAATTTAAAATAGTGAGGATACTTTCTCTGTACTGACTAAGGCCTCCGACCTTTCGTTTATAATACTTAGATATAAAAATATTATTATTCTCTATTTCCTATATATTTAACTTAACATATTGTTTTGTCTTTTTATATCTGTAACATTTTATGTAATGTAAAGTACAAGTATTTTGCTTTTAAAGTGTTTAACATTATAAAGTAAGTTAATAAATTTTGATTCCTGGTTAATTAATAAATATTGAACGTGTATATAAATAGTGTTAATAATAATAAATTACTTATATTTCAGACACGGCATATTCATGTTTTTTACGGCACTATGTTATACGTTACTCATAATATGCAATCTTTTTTGCTAGTTAGTAAATTTTGAAATCGTTAACGATGATGACGTCACTGTTCAATCTTTCTCTAATCTTCGTAAGATATTCTGTTGCGTCCAGTCATTTTGAAGATAACTCATACTTTAAGAAACTACAAGTCAACGACCTTCCCTTATACACATGATTTGGGGTCGCGAACCCACAAATATATATAATTGGAGACATGTTTTTCAAATCATAAAAGAATGAGGAGTTCATGCAGTTGTTATTTTTTTTTTACTTGAACGTATTTATTGTATCTAAGGTCATTTAATGTTGTCTTAAAATACAAGGAGGTGTAACTTGTATAAGTTCTGACCCAAATAAAGTACTTTTAAAGTTAATCTTGAAGCTAATTAGCCTGAAGCTATACAAGTGAATAAAACATAACATTGAACAAGTTGGTGGATTATACACCAAAAATGTTTTAATATGGCTTCATACTCCATTTAAAACAAACCTCATTATTGTAACATAATTGAATGTGTTACCGAGGGGTACCGATAGCAAGAAACTTCATGGATGAACCATAATCTCGGCCATTAACCTACTTCACTTGAAAACTTAGATATGTAATACATAAAGATGGATACGTCACTTGACTAAGTAAGTTAGTAAGTAACTTTATTTTGTAATACTTCCACGGTACAGTAACCTATAAACTCTGTCCCAATCATCATTGTCCTCATTCTGGAGCATCTCATTTAAGTTTCCCAATCAAGGATCTTCCTTCAGAACTCATGAAAGTAAAGAATATAAAAATGTGACATTCAAACTTTAGTTGTTATGTAACTTTACTTTATTCTATAGAATATTTAACCATTCTCCATGGCCATACAGGTGTTTAGAATCAATATATTATTTTAAAAATAAATATCTTATATTCAACCTTTTGAATACCTTTTGAATTGTTCTTAGTTTTAACTTCCAGCGTCACAAATAATATCGTTTCTGAATAAAATTTAATAATTGTCTGACAAATATAATCAAACATAACCTTCAAATTGAAATAATAATTTCGCCAATTACTTTAAGTCACAATAACACCAACGTAATAATAATATCTGCCATAGCTTATAATGAAATACGATTACAGATTATATATTATACATCCAGAACAGTAATATCAGTAATATTATTGTTATTGGTTAATATTTTAATGTAATTGGTCAATAATATGTAATAACGATTATTTCGTACCACTTCAAAGGGCGTTTATCTGAAGCGTACGTAAATAACATTAGGGTCGGAGAGGTGAACAATTCTTGTAAGGGCTGGGTCATAATTGTTAAATTCTTTATACAGATTACTTTACATTTTTTTTATGACGGGTACTTCCACTTTTATTTTATTGAAGTAATTAGGGGTATAAGAACTCATTATTATTGTCAATGATTGGATAGTTGTCAAAAATAAACTTTATTTTGCTTTAAGAGTTGATGATAATGTTATTTATAATTCGTGTACGCTAAGCCTTATATCGTTGTAAGTTTATTTAACAAGGACCTTGTTAGATTTTTGCCCTTTTTGTTCAAACAATAGCCAGTCTTATTTAACATAAGAAAATAACAATGCCCCATACTTGTTTTATAGTCAGTTTAATGAGCACTCAACTACAGAAATAAAGACGTAATTCAAATTGATTTCATCATCAAATTGAATATCAAACGTCTAGTTGGTACTAGACAACTACCTGTAGAAATCAAATCACTTTTTGTTTATTATTGCACGTATTAAATTGATTACTGTTTATTTCCTATACATTATGAAGATACGTAACTTTCATTCTGAAGAGAAAGGAATTACGTAAGTAAGGGCGATACTAAATAAATAAATAACTGTCAACGAATCATTAGATAGGGACTATGTATTAAAAGAAAGTATTATAATACTTATCGACATATGTATTCGTTTTTTAATCTGTAAAATTAAACTTGTTTTACGCATTTCATCAACTAAAACTTTTGAAGCTCTTAATTTATCGATACCTCCGATGTACGTAGAATTAAAAACTTCTAAATATATAATAGGTAAAGTCTTATCCGAATTGCTTTAACGGCTTAAATAATTAGTTTAAATCACACGTTATGCATATTTATTATTCATTAAACTGTAACCCGTGGATAGAATTAGAATTCGCGAGTGTCATGGCGACTGATTTACCAGTTACCACCATTTTAGGTTACTTGTCAAACTGTCATCGTCTTGATGAGTTTGTTGGACGGAAGATACATATTGCGCTTGAAATAAATTAAATCTATATTTAAAGAAATATAGTTAATTAGGGGGCGGACTACCTTAGTACTATTTGGTATTTATTGTTTTCATTTGCTATTCAAAGCTAAGATCCTTCTAGGCGGGTTTCTCAACTCCGAGATATACAAATTAGAGAAACTTTAGCAGCCGCGATTACCTATCTCATGCTACAAAGCTAATCTGACAGACGCCATTAATAATAATGACAGACATTTTCTTGGACATATCAGAGCACTGGTTGAAAGGATTGGGCAAGCTATGATCTGAGCTGTCTTTATTTTTTAATTTATTTCTTTATTGTCTATTTAGTTTTTTAACGATAAGATACTAAGGTCAATGGATATCTTTGAATCCTGCTTTTGATTCTCTCTGCAAATATAAGTTATCCAAAAATCTGTATCAATAATTTAAAAGGAATAAAAGTATTAAATTCTAATAAAACCTTTTACACTAATATATTTATTTCGTTTCCAATGTATTTACGTGAGTATCATCGCCAACACCAACCCAACGACACTGCAACTGCATTTCTCTATTACCAACCAAATCGCATCGAAAGTCACAGTTAGATAGTACACGACGTCAGCTGGCCTGGATTCCAGCGTTCATTGTCTAGTCCATCTAGTTAATATTGATAGATTATGAGCACAGAAACTATCAGCTTGTTAAGCCTTTCAATGTTTTGACAATATATTATATGAATTTAATGCAATTCCTGTGAACATTAGATTATTACGATGAGATAATTTTCAAATCGTACCATCTGTTATTTCGTAAGTACACTCTGTGGTAAATTATTGTGTGGTTAGATTGTGAAAGGATGAACAATTCGTAGGATGTTGCTGATTTATCATATTTTGTATAATTTTATAAATAAATGATCCATAGGAAGTATATTATTTTGTACATATCAAGGCGTATGTTCCCGTTTGATAACCTGGACAGTTATAGGATACACTTTAGTTACCTTAAATCACCTGTCTGTTCAAATATATGTAATATTATTGTTTATATTATAACGGTATTGACAATATCAGCTTGATTTAAGATATCCCACTGCTGAGAACAGGCCTCCTTTGATGCCTTCTCCAATTCTTCTGGTTGATGATGTCCAAATGGTATCTCTTTTACAGTACAGGTTTCCTCGCAGTGTTTTGACAAGACCCGGACTAATATACTCTGTACACGGGAATCAAATCTTCGATAAGTCAATACAACTTCCTCAGTCATTGTTCTTTTGACAAAGTTGTTGACATTTATTATAAATATAAATCTGGATATTGAAAATAATAAATAAGATAGGCAGAGTAAACTAAAGTCTTGGTTTAATTCTTTGTTTCAAGTATACGTGCCTGTGTAAATCTTTGGCTCTGTTGGCTTTAGAACAAAGAGATAAATATAAGGTAATAAATAAGTCATTCTCGGGTTTAAATAATGTAGAAGACGCAGACATATTTATAAGGACATTAACCCAGGATAGTACTATCACCAATTCACACATCTATGATACAGCGCATTTGATATAATATAAGTTTTATCTATAAACCCATTTAATTTTATGTGTCAGTTTGTTTGTCACGCCGTAACTGCTTAACTAATCATCATGAAACTTTGCACACACGTTATCAAGGTAAGGACAGACATAGGAAACGTTTCATTACAAAAAAAAAACCGTTGCCGAGAGATAGATAGATAGTTTGTAGGTTTGCATCCAACGTAACAAGACTTTTTTATGTATATTGCGCGGGCGGAGCCGCTAGCAAAAACTAGTTATAAATAAATACGAACGAAAAAACCACAGTTAGTCGTAGCTGTACGAAGATTAAACATATTACATATATAAATATGACAAAAGGAACATATAACGGTTATTTAAACAGAGATCTATTTAGTTACATGAAGTTTATGAGTTTCCAAAACTATTTGTAAGTTTAACCAGAGTTAGTTCAAAGTTGACACGGTTAACTAAATCGTTAAACGTTACTACCATTTAATGTCCAAAATAATGTTTAAGGAAATGCGTTACAAAATAATTGTATTCATATATTAAATATATTTTGTCACATAAACATTGTTTCTATTTCGGTTCGGGAAATTGCTCCTGACACTATTGTAAATCATATTGAAAAAACGTCATGTACCTACCAGAAAACAACAATTACACAACATAACATATATTTACCTTACAGATGTATCCAACCCCTAATTAACCCTTACAATGCATATAGTCCAGAAATATTCTTACTAACGTTATTATTATTGTTTGTTTAGACTGTTAACGAGCAGCGTGCGCCCGCGCAAGACGAGATGCAGGCGCGCCACAGCCTCCTCTGGCATCTACTTATCGACCTCCCGGTCCTACTTCTGGGTAAGTTTACATATTTAACATACATAAAATATGCTGAATATAACAAGTACGTCATAGAAGTATGTCCAGTAAATAAATATAACTCATAATTGAAAACGACTTTTTAATCTAAAAAGCCTTTAATTTAATTATTACAGTAAATACTTTACCGTGGTAACCTACGACGTCATTTATATTCAGATACTCCAAATTGTTTGTTATTCCTTACACAATAACAATAAATAACAATTGCGCAACATCGCGTCATGATGGACGGGAGACCGCCATTTTATTTTTTTTGAATATTGTCTAATAAGAAATCATATTAAAATACCTAGTGACAAATCTGTCAAACGCAATATTTACATATTTTTTAATATATTATATCCTAGCGCAGTATTTAAAGACAGTGAACACTTCCTGAATCTCCTCTCGTTTTCAGAAATATGATATGTTTACTCTTTACATAGATAAGTTGAGTCGTTTAAGTTAACGCTACAACGCTACTGGGCCCGGTTTGTTTATTCATTTATCGGCTTGAGAGGTTTTGATGTAACTTTTTAGTATTTACTTCTCAAGCTACCGGTTTTGACAAGGCTTAGTCCTCATTATGTATACTAATACTAATATTATTATTCGTTGAGTTATATTTACATATGAATATATATTTTTTCGATAAGCTTATTTGTTGGTATTTGTTGTGTATTACCAAGTCATATAACACACTAAAAAATCCCCAAATGGGACTGTCTTCTCGTATCAAATATATTACCAGTATTTAATATTTATCGTCCAGTACAATATACTTTTTATCACCATATTGTTAGGCAACATATAAAACCTATTTTAAATATTGTGTTTACAAGTTTCAGTATAGTACAATATGTATGATATTGTAATGTCGATAGCTGATGTAGCCCCTGGCCCCTGGGTGGTCGCACATCTGACACCTGACACTTTGACACGTCACTGTCATCGTGACAGCTCAGACAAGCAACCACAAAAATGTTTGAACTAACCCGAGTTTGCTTATAATACATCACGTTTGTTTACTTGGTTAAATGGAAATATTTTTGTTATTAAACAAATAATATATTTTTTGCGTGTGTTCTCTTAAAACACATAGTTGACTTATAAAAAAAGCTAAACAAACTACCTACTTACTATTTACTCTTATTGATAAAAACATATTTTTATAGTAAATTACAACTATAGTATATTCCTTTATATGACGATACCTTAAAACATTTGTTTACTTGACCCTGAAGGGCGGTATCATCTTACATCTGACATGAGACCACACGCCTGACACCGCCGCCACAGCTGACACTTTGACACTGTTGACACTGCCGTGGTACACTCCGATAAGGTGATGTAATTGAATGTGACATTTATGTTATAGATACAATCTTTGTTTTAATTCCAAGTCTATTATGTCTTGATTTTATATATTATGTCATTAGATTGAGTAAGTTAAGAGAGCATTTTATATTACGTTTCTTTATATATTTTGTATGAGAAAGTTTTCAATTAAATATTATTTTGTAATCACCCATCATGGTATAGACTTAGTTCACGCTACTTTACATTTAAAAAATATTTTCCCGGAATGCATTGTAGAGTATTACATGATAAATTAAAAGTTTATAACAGTAAAGTAAAAAATACAATTTTAGTATAAAATATATGATATATTTATTAATAGAAATTTATCAGAAAATCTTCAGAACAGCAAGGTCAATGTCAAATATAAGAATCTGTCGATACGTTACTGATAAAACTTTGATTTATTGATTTTTTTTAAATGATGGATGTTATTTAAAATAATCAATAATTGTGATAAGTACAAACAAATATACGCATACAGTTAGTAAATACTCTTTGTTCTCTTCCTTTGTATGTAATCCTTAATATGTTAAGCAGGATAAAGAACTCTTTGACAAATAAGTAACGGCAAATTGACAAACAAATTTAACAGCCAACCAAATACGAAAAATTAAAAGTTTCTCATATATTTTTTAAGACTTATAATAAGTTAAATATGGAAAGGAATGTATAATGATAATTCATCAGCTATCAGATGTCAATGATTGTTTAAAAAATTGTACCGCGAAGAAAAACATATCAGATTCACTGTGTTATGAAAGCATTACTCAATTACCATTAAATGGAGCTTCGATGACGTAAATATTAATGAATTTAAATAATTATTATATACATTTATTATATCAAGACCTAATATTAATCACATTAAAACAATATCTTAATTATAAACGTAAAATATTCTATTAAAAAATCAAAGAGTATTATGAGATGTTCTAATCTAGTGCTTTTTTTAGGTATAAATTGTATTTATAATTTATTATTTATAAACGTCATCGTGTAAGTGTTGTGACCGCGACTGTACCTGTAGACCGTACTGCTGATTATTCAATACGATGTTTATAAACATACGCTTCATTGAAAGCCGACTGTTCTTCAGTCATCGAACGCATCATGACACCGAAAATGACGGACGATATTGATTTTGGAATCCTACCTATGTACTCTATATATTATAATAATATGTAATCAATATATTTATATGTTTAAAGCTACAATGCTAAGTAGTTTGATATTAACAAGTAACAGTATATTTCTATATTAAAAGCGTTTAGTATTTTGTTTACAGTTTGCGATCATAAATACGAAATATTAGTTTGTTTAGCTTTTCGATAGATGGCGCCGTGTCAAAAGTATTTAAAAACGAAGCTTTATACAGATAACATTTTTTATCCTGTGCAACATTACACAAAGCACAATAATATTATTCATACTCAGACACTATACGCCACTTGACAGTCACGTGCGGCTATAAAATATTTATTAATCTAATAGATGTGAAAAACATTTAAAAGGGCGCTTTAATTGGATTTTGTTTTATTCTAACTTGAAGTAGCCTCGGGCACACACTGGTCTTACTTCTGAGTTGTTGTTCTTATAAGTAAAAAACAAAGAACTCAATTTACTCAGGTCACAGTTAAGAGAATAATCAATAAATATAAATAAAATCGACATTTACCACGTTGGGAACAATGAAGACATAAAATATACGTTTCAATTATTAGAATTCTGTCTAGATAATGTTTATTACTAGTAAATTCTAGATGCTATTATTTCTATCGTTGAAAGGTAAGAGTTGATTGTTTGAATCAACTTCATACAAATTTAACAGTTTTTTTCACAAGCACGTATTCATTAAATTATAAACAGGATATTGTTCGCCAAAATCTTTATTTATTGACGGACCACGTTTTTCGTTTCCCGTTGGCATTGTTTAATGCAGCGCCTGATATAAAAGTTAAAAATATACATCGTAACGGTGCAATGGTTTATCGCCGACTTGTGTTGGACTTTAGATCAATTTCTCAGGTTGTAAATGATAAGATATCTTTTATAATCATATATTTTTATATCGTCGATAAAACTAGCATTAGATATATTAAAACGTAAAGCAAAAGCTTTGTACTCCTTTTTACGAAATATAATATATAAATAGCTAAAGTTTATATGAAGAACTGAAGAAGGCTAATATTTTTATATAACAATGAGTTAGAAGTACAGAAGTACAAATTATTAAAACAATGCATACACTATAATGAGAACCATTACATAAAACCTACTTCATTGTTTATTGTCACTGTCACTGTCAATGTCAACTATATATTAGTCAGATGGCAAATAATCTTAAAAAGTTAGAATGCAAATGCATACAAGTTTTGATCCAAATTCTCATAAACGTTAAAATTCAAAACAAATTCAACGGTCAAATTCAGTCACTGAGCGAGCTAGTACGAAGAAGAAGTAGATATAATAATAAGGTCTAAAATATTGAATGTAAAACATACCTTCCAAGTGAATAGGGTCAGCAACACGCTAATTTAATAAAAACTTGTATACAAAGATGTTCCACATTCATACGATAATAAACATTAGTATGTGGTAATAAATGTCTAAATAGAATATATTAATATTGTATTTTATTGACTACCTGTGTGTTACGTTGAACGTTTCACAAAATAATCTTAAAATCACTAAGTTTCAGGTAGTTAGCTCTCTTTTTCATATGTAATGGTAACTTATTAGCAATAATTATTCGAACAAACGAGTTTTATAAACCGACTTTGTTCAATTCTAGGACGGACGAAACAGTAACTGACAATTTCCGATTAGGAAACATACGATTATCGATTAAGAGCGTGAACGAGCGGGACATCGATTGACGAGGATAATAGTAGACTTGTTTTAAAGCACCACTGCTATTAATAAATTATTGTTTTAATAAATGAATGTAGCACTAAACTAACAGTGTCATACAAAGTACGATTTCATCTGCGTCATCGCGCGTGCTTGTTAAGATATTTCTTAGAAAAAATGTAGAGCATATCTTGGTGCAAAAAACTTAAACCGTTTCTCCATTACTTGAAAGCAGGACAAACCATAATGAAATATAATATTTTTAATGATACTATTTGCCACGTTTCCGTACGTTTTTAGTAGTCGTGTGTTTACAAGTTGCATCAACAATTGCAGCCCCACTAGCCTATTTAGTGATAATAATAAACCGCACTGGATGGCCGGCTACCTGACCGCTATAATATATTTATATTTACATACATTTAACATTTACGATATCATTGTTTATATGTTTTATGCATCCGTGCCAGTTTTATGACGAATGTATATGACGACCTTTAAATTCCTTATATCCAACAGTTATATCATACCTTTGCAGTGTAATACGTAATACAATTTATAATTTATTATTTTAAATGGGCAGACATTGCACTTATAAGACGTCACACTCTAGTTGAAGTTCCAAAAAGTAGGACCATGAAGAAGAACTGGCAAGAAATAATATGGATACTTTCTAACTTATTTATATTTTTGATTACATTTATGTGTGAGAATAAAGTACAGTCTAAGTAAAGCGTGGTAACGAAAGAAAACTAGAATAATTAACCACGTTACTATTACTTATATGACGCGTTGACACTTACTAAGGATTCAAATCTGAAATATTAAAAATAATAATTATTATATAATGACATATTCTAAGAATACCTAAAAACAGGCTTTACATTTACAGGAATGGTTAAACCATATCACACACGTCTTGAAGTATGACGAGAAAATAATCGAAGAGCCAAGTCCGCGTCTTTGATACAAACAGATCGAGGCTTAAAACTTCTTAAAGTAATTAGGTGCTCCATGTATTTCATAGCAACAATATTTCTCAATTGGTCTAATTTCATATTATATAATTTCCCTTATTGCGTAATATTTTAAAATTATTATGTAACCAACATATTATGTAAATTTTACATAAACTTCATTTATTATGCTAATAAAAATTTTAATTACTTCTCTATGAATATATTATATACACCTACTGTTTATTTCAGTAAGATAATATACTAAATCTCGTAACATTCAATGAAAATAGAAGATTTCTTAAAAGTTCTTATCTAGAACTCATACTAAAGTCAATTGAATAATAAAGCATTTAAAATAACGGTTACTTCATTGTATATTGCGAAATGAATTGAAAAATTTGAATGAAATATACATTTATAAAAATATCTTAAAATGCATTTAAATGACGTACTCTGCTATTCAAGAAACCGGGCCCGGACGTCATTTATGGGCCTATGATCTGGACCGCCATAAATTCATGAATTTATCTATGAATTGATATCTTCCACTTTGTTAATCTTAAATGTTAATAAATACACTGTTTGTGATTGTATTGAATATGTTTAAATTTTAAACTAATGGCTAATACTGGTAAAGTAGTGGGAGCTTAGATAGTATAGCGTTCATAGATGTTTAATGATTGTATTTTTGAATATCACGAGATAACATTACAAACCTGTGGGTATGCTATGAAATAAAATATAAAAGAAAAATAATGTCATTTTTGAGGTCAAATTCTTAATATGTTAAAAAGATAGCAATAGCATAGCAATCTATGACATTATTTATTGTTATCTTATCTTGAGGTCTGTATGTATTTGTAGGCCCACATAGTTTTTTGTCAACCATGCTTTCTCCTCCAAATTAGGCTGAGTGCACAACGGCTCATCGCTCGCCTTGTTTAATGTTTTGTTGCAAATATATGCTCTCAGCTTAATGGTTGCTTCTCATACATACAAATTGTAAACTATGCATATGTGTTGGAACTATTTCTTTTACTAATTCGATTTACCCGCAAATATATTCTAAGAATATACGAACTAATTATAGACATATTTTTGTTTTTATCTTTATAAGTATAAAGTAACCATTGTAAGCATTCATAAATAACTAGACATGTGTAGATGCTTATACGCTTAACTCCGGAACTAAATCAGTTATAATATAACAATATAATATGGTTTCACGAATATTTTCTAACAGACAGGTAAATAAGAATTGACAAATATAGAAATCGAACAAAGTATTTACGTCTGGTTTAAAAAATTTAAAATAATCTCAGAAACGTCACTAGCCACTTACTAAAACTACTTATTTACAACACTAGCTATTGAATACAAAATATGTTAAATTAATTTAGTGTAAAATCATGGAATATATAAATGTTTCACTCCTGATACCGTTAAATATATATAACTACATAATAATAAAGTACAGTACAGGAGAATTATATAATAGATACTGGGGGACTGGTGTTTGAGACATCTTCTGTTTAGTAATATTTCTTCTAGGAAAATTATTTGTTCTATACTGATATTTATCATATGTTTGTTCCAGAAAAAACAATATCACATATTGTGATATAACCCTTGTGATATTATTGTTTTAAATCGTGACAGCTCACTATTGTATGATTTTTTTAAACTTTCAATATTAATGAAATCGTCAGTCGATAAAACAAGTCCCAACTTTCAAATCCATCAATTAATTGAAAGTGTAGATTAGCGACGTAAGGCATGTGCTCCCTCGGTGATGCTATGATATATAATTATTATCGCTAAGGTATCTCTGCCACCGCGTGCTAGCGTCATAACTACAACTAACTGTTTTGTATCGTTTATTGATTCGTCTTTATAAGCTATTGTGCTCAAGTTAAGTACTGCAGGTTCGAGTCCAGCGTTGAGGATTTTTTCATTCTACACTAATTTAACTTGGTTAAAGATTTTTAAAGACAATTTTAAACAGAATAGGTACTTCATATGCATTGTAAAAAAATAGATAAATGATGTTTTCTGGCGCTTTATTGGTAAATAGTTGGTGGTCGTTAGTTACAGAGATCAACATATAATAAACACACAAACAATTAAACCCACATGTTACAATAAACTTCAAGATTTATAAAATAGGCTTATAGGGATTTTTTCTATAATCTCTTGGAAATGCTACATACATGACAAATATAAAAAAGATAAATTAAAATAATATCATTTCGAAATGCTGTTCGTGTTTTTATTTATCTCTATAGATGCTGTCGGTATGTAAATCTCAGTCATAAAAACTAAAAGTGAAAACTATGAACTATTTATCTTTTTAAATTACCAGCCTGGTTGAAAATGGGCTAAACGTATTAATATAAATTATATCATAAACTGAAGGTAATAAAAACAAAACAATTGTAAACAAAGACACGTAATTCAATAAGTCGTATTAAATTACAATTCGTGGTTTGTGGTCAGTCTTGAATTTAAAAGAGCCTTCAAATTATATGATCATAGACTAGATAGACTAAGGCTCGGTTATTAACTGTCTATGGATATAAGGATTAAGTTTTCAAGTATGAAGCCTATGGAAGTATTTTTTAATGCAATAGTTATTGTATTTAAAAATTAACGTAACTGTTCTCCGTCAAGATATATGCATAGAAGCCTTTGATAGGCTTTCTCTGAAGTAGCCTCTGATAATCTGGTAGATTATAAGGATTTTTAAATCCCATAACTAACAGTGTTAAATAGGGAAAGTAACAAAACATTTAATAACATCCTGTATAATATATAACACACAGTGTATCCGAAATTGACGAAATTGAAATCTAGGTACGCGCGTCATCTCGGAGTCAGCTGACTCTAACATAATGTTATTTTAACGATCACAATAATTATTACTCAAGTCAAAACATCACTAAAATATTAATTTTAAACTTCATTAACCTAAATTACATTATCAGAGTTTCTTAATTCTTTTTTTTCATTTTCGTTTCCTAATTTCCATTTTCCGCTTGAAATTATTACATTTTGTTACAAAAAAAAACAATAAAATTCATCTCTACAAGTTACGAAGTATCAATACAAACAGGTACGGGTCGTGCATTTTTGAGACCCTGGACTATAATTATATGGGGGTCTATAAGTTAATAAAATAATGTATATACCTAACACTAACCCTCTAACACTTTTTAGTAAACCTTAATATTTCGATATCTTGAGATGTGAGTTCCACTGTCCATGATTGTCAGACTAACTTCATCAGATATACTCAAAATGTTACAATATTTTATTTTTATTATGATATTTATTAATTTAATATGACAAGATGTTTAATACAAACAATGTCAATTTAATAATATGTCAAGAATTTAACAGGTTACTGCCAATTACATCTAAATAGATTATAAAATAATACTTAACGAGGAAAATCTTAAACTAAATATAAAAATAAATTGTTCTGTCTGTTTATATATTGCATCTTTGTCTGTTGGTATGTTAGTGTAATACACAAAACGTTCTAGATGCACTTTGGTGTGTTTATAGGTTATTGACCCTTTCAACATTTAGGATACTTGTTAGTCCAAAAAATTCTCACATTTTTAAAAGTAAACACAGAACTGGTATGAGCTATAACTACAATACGTGAAAATTAATAAACGAATTTCAAAATCGGTGTAATATTATTACGTTGATGATAAAATTATAGATGGATTTGTTTCAGTATACAGTGGTGATAGTTAGGTGATGTTAAATTCGAAAGAGGAGGGTGGGGGGGGGGGGGAGAATTGTTGGCCGCAGTTAGAGTTATATAAATAAAAAACTTTCATAAATTATAAGCAAGCTTTTTACTTAATTTGTGAATCAAGCAAGTCAATTTATGGAAATAACAGATAATGATTTAATCAATAGATAATTACAAGTTATTCTATACCTTACAAAATACCGGAGAATTAATATTAAATATTTATTTGACATATTTATTTCACCCATGTCATTTCAAGACTAATTATTTGGCCGAAGTCAACTCGTAACACGTTTCAAATATTTCTCAAGTAAGTTAAAAATTTTGCTGTTGTTGTGTTGGGTTGCCCTTTTACCCCCAGGGTGTGGGGTGCAGCCAGGTCAGACTAAGTATAGGTTAGACCCAGAATACAAAATAACTTATTGCATCGAAAATCCCTAAGTGACCAATCTCTTCCTCTAGCACAATCTTCTATAGCGGGTACAACCTGTCAGTTTCTTCCCTACATCTATCATCGGAAGCCACTTTCACGCTTCCTTTAAAATAAGTACTAACACTACCTTATACTATAAAGTATGTAAGTTGACACGCAATTCCGTGCCGACACCGCAAGAAGTCTTTATTTACAAACGTAGATATTAATATTTATTGTGTTATTGCGAGCTCACGTCAGCTTCTCGATTATTATATGATCGTGTAACTTCAGAACGAGTTGAGGTCATATTTGTTTAATTTAGTTTACTGAGATTAATGTTATTTATCATTAATTCCTTGTTCCAGTGGCGGCAGTGTGCATACTGCTAGAAGTGGGCGCACTGCCCAGCAGACGCATCGGCTTCAGATGTAACGACCCGGACCTCTCTTTCCCCCACACTGGGGACACGCTATCCATCTCTCTCATTGCCGCCATTACCGTCATAGTGCCATATATTATCGTAAGTAATTAAAAAAATATTAAAATTATTCAATAACTAATATTTTAACCTTGAGGAAACTAAAAAAATACTCTTTGTTTTTTTATGTTTAATACAATCATTAATCATATTTATAATTTACAAGATTAATGTTGACTAGATGTTTTTCGCGCCTGTTCATCACACAAATGAATTTGCATTTCAAGTCAGATATTTAAAACGATATTTGCAGTAAAATAAATGTGAATGACGAATATGTTTTGGAAAATAAACTTCTGTAATGTCAAGTTAAATTTACTTACTTCAAGGTTGTCAAAATAGATTTCAAAAATACTTCGTCGTTATAAGCATATTAAAAAGAATGTCTACTTGTATTTGCACTTGAAGATTGACGACGCATTGTGACCATTTTCTTTTAAGAGTTAGTTGTAATTTTGACACCTGTCAGAATTATTAAGTAACTCCTCGATTATACAAAGAATATCAAAGTATAATATGACATAACACATAAGTGGAGTCATCCAGATTACATAATAAAAGTGGCCACTTTAACCATTATCCCATTACAGACATGGGCGGTGGAGGCGACGCTGCATCGAGACGACGAGTACACTATCAAACAAAACAAACTAATAGCGAGCGCCAAAACAGCGGGATTCATATACAGAGATTATATTTACGGAGCAATCGTCAATCTGACGGTTTTGGAGGTGGTGAAGTGCGTGGTGGGATCACCCAGACCTACCTTCTTTGATTTATGCGAGCCTGATACTGCCAAAACATGTAACGGGTGAGTAATTTGTTAATAATACAAAAATAAAATACGACATTATTGGAACAAGTAACACTTGTAGAGGAAGATTTAATATATTTGGCGCCTTTACCCTGAATAGTCCGTTTTGGTTTTGAATATTGAATATATTTTCAATATTAGTATTATTTTCTTAACAGATCGGACTACATAAGCAGTTACACGTGTACCTCGACGCGCTACTCTCGCTACCTACAGATCGACTCGAGTCGAAGTTTTCCCTCCGCCCATACTTCGCTGTCGGTGTACTGCGGACTCTTCTTAGCGGTGAGTTAACTACGGACTGTTCAGTATCGGTTCCTGGTCATTGGCAATTAGTTACAGGTTATTGACCATCAGCTATTACCCATTGGTTATTTACTTTACGTTTAAACAAATTAGATAGAAGTTGTTTTTAAGAGTGGAAATGAAATATTTTAGTGAAATAATTATAGGTGCATCGATTTTCGTAATGCCTATATGTATTAAATTTATTGTTAATAGCGTATAATGATAACACAGCATTACGATAAAATAGTTGCAGAAGTGCAGCCATTACCGTGCACGTACCTAATACTGTAACAATGGTGATTGTCAATGACGTTTGAACTTCGTACACCCATTACAGTTACGTCTCCCCCTCGTCGTTAAAATACATTACGTAATTTACGTCTTAATTCAAACTTGTCAACGGATAATAGTTTTGTTTTTAAGTCACTATAAAAATGGAGACAATTGGTTTATTTTTATTAGCTCTGTTATATTTCTTATTGAATATAGAATACTGACCCACATCACACAACAATAGGGTTTCAAAACCACTTCGAAAATGAGCGCAATGGAATTATTATAATCAGTCCATAAGTTCATCAACGGTTGGTATAGTACACTAGTGTTCGTTCGTTCGTTTTATTATATTTATAGGTGTATGATATATGTCAATTAATTAAAGTAATATACTATTTATTACTAGTACTTAGTAATCTATCCTACCCTAATATGATTAATCCGGTTACCGTTCAGCTCACAGGAAGATACCGATAAGCTAACCCTATAATAGTCTAGACTCCATACAGTTGAGTCTAGTAATCACAGATTAATGGTCAAGAACTTAGTCTAGTAAAGTACTATACAAGGAAATGAAAATGGGGAGAAACAAAAACGAACGATAAAGAATGAGTACGTGCGGATGTTACTTTTAATTTTATATCAAATTAAATCCAATATTTCTTAATAATTCCACCGGTTACTCAATCTCAAATCTTCTTACAGTGGTATCTTCAGAGGCGAGCGTTCAGCTGGCACAACCGCTCGGTACTGGTGGTACCGCTGCTGCAGGTGCTGTGCGTGCTGTACGCGGTGACGTGCCCGCTCACTCGCGTCACGGACCACCGCCACCACTGGTGGGACGTGCTGGCCGGCGCCGGGATGGGCGCCTGCTCCGCCGTGTATGCGGTAAGCTATTGGCAGTGCCCATAAACCTATCCCTGCAGTCTCTCAAGTAAACCCTCTAAATGGGGCAGAACTAAATAGTATATATATAAAAATTAATACGATCTACAGGTGCTGGTCCTCTGCAAGAACTTCTCCCAGCCGGCCGTGGTGAGCTCCAGCGACATCTCCAGCAGCGATGGCACCAACCACCAGTCGGTGCGGCGGCTGCTGGGCGGGGCGCCGCGCGTCGCCGTGCCCTAGCCCGCAGCGGTGTGAGCGCCGCCCCCCCCCCCCCCCCCCCCGGGACTCGCTCGACTGGGAGATATGACTTACTCTCGTGAAGTGGACTATTCGACTGTTCCGAATTGGACTAAATAAATAATTAGTAGTCGTGTTACTGAACGAAAACTCGCTTAGATTTTGAGAAATAAGTGTCTGAAGATCGAGTTTCTCTAGAAGTGTCTAAAATATTGTGATGTGCGATGAGTGCTGTAGGCACTAGGTGAGGTTGCTCAGAAATAATATATTGTATTCACTAATATGTGTGTGTGTGTATGTGTGTGTGTGTGTGTGTGTGTGTCTGTGTGCGGTGACGACGATATTACTAAGTGAGTAGTATTAGAGTGTAGCGGTTTGTTTTGTTGTTGAATGGATTAGTAATTCGGTCACTCTAAGGTTTTAACAGATATATCAAGTAATTCAAATAATTATCACAAATAACTTTCGCAAATAATATAATATACATACATGTCGAGTATCAAACTGCTACTTTATATGTGTCGTAGAAATATTAATGTATTTCAATAAATTTACATAAATATTGGATAATATGATATACTATACTATATTATACTGTGTCAGTGTCCTTTATTAATATAATTCATCTATTATATACAATAGATTAATCTTCTATTATATATAATAGATGGTATAATCTGTGTAAGTCATGCTGTTGTCATAATTGAAGTAAAGGTCTACTAAAATAACTTTTTAAATAATTAAAAAATGTATTTTATTCATCGACGTCTATTATAATAAATATATTTAATATTAACGTATTTATTACCAATGAAAGTATTTAATATTTAGTACCTGTCTAGTCGTAAGATGTTAAAATATTTTTTTATTTTCGTAATAATACTGAACTACCCACCTCACATATTATGAATAGTCCGTATCATAATTCAAACAGAAAACTATAATTTTAATGTCAATATACGACACACAGATCATCGTTATATTAGTTTTCATACTTGTGTATATAACCGATACATTCCCCAGCATTTATCTGAATGCTTTGTACATACAATAATTATTTAGTAGTTTGTCAGTAAAAGGTTTTAAATAAATGTGTACCTAGATGATATACTGTTGTTTTATTTTATTACATAGATTTACAATAAACCAATAAATATATTATTTGTCATCTATATAATCTTATATTGGTACCTAAAATATTAAACTAGGCATGCTAATTAAAAGTTACAGTTGTAAAATTATAAGACATTCATCAAGCAAAGTATAAAAACTCGCGCTTGTAATACTAACAATTTGATGCCTACAGATCAATTTTCAAAGTCACTCGTTTTTTAATACTTTCAAAAATGTCATTAAAATGCAATTCTATTACACATTGCAATTTAATGCAATGTATGAAATCCATTTATTTAAGTCAATAAAACAATACATGAAGCGTGCCACAGAGGCATAAAGAGGTAGAGCTCGCGTGAGTCCAACCAGTAACTTTTAAAGTTATGGCTGTCTCGATACATCGCCTAGATTTTAGGTGAAATGTATTGAAGAAAGTACAGACAAGTAACAGGTCACTTCAGATTGTAGTTTTTATATATTTATATTTTGTATGGATTGTAAAATGAGTAGGTATTAGTGGTTTTCAAATAACTACATATTGTATTTGACTGTTTGAAGTTATTAGCAAACCACGTTTAGTCAAATACAATATGTAGTTTTTGATGAATTGGATATTATTTTGAGGTGTAGGTTAGAGTGGTGTAATATTTATAAAGGTTTTAAGTAAATCGGACTTTAGAGCAGGCTTAGTTTGAAAGTTTGATAACAGAGGTAATCTACAAAATATTACATATAATATCACAAAATCTTTCAAAACGGGTATATTATATAGTGTTTAAAACAAAGGGCTTTTCGGTGTTACCTATTCTTCATTGTTAATCGACGAAAGAACGCTCGAACTAGTGCGTTTCTTACGAATAGTCCACCCTGACAGAGACGGGGAGAACTGCTGGTATGTAATATAAAAGCAAATGTCATGTCTGTTCTCTAGGTAAAAACAAAACATATGATTCAATCTTAGGTTGACTAACAACTAACGACAAAATAATGATCAACTCTTATAGATCACAGCAAAGAGCACCACACACACACACACACACACATGTGTGTTGCTAAGTGTTTTAAAATATGTGACTACTTAGAACTCACTAAAATAACAATTAAGTACCATATGAAGACCACATACTTCGTTAATTTTTTTAGAATGTAGTCCGAGATATAATATGTATCAAATAATATCTACATATAATATTATTTTAATAACGCATTCTGATACAGAATAGAAGAAACATATAATCACAGACATTCTAATAACGTTGCTATTTCCGTTACTATAATAGAAGGCCTACAGCTCGAGAGGCAATAAAAGAAATTAAAACTTGCACAGAGACGACAATGCGTCGTGCAATAAATTAGTGACCGGTGTCCGCTACGGCGCCTTCGAGTGGCTGAGAGCGCGCGCATTCACAAATATTACTAACATATATAATGTATTGTTTTCATAGTCTTTACATACTCTCTCATCACATATATAAAATATACCTAAGCACTATTTGACGTTATGGAATTGTTTTGTTCTTTAGATAAAGGGTAAGCAAAATTTAGTAGTTTGTGGTTTTAAATCAGTTTAGTTCATGTATTAAAAAATGTTTATTTACAATTCATGATGAATTCTTATAATATGGTGAATTCACATATCTAAGTATCGAGGTCGCTGCACCTTGTACTCTAGGTGTTGGTATTTCAGTAAACAACCAGGGAATTTAAAAAAACCAAGTCGATACTGTTCGTGAGTAGACACACCCATCTTATGTTTATAGTCTGGAAGATTTAACGTTTAATCCCTGTTACGATCTCAGTCCACGAGAAAGAGACCAACTGAGATGATTTATTTCATAATTTATACTTTATCTAATTATTTAGTTGAATTATTTGTTAAAAGTCCACATCAAAGACTATTAATTTCGTTGTTTTTGTAATGAATAGTAACTTGACACCTTATAACAACTAGATACGTCATTGTTTGTAAACTTACGTAAACCACAGGCAGTACAAAACTATTTAAGAGAGAAAATATAAAGCTACAACGTGTTATAAAACAGGTTTTATATAAATGTACATAATTTTTGTTATTTCTATGTTTCTGTATGATTAGAATGTGACGGTGTGACAGACTACCTTTAGATGAGTGGTACCGTCGACTATCTGGGAATATACATAAGTGCAAATGTATTAACACGCCAAGAAACGTGAATGAAGGAGACTTAAACCAAACGTAGTAATGGCTGCTTCAGGCCGATGGTCTGAGAGAGGGTCATCAGTGGTGTGGGTCATCACCACCCTGGATGATGCGGTCGCATTATACGAGTAGCATTTAAGTGACTGCGCCCAGGCTCTACCTCAATATGTATTTAAAACTACATATGTGCAGGTAGAGGTGTAAGTGTGTGCTCACACTCACACATACAAACTAACTCAATTAATACAACATTAGCGTGTAAGTGTAGTAGTAATGAAAGCGAATTCTGTAATTGATATTAATTGTACTTTTCCGTGTTTCTTTGCGTTTTTTGTTTGTTTGATTCAGATTCGAAGAGAACTTGTGATTGATAGAAAATAAATGCTAATGAAATTATAACGGGTTTTATTCTTCTGTTGATATTTTATTTATTACCTTTGTGATTTTTCTATCAAAAGTACCTCGATAATTAATTTTAGGTAAATTAATCAACGGTGTTATAATATAATGCAATTTCTAAATGTAATCAATTTTTATAATCTGTTTTATGTTTAGTAAGCAACGAGGCTAAAATGTTGATAATTATAAAATATACTTAGTCTATTTTTTTACCATTAACAAGTACTTCTTCAGTATTCTGTAGAGTGTACACGTACTAAGTGTTATGTGCTAACAAATTACTATTTACTTAGACAGACAGACAGACGGGTAAATGTCATACAATTGTTCTTTAACCGTAAATAAAATTAAATAAAGCGTAAGTTATAAATAAGTATATCGAGTTACTAATAGTGTATATTTAATAATTTCAGAAATAATTTTATTAACAGTGCTACTGAAATAAAACTTCAGAGACGTAAGAGTTTTGATCAAAAGCTAACTAAACTAGAGAGTACAGACAGCTTTACAGTTCAGAAACGTTACATTCCATAATAATGGTACCATCATAACTTAAAGCAAATAATTTACATTTACAGAATGTCTCTCCAGCACGAACTCCACCCACATTCATACCATACTATCACGACAATTATTCAATAAAGAAAGTAAACGAGAATAGCTTAAAAATAACTACCTACTAGAGTGGAAATAAAATTTAAATTATTACATTATTAATTCTAATATCACTAGTGAAATATACTATTAAAACAACTTTCAATAAAGACATCTAGATTATATAGTCTTAACTAAATCAAAATGAAATATGTATTCTAAGATCACACGTAGAATCACTATAACAGCTAACGAGAGCTATTCTTTAAGATATCGCGAAACCATCGTTCCTCCAGCGTCAGAGTCATGTAGGCGTTTAAAGCAAGACTTACGTTTATTGTTATCTATCCGAATAAAACCCACTCGAGCATTATCTTTACGTCTTCTTGGTATTTCAAGGTAAATTATACTTCTACTGTAATAAAAGATGAGAAATTTTCTTTTACAAACGCTATAGTTGTTTTTTTTAATTGGATTATATAATATAATACTCGGTTGCTTACAATCAGTAAGTAGATGTGTCAAAAACATTGCAATGCTGTTTTTTTTTCAGTTTCCGAGATCGCGTTTCCCTCCGCAGTCCACTCGGACGGTATTATGGTCAACTGTAGTAATAGCAGTATCGAACAGAATATTGGTAACAAGAGATTTCATCACAAAAATTGTCAAATATCATTCTTTTAGAAGTTAATCAGATAAGAGACGTTTATTTTCCGAGAGAACATTATTTTACTAGAAATATTGCTGATAATAATTTTATTCTTTTCTACATTTCATTGTTTTACGATTGAATTATTTCTGATTGTATTTATCATCGCTGTTTTGTAAATTTAATAAAGCATTAGTTACTACGCCATTGTTTATTATTTAATCTTTATAAACAATAACAATATAAATGAATAATCGAATGATAGATAATTTCAAAAATAACGAAATGTTATTAGTATTTTAATCAACAATGCAGTCGACGTGTAAGTCGTAAAAGTAAATTTAATGATTCCAAGTTGATATATCATCCTAAGGTACAAGGGCACAGAAAGTGGCTGACAAATATTTGAAGTGTGTTTTGGAGCTTGTGCCAAACACGCAAACAAACAGTTTCACCGCTAATCTACGCTTTGTTTGAACTGTTTTTCTAATGTTTTTCGTGCTGCAGGTCGCTGCATGTTTTGGTAAGATTATGATTCGTCTGGGTGGTGGTTTTTAAATAATTCTTGATACTAATTAATATTATATATTAGGTACAAATAATTCAAAATATTGTCATCGTTTTTTAACTGCTAATAATATTTATTAACTCACATAGAAAATATGGTAATATCTATAATATATCATTTTTTAAAAACTTCTTGCTTACCAACATCCAATTCAAAAATTATAGGTAGCTAAAAATGACTGGATATTTTTAAGATTTCCTAAATGTTGAAGAATTCTTTCAGTGCATTATAGAATCGTTCAAATAAACCACAAAAACCAATAAAGGCCTGTTCGTCATTCAACTCCACATTAGCTCCGAAACCAGTTATCATCCTAGGATCAACTTCACGCACGCACGCACGCACTCAACTTCGCTAGAATATATATCTTTATAATTTTTCAATTATATTAAGGTTATAAAATTTTTATAAAAGCTTTATTTGATTAGGAAATATAGAATAGGGATAAAAGTTAAAATGATAAATTTTATAAAATAAAAAGAATTAGAAAACGGACAGGGTTCGATTCCAGCTCGTATCGATTTAATAATCACAACATACAAACATTCAAACAACAACATTATAGTTTGTATGTTACTGAGTAAATGCTAACATGTTCAACAAAATTATTATTAAGTAATAAGAAGGTACTTCACCCCCCCCCCCCTACCCCCCAGGACTGTGTGTGTGTTCCTTGCACATTACACCACACTCCTTGCTCGTAATCTTCATTAACACTCGTCCGAATTTTTATCACTGTTATAAATTGACGTGATAACGAACGTCCTGACCACACAAGATGAAAACTCATCATGAAAGAAAGAAAACTCATTGGGACTATCAAATATTTTATTAATTATACCAACTCTGGTTGAATTGTGTATTCTGTTTGTCTTAGCCTTACATTAAGTTTACATAACTGTCTGTTTCCGTGTTCGTTAGTTTGAACGTGTCTTAATTGATCTGGTAAGGGGGCAGAGACATTCATAGCTAACTAGACAATATAAACTTCCTTACGAAGTTACAATGTGTGGTCTTAAAGTGTTAAAAATAGTGTACATTGAACTGTGACAATGAAGACTTAGCACACGAAATCGTGTAGTGTAGTGCAGTTATGTCACTAATGAGGGAAAGCGGCTGTATTGTTACCTTATCGGTAGTTTTTCTTTGTTTTTTTATTTTCTAACATTGACATTGAAAGTTACGTGTGAAGGTACGTGGGTACTGATGTAATTAGGTTATTTTAAAAAGGTTTATTTTTAAAGTACAAACGACTAGACTCGTGTCCCGTGTATTGTCTTCCTATCTGAAAACTAATCAAAAGCAAAATCAAAATCAAAAATCTTTATTGAAAGTAAGTTTAATACAAAACATTTTTTCATTGTCAAAGCTACCACCAGCTCGGAAAATTAATTGCCACTGACCTGAGAAGAGCTGGCGAAAGAAACTCAGCGGGCTTGTCATTTTTTTTTATCATCGTCAATTATATAATAACATTATATAGAAATACTCTAAATAAATCTTAAAACAGGCTGGCAGCGATCGCTTCATGGCCACGGTGCATCATCCTCTAAATATTCGGAAACATTGTAATATCCCTTAGCACATAAACGTTCCTTAGTTACTTTCTTAAATGGTAATACTTGAACGTTTGCTGGGAGTTTGTTGAAGATTTGTATAATGGGAGTACCATATGCAAAATAAAATCCATACCAGCCACCACTTAACCGAAAGGTGCCAGAATTTCACCAGCGTGCATTGCCAAAGAGGGTGACATTAGGCAGGTTGTGGGTCATAAAAGCTTCTGCCAAATCACTAGCAACGTGTAAATAGCTAAGGCGTATCCCGCAGGCGACGCACAGGGGAGCACTCGGGAAATTGACAAGGATTGTTGCATCACCAAGGGCAGATGTAACGTAAGACACAAGACGTCTTGCTAGGTGGAGGTTATGACTGGAAGAGAAAAGGAACTAGGAAATGTATTGAAGAGAAGACAAACAAAGATAACATGTGAGAAAAAAAATAAGTGAAAGGGTGCTAAAGCCACACATAAATGGTTTTCCATTATTCCTATTAACTTTGCGAGTCACATTTTTAAATTTTATACTATTCCTTGAGAGCGTATCGAAGGTCTATAAAGTTGTAATAATTGGCCACCAGAGGGTGTGACAGAGAAGTTATATGAAGTGTTTTTGTTATGCCAGATGTCTTAGTATTCGATCTCTTATAAATTAACTCTTGGTTAATTATTAATTATTTTTATATAAGAGGCATGATTTATAATTTTGAATCGTAATCCGTTTAGTAATACATTTGTTAACTCCTTTATCTTTAACGGTAAATTTATTTTCTGTTTGATTGGTATACATTTTTAATCGTAATCCTATAAATTCTTTAACAATATTCCTTTATATTAATCTTTGAAAAATCAACCTTATTTTTGTTGATTAGCGGATAACCAAACACATCGTTTGTTGGATAATAGGATGTATCAAAACGAGGATAGAGATCAGGTTTAATATTATCGAAGAAGTCATTCGATAAAATTTAATAAATTAAGAGATCAGTGTCCGAGTACTGAGTACCGCTACCAAACTTGGTATGTACTCATAATATAATTCATACCTTAATCTGTTTATATATCTAGGATGGCATGCCCTAAATAAACAGGTTTGTCATACAACACTTAGCTTTTTTGTAACTATTTTTTAATGTTCATCTATTGATGAATGAATACTATAACCTTGAAACATGTTCATAAACAATTATCAAACTATAACATGTCCGGATTTCAATGTAAATATATTCACTGACCGATATTTAAATTAAGTATGGAAAGCAAATAGAAACGAATGAAAATTAAGTCTTATAGCTAATATATTTTCATTTTGAAATACATGTAAAGGAGTGGAACATTAAATATCAAGGAATAAATTATAAGAAATATCTTGTAAGTTGTGTGAAATCGTGTTTGAGATTTATGCACCTATTTATCAGATTGCTGCAAAATAACTTGTGGTATAAATAATGATCTATCTGACATTTTACCTGCTTTGTTAAGTATTTTGTAATGGTCGGTGCGATTGCTTTGTTGCTATGATATAAGTAGTCAGCTATTTCCACATCTTTCACCTACCCGCAAATAAGATTGTTAACTTCTACGATTGCAAATCAACTTTCATAAGTCGCCAGTACCTACTAAAACTGTAATTAAAAATGTTAATAAGTTATACCGAACGGTGGGAAGGTTCTGTGACGTTTAATTCAATGTTTTTTTGCTACAATATATAACTAAAACTTTTCACTTTATCATAGTGATTATCAATGGAACTGTTAAAAAGATATTAGCCATGACAGAGGTGGCATTAACGCTCGTCGAATATAATGTTGAATGCACGAGTTGGACGTGAGGTTACGCCGTGCTGTGGCTAAGGCTACTTATAGACAGTATATTTTTCCTTAAAATTATACATTAGAATTAAAAACAAAAAAAAAACAAATCTTTATTGAAAATCAGTTTCATGCAAAACATTCATTCAATGTCAAAACTACCATCATATCGGAAAATTGATTGCCTCTGAACTGAGAAGAGCTGGCGACTGAAACTCAGCGGGCTTTTCATGCTATTTTGTAAGCCTTTCTTAAATCCAAAATTACTTAAATACATTCTTGAAAATACTTAGTAAAGTAAAAGTAAATCTTGAAACATCCTGGCCACGATCGCTTCATGCCCACTGAGCATCATCCTCTAAATATTCGGAATTCTTGAAAGTTAGCCAAGAACTTGTTGAAAATTTGTATACATTGTATATAAAAGATTTATTCACTTTTTGAGTGGAATAAAAAGTAACACGAGCTTGTGTTTGTTCCTCGTATTTATATTGGGTATATCACTATGTGTAATAAAACCATCAGTACCTATTCTTACGTTCATATTTAAGATTTTCAAAAAAATACTGACCTGTGACCGTGAGTACATTCATTTTCTTGAACTTATCTCTTTTATGTCAGCAGCATTACCCTAGATTAGAATACCATACGTTATCATATTATAAACATTACTATACTAGACTAACTTGGCAGTAGTGTTAGCAGTGAGGGAACTTTATTTTTAACAGCGTTTCCAGCAATATGAACCCTGTAACAGCGAGTCTAAATGATGATGATCCTACCGCTCCTATAGCTGCCGCTGACAAGTACATTAGTTAAGACCTGTTTTATTGTAAAAACAACTAAGAAGATTAGTCCGTTTCTTACTAAACAACAGTTTAATAACACTAAACAAATACACTATTCGAGAGAACCTTAAATAAAACTATTTAAAGCTAACTCGCGTATAATTGAATTTAACGCAAACATTATAAATTTTTAATTTTACTAACTACACTAACAGTATCTTGAGGTCTCACAGTGCGGTGACAGACATGAGATTTTCCATGGTCCCATGTATTAAAAAATGTCCAACCTTCTTCTCTATTAAAATAGGATATTTTTTAATTTCAATAGCCTCGCGAATCATTCTAGGTATGTAGCGGTGTTCCTTAGTGAGGATTCGTGATTTATAAAATCTAACATAATGATTGGGTGTGTCTATGGTATATTCACACACTGACTGCTGACTTCGATGTACGAATATTTTTGGTATCTGCTATTACTCTGAATTCCCTAAATCTTCTACCGACGCTGCTCTTTGTTTGACCAATGTATGACAATCCACAATCACAGTCAAGCTGGTACACCCCAACACATTGTTAAAGAATATTACTTTTAATAGGTTTCAAGAACTGGCTTATTTAATTTGTAATGTAAATTATTAATTCAATTATACGCGAGTTAAATCTGTAAAAATACTTTTATTGAAATGTATACTCGCAAAAATCTTAGAAAATACTACGAGAGAATCTTGTTTACATCGTCATACATTACCTGATACCATTTTACTTTAAATATTAAAGAAGTAGGTAGTAACAGCAAAACAGTAGTGTAGTAGTCTCACTATGTTTGTCTACCAAAGTATTTAGATCATTTATATAAACAAGGAAGAGAAATGTGCCTAAGATTGAACCTTTAGGAACTTCCATATTCAATCGCAACCCCAAAAAAATTTCTACAATTCAACTCAAGCCTCTGAATTCTATTAGACAAGTGAGAAATTAAGTGTTTTGATCATTGTTCTTAATTTCATAGTGGCACCATTTTATGACCAATGTTCATGCTTAATACAATAAATGCCTTAGGTAGATCACAGATTACTCCAAGAGCATCTAGTAATACCTCCCAGGCCTCTAATATATGCTTTACGATAAATCTAGCTAGCACTAGCGTAGAAGAATATTTTTAGACCGAATACCATACGATTCACTAAGCGGTCACCGCGTCGAAACGATTAAGTATATCGAAGAATATATACGGGAAAACCGTAGAAGTAAAGAAAATTAGAGTTTAAGTATTACAATCGAATAGAAACGAAATCAGGCGTTTACCATTTGACTACAGCTCTAGTAACTGCCAATATTAGTCTACCTATTGCTCAACTCTCATTGTGAGTATACTGAGACTCAGTTCATAGGCTGAGAGTTGGTAATTAATTTTAAATTAGTAAGAATAAAGTGAAACTTATTGAAGTTACATGTCTCATGAAGCTATGAAGTTTATTATGTAGTCAATAAAACAGGAGTCGAGTGGTTTTGCAAAGGTAAAATATTGTAGGTACAATATGTTTATTTATTTACTTATATCTTTACCACTTAGAATCAAATGTGTACGTCAAATGGAGGTGTCAAATAAGTTTTTTTTTAATAAGACTATTTGAAAAAAAGTTCATTGATCGGGAAATTGGGTTCTTGTATATTTTTTGGAGTACTTCTAAAATTCATTAATTATCTGATTTTAAATTAATTATTAAAGTCATAACAATCAATCCGTCCTTTAAACTTTGAACGACGTTTTATGGCAATTGGGAACGAGAAAAAACTTTATTGTTTATATTCGTAAAATATTTTATTTAATACAAGTACCTACATAAATAAAAAAAATAATACTTATTTGACTTTATGGTTCAATTCTTAAAAATCAATTATTCAATTCTTCTAAAGCATGAAAACAGACACGGACATTTTAGCGTATATTATGTACACAAAATAATATAGTAGTACGGATCAAATTAAAAGTTTGAAAGATTAACAATAAAGTTCTTGTAAAGTAGGACGCTGACTTTTTTTACGGCTTACTATCTCTCTTTGTTTTGATATTAAATTGACACTTGAGCTAAATCGCTGATAGAAAAGATAAAATAGAGCATATAACTATGTACTTTTTATTTAATCAAAATATGTAAATGAACACTTATGCTTTATAAAAGCTGAGGGTGCAAAATTTTCTCACACAGTATATAAGTACGATAGGTTTAATTTAACTGAATTAAATCTTATTATGGTTACATACTGACACCATAGACGAGGTTTAATAGAAATATAAGGAATGCGAGGAATGCACGTCGTAATTGATTAACCTTTATGTGACGATTACATATTTGTATGATGATCAATAACGTTCTTTTATTCCTATTAAATAGATATACCTATATTTTTTGTTTGTGTATCTTTTGTATTTTTTGTTTGTGACAGCTGAATGAATGATGGCGAGGATGGTTCCATAACCATCATCAATAAATGAGTTATAGACTCTAGTCTATGATATGTAACATAATAACACGACCGTTTAAAACAGTGCCTTATAAATATTATGAGGTATATTGAAAGCACGTTACCGCTGTTGCTCTTTTCTTCCGGGTTCAATGAGTGCGTAGTTATAGTTCTTTTCTATTATAATCACCAAAACGATAATTTCTACACACCTGTGAGTCTCAATCAAAGTCTCAAACAGCCAACTCATGGTCACAATAACCGATTACAAACTTTGCAATGTCATTACCGAACCACTGAGACTAATTGTTTGCTGAATGTTATCTTATCTTAATAAATTACGTTTCACTATGTTTGTCCGCTATGAATTCCTAAACTACTGACCGATTTCAATTAAATTTGCATACCGTGTGCAGTTCGGTCAAGCTTAACAAAAAGGATAGTTTATATCTCCTGATCCTTTTATTTTATCTACTTATTTTATTGCGAATTATATGTTTATTATCTGACCTTCACAATTATCTGTTATTTCCATACGATTCTGGCAGACGGCGGTATAAGGATATTTGTTGACTGGATTGAGTAAGTATTCAATAGATGGCGCTTTTTTAAGAGTACAAACGATTCACAATTCACATAAGCTAACATTTGACAAAATAACACACCACCTGTTGCTGAGGCTCAAGTATAATTTAAATTTATATAATAGTAAACGAAATACTGTGACTCAATATAAATATATCATATTATTTATTCTGTTGCACAAGTTGATAACTTACTTTTGATCTTAGCCTGATTATACTAAGGTAAAGTTTGTATGTTTGTGAGTTTATACTTTATGAGTTTGTTTATTGAAGGTAATCTTCAAAGTAATTTATGTGAATCTAAAGATTCCTTAACCAATATTTAGAAATAACTTACACGGTGGAACTAAGTTATATTATATTAATATTATTCCCTTGAAATAATGATAGGGCTTTTCGTGGAGAGCAATTTTGGAAATAAAGTTGACCAAAAAAGCTCCTGCGAAGGAGTTTCTTCAGAGCTCTGTATTATGAGATCGGACGGACTCGTGGGCAATAGCTAGTGAAATATAAATTATAATGAAATATGACAGAAGCTAGAGTTGTCGCCGTTCAGCTGACAGTTGACAGCCGGTAAACGCTCGCTATTATACTCAGTACCCTCAGGCCTGAGTAGAAGAGTTCGACTATAAGTTCTATCAATAAGTTCTATTTACCTGTGATTTTATAATATTCTCGACTCTCAAGAGACATTACACGACGTAAATGCAAATAGCATCACACCTTATATTGTTTATTTGTGAGGTAATGTACTTCGTGAACTATAATTTCCAGTTTTATTAATCTAATTGACTCATAGGCCACAGCATTACGTGTTGAACATTTTCTTTGCTGGTTGTTTATCTATTGAGTCTTTTTGTTTACACAAGCTACGTGAAGTATACGTGCTTGAAATGTTGAATAAATTGAAGTGTTTCTGGGACAAAACGAACCGCTGGCACCGAGGTTAGTACACTTGAAGTTATTGTCTTTGTAGTTGAGTTATACTAACTTCGTAGCCATATGAAAATTTAATTTATTATATTGATACGTAAACATTTAAATATTTATTTCTTTGAATGGCAGGGACATTGCAGTGGTACTCAAATTATTAATTATTTTTATTTTACCACCCTATTGTATTGAACTATTAACCATAAAAAGGGTCTGACATTTATTTTTTATTCACATACATCTTTGATTGTTTAAGTATTGTAATATTTTATTTATAAATAAATATTTGTTACTCCTTATAATAAGTCAGTAAACTATGTGACATCACTATTTACTTTTAATATACAAACACTAAATTAAATATTAACATAGTATGCAACTGAATCCAATTTTATCCTAACCTCTAATTTTACTTCATAATTATAATGGTACACTGTCATATTTCTTATATTTATTACAAATAAAAAAAACAAAGAACTTACCATAAATTCATGGCCTATTTGTACTGAATCTGGGTGGCCTTTGTGTCCATGAAGTTTGTATATAGGCAATAGGAATTATTATCAAGTGTGTGAGTTATTTTTTTAAAGGAAAACAGAGAGATACATCACTTCATAATAAATAATTATTTCAGTTTTCCTAATATTCTTAATAGTGGAGCTCCAACTTCTTCCGGGGGGTAAACTAGGGTTCCAATGCAATGATCCAGCCCTCTCCCACCCCTACACAGGCGACACAGTCACCTTTAAGGTTTTGATGGCTGTAACACTTACATTTCCTTTGATTATTGTAAGTTTCAATTCAAAGTAATAATTGAATCAGACAAACCATAAAAAAATTAAATAAATTTTTACAAATAATATAAGTCCATCCACTTTATAAAGTTACAAAATCTCAGTAAATTTTCAAAAACCTTAATATACAACATTTTAGAGATTTAATTTCAATTTAATGATATTTCAAATTTTACAGTTCATAATTAATAACAATGTTTTCCTGAACAATAAATTACTCAATACTTATTTGAAAATGTATATTTATTTTCCTCAGTCTAGTACTAAGGATTTCCTTCTTTATATTGTATAATTACCAGTAGAAAGTCAGTTAATGCCTTAATTTTATTTTTTAGTTACTTTTGGTTGAGAGAACACAAAACAAAACAGAATTAGCCAGACAGCAAGCTTTAAAATGGTACAAGGAATACTTATTTGGGTTTCTTTTTAATGTAACTTTAGTACAATTCATAAAGTGGGTAGTTGGTTCTCCGAGGCCACACTTTTTTGACACTTGTCGTCCAGAGGAGGCTGAAACGTGTGAATCGTGAGTATATTTAATCTTTTATAAAATGTTTTAAAAAAATTATAAAGTGTTATTTATATATTTTTTATATTTCAATTTATGTTAAGTATAAGTAGATTTATATTTTTTTTTAACGACTTAGTGAATATTAATACTTTGAATATATACATGAATAAGAAACTCATTAAATAAATTAAATATCATCTCAATATAATTCTGGATCTGTTTAGACTTGAAGGCCATGTTTTGTAATTTACATCTCACATCCAAAATCTTACTGATATGTAAGGAAAAGTTGGTTATTTTAGATTAAACTAATTTGAAATTAAATATCGCAAGAAATCTCTCAGTAATTTTTCACTGATGAGGAAACATCTAGTTATGTAATAAAATTAATAATTATAGATCCCAATATATCTATGACTACAAGTGCACCAGTCAACACTGGAACAAACAGTCCGATAGGAGCTTTCCCTCCGGACATTCCTCATTAGCATTCCATGCAGGGATTTTTATTGTTGTGAGTATTATTTATGTTATTGTATCATTATACAATAATCAGTGAATAAATAGACAAATATAATACTAATATGAAAAATATATGATTTAAGAAATTAGTATTATCATAATAACTGATTTGTATTTTATGTTGTATTTTTATTTAAGAATGTCAAATGTAATAATAATTTATGTTATTATAGGATCATAAGACAAAGAAAACGATTTATAATACGATTAAATTTATCATTATATTATATATATACCTACTTATAATTATATACTTAACTGTTCTGTAAGGCTTCACATTTTTGTTAAATAGACTGGCTACTTTAATAGTCATTATATTATTGTAAAACTATATCGCAATTACCTTTATCCACATCTGGACGTTCAGGCTACAGCAACATCCAAATATTAGACAGATTCCAAAGCAAAACAATAAGGAACAAGCTTAATATTAATATACGTCATACACGTTAGCAACAATTCCATAAATATTATATTAAGATTAAACTGTCAAACAAGAAATACAACCATACTGCCGAGGAACAGAATAGACTGCTAATACACAAAAACAGTCTTGCAGCTCTACTACTACTACTTGTAGTTGAGCAGCAAGACTATTCTGACATACTTCTACCCATAATCGGTGTTTAATACTTCTATCACTGTATTCTTTTAAAGTTATGTCATACAACGGTGGTCTTTTCTCAACTTGACAAATGAGCATTTCAATATTGAACTCTTCATCAAGATCATTAGAATTAATTGACATAGCCATCGTTGCTTTCGAAATGCAATACAAAATACACAAAACAGCGGCGAAACGTCGTGTAGTGCATGCATTCAAAGCTATTCAAATATGTTACAAAAAGATGATGACCACCGCGCCGCAAACAAGTTGTAACTTTTCACAGACCTTTCGCCGCTGCGGTAGCTCTGCCGTCAAGTGCGCGCAGTACAATTTAAAACTGTTTGGTACAGTATTATAGTGCGACATTATGCCGCTGCTCTTTTCTGCCGCGCGGCAAAAAACTCGAAGTGCGCGCCTGGCCTAAGAAACTGATTTAACTGTTGTCAATAAGACAGCTTCAAGCTTGTCAAGATGGAGTACTAAAAAAAAAACTATCCCAATTAATTGTATATTAATATTACATTTTAAATTATGTATCAAGATACCAGCCAGGTTATGCTGAAAAATATGTTAAAAGATATAACATTAACAAATATCTGCTGGAATATCATCCATAATTCTGTCAACTGAACTTTTATGAAAAATATTTTCCGTTATATATTCTTTCCAAAATTACTTTATAAGTCAGTATTACATGACATTCAAATAGGTGTAACTCTTTATATTGTTTGTTTGTTTGTTGCAGTACTACCTTCACCGAAGAGCAGTGGTCTCAAAGCGCACACTAACAACTCAAATGGTGTGTATCGCGGCCGCCGCCTACTGCGCCGTGTCCCGCATGACGGACCACCGACACCACTGGTGGGACGTGCTCGCCGGCTTCGTCATCGCTGTCATCATATTAGCACACACTGTAAGTGTACACACACGCAAACACAAAATACCACACACAACATGTATCGTGCAATTTTTTCCCCATCGCGTAGTCGGATATTTAAGATTAGAAGGTAACCCTATAAGTGTTATTTATATAAAATCCTTTCGTAATCCGTGACTTTGTCACAATTACAAAGACACGACCGATTTTGATGCTAAAACGAAACAAGCTTTCTGTGTTTCTGTTTCATGACTTCATTGTTAATATTGCCCAAATACGTTTTTTGTATGTTCCCGTTAAAAAAAGTTTTTCTATATACATATTGGGTCCCTAGGTTATAGTATTTCCAAATTTCAAAATCCGCCCAGTATGTAGTGAATATGAACAAACAAACAAAAAAGAGATAAGCATTTAAAAAACTATTGTTGGGTCATGAACTGAACACGTAGCAATTATTTTTGACAAAAAAATATTTAATGAAGCCATACATTTGGCCTTGTTGTTTTTTTATTATGTTACATACATGTACATAGATTTTGGAGCGAAGCTACAGACAGGCAATTTGAATTATATTTAACAAAAAAGTATTTTATTGTGTTGTTTTAAAAAAACTGTTTTGACGGTTAGTATTATATTTATGAATTGCAAATGTATGTGTTCTCATGTTCATCCCAAACGGAATTGAAACTGACAAACCGTTTTAGATAAAAAAAAAAATTTATGTGTACACGATTGTTGCAAAGCATCGGTTCCATATGTCCAGATTTTTTTAATGACAATTCCATATAAAATAAGATATTATAGTTAATCCAACTATATTATTTTAAAGATTTTCACTAATTTATTTAAATATATACACTACTCATGTAAAGCTTCGAAAATATTTCTCTAGAACAAAGTAATTTAAATGTTTCAGATATTCAGTTCATGCAAAAACTTTGAATGTGTGATTTTGAAGAATGACCCAAACATTGAAATAAAGAAGGAGACCAATGATTCACCGACAATATTGTAGGAGGCACCAGTTGAAATAATATTTTAATAATAGCAAGCTATAAAGTGTTATTCAATAATAAATAAAATGCATAAAAGTATAAAAAAAGCACCCACAAAAAATATTGTAGAGTTGGAACGATGACACTATACGTGTGTTTTGTTCTACATCTTGTTAAAAACTCCCGAGTTCTTTAGTAATGGCTTATGATAGACTACATACATCAATGTTATGCATCTTATTTGGAGTTTAAGTACAAAAAAATAAAGTCGAAACCTTTGTTTGTTAGTAATTTCTTATTTTTTTTACTTTGATATTTACCAAATAATAATTATGCAATTATAATATAAGTATATTTATTTTTTATAAAAACTGTACCTGTTAATTTATAAAATACTGTAGTTGTCTTATTTGTATTCTGTATTCTTTGTTAACACTGACTGCGGCTCCACGACTTGGAGTGTGGCTCGCACGAGACGGTCGTGGAACTACAATCTATACACGAGTGCGTCACTACGCGACAGATGTAAGTAGTCTGGTGTAACGTTTGACATATTTGAAATTATCATGAAGCGTTCAAAATATATATTTTTTGTAATAATGTAATAATAATATTAAACATTTTCTTGAAACACTTTCCCCTGTAATAAATTAAGAACGTCCGCGCCGTACACGCACGCTACAACGGGCCGCAGACAAAGTCAATCATATTATTTTCTGTATTTCCTGGTCAAATGATTTGACATTGTGATATATAGTAAAGGTTTTTGTATATATTTTAGAGTTCCTTATGGGGAAAATTTTTAACTAACTTACCTTAGAGTAAGTTTGGCAGTACATCCATTTCTCAGTTTAAAATACAAATTAACATAATTTATTTATTATATAATATTTATTTTTTAGATTAAGTAAATAAAATCATATTTTATAGTAATATTATAATGAGAAATAACTTATTTTGGGATTTTTCATATATTGTAAAGGTTTAGTAATATATTTATAAATAAATAAAACCAATAATGATTCAAAACTTTTTATTTTCTTTTTTCACTCATTTTTTCTTCATACAATGCTAAAAAAGTATAGGACAGAAACAAAATAAATAGTCTTAAACAATGAGTTAACTACAAATGAGTGTAAATGCATTAAGATGCAGTTATTTAAATGTCAGTTTGTCCTTTTCATATCCATCGTAACATCCATCACACCTTACCTTAACGAGTAATTCAAAGTATTTTACCAGAAACGTATTTTGTAAAGTTACCTTTAACCTTTAATAAATAATTTATTCCTAAAGAGGAAAACACATTTTTTTATCCTAACATAAAATAATACTTCGAGAGCCCATTTTCTCTTCAAATCCGTAAACAACACATCATTTCAACTATTTTGTATACAATCTATTTTTGTATTAATTGTTAGTAAAATTTTAATTTTGTCAATTGTCAAAGTAAATTTCAAAATATACATGAAACATTTTCGTAACATTTATTCTACAGGTAACTAGTTTGAAAAATATCTTACAACTTTAAATAAATTAATTTGAAGATGGACGAAATAAGTACAATAGAAAATACAATAGTGTATTTTAAATTCCGTACAAACCTAAGTGTTTATAAGAATCAATAAAAAATAAAATAATAGAATTAAGATTCTCAAGTACTGTGGAATAACTGAATCCACACAATAATGAGGGAAATAAAAAAAAACTGTTAAAATCTATTGAAGCAGTTCACTGTCTTCGGACAGCGTCTTGTCGGCGACGAGCTTGTTGAAGTGTTGAACGAGCCCGTCGATGGACATCTCGCCGTGAACCTTGTTGTCGCGGGTGCGGATGTTCACGGTGCCGGAGGTCTTCTCGCGGTCGCCCACCACTGGCGGTCATCGGAATTGTTAAACATTTCACGGACGTATAGGTTCGTATGAGTCCACCAACCGGGGCGGCGTCGTGTGACGTCATCGCACGTCAGCCAATAGGCACTCACCGAGTATGTAGTTGAACTGCGCGAGCTGCGCGTTGCGCACCTTCTTGTTGAGCGTGTCGCCCGCGTCCGTGTCCACCTCCGACATGAAGCCGGCCGCGAACAGCTTCTCGTTCACCTACGAATTGATATGTTGGTGGTATGACAGTGATCTAATCAAGTTTTAATCATTTCATTGATTTTAAATGGATTATATATGTTGACGAACTATACGTACCAATGTAGCGTAGTCGTCGAAGGCGGGTCCCACGGGCACCACGCGCACCTGCCTCGGACTGAGCCAGAAGGGCCACTTGCCGGCGTACGACTCGCTGAGGATGGCGATCATGCGCTCCACGGAGCCCAGGATGGCGCGGTGGATGATCACCGGCCGCCTCTTCTCTCCGGACTCGCTGGAGGCACCCGGACACACAATTACATTATCGAATGTCTATTAAGACTACAGTTTAACTTATTAATTGAAGTGGATAATAATGTATGATGGTGACATTCATTTGGTTAAGAGAGCGATTACAACGACACATAAACTTCAAGATTCCAGACACGAGGTCTCTGTACCTGATATAGCTGAGGTTGAACCTCTCGGGCAGCTGGAAGTCCAGCTGGATGGTGGCGCACTGGTGGGAGCGCCGCAGGGCGTCCTGGATGGTGATGTCTATCTTGGGGCCGTAGAAGGCTCCATCGCCCGGGTTGAGCTGCCAGGGCTTGCCGAATTTATTCAGGGAGTCCTCTAAAGCCTGAAATAGTTTTTTAATATCTCCGTCAAAGGACCAATTTTTCTTATTTGTTTTTGCAATAATATATTTTTTATTTTATTAAACAAAACGTCAAGAATTATTATTTCTAAAACGAACATAGAAACAATGGAATTTATTCTGAAGATTTGAAATATTAAGTAATAAATATGTCATCTGCTTTCCTACGGTGGTGTATTCAGTTACCTTCGACTCCTCGATATATTTACATTCATCGTCGCCGTGAATGACGTACCTTCTCAGCCTGGTTCCAAGAGTCGAGGTCTCCGAGATACTTCTCCGGTCTCGTGGAAAGTTTCAATTGGAATGTGAACCCGAAAGTAGAGTATACGTGCTCCAGGAATTCTAGACAACCGACCTGGAAGTAGGAATTAATGATTATACATGGAGGTGTCGGAGACGAGGTGTTACCACCGGGTTAGAGGGGAGTGTCCGTGGGAGGGCGTGTCTGCGCGTGTGTGCGTGCACTCACCATCTCCCGCTCGATGTGTGCGGGCGCGCAGAAGATGTGTGCGTCGTCCTGCTGGAAGCGGCGCACGCGCGTGAGGCCGGTGAGCGCTCCGCTCAGCTCGTTGCGATGGAGGACGCCGAAGTCGGCGAAACGCAGCGGCAGCTCGCGCCACGACCGCGTGCGGTTGTCGAACATTATACTGGGGGGAGCACGGTGGTTACACTGGGAGGGGGGCTTGCTCTCTTTAGCTGACGGCGTTACTTACGTTAATATCGCTAGTAATACGAAAAGTCAATGTTATATATAACATATGCTTACACGATGTTAATATTATAAGGTGTAAGTTTTATTACTTCAAATTAATAGTTATTAACTGTCTATTCAATGGTGATGAGAAAATGAACGACCCGGAGCAGCTCTCCTCGCGTATCATGGATGGAGACACACTGAGATATGGTTGTATGTTGTGAGGAAATACAGTGGATTTTAGTATAGAATTCAAGATTTTAAAATGTATTCGTTGAACCCGGCGGAGGGGACTGAGCCGGTCGTCGCTCTCTACTCTCTTCCGAGCGAAACAACTCTACAAATTGGAAATGTTTCAGTAAATACTTTAACATTTTTAAAACGAATAGTGGAATGGACGGCAACACTACTCTCGGTGTCGAAAATAATAATGGACACTGCGTCGACAACAGTTTAAAAACATTCTTAGTTTTACAGATATCATTTATATTTGAACTCCGAAAACCGGGAAACAAATGAACTTTAATTTTATTTAGTTAACTTTTGTTTACATTACAATATTCAGTTTACAAATCGTTAAGTGAAGGTGTCGTGTCGTCTCCGAGCCGTGCCGTCAGTTCCACCACCCTGTCCAGTTACCAGTGTCCCGGGCAGTTCATGGGCTTGAGGGCGAAGGTCTCCTTCTCCACGTCGAAGGAGAACATGTTCTCGGCGTAGTGCGCCCAGTGGCCCGACGTCTGCCACAGCTTCACGTTGTACATGTTGGGAGTCACCACCTCCTGGAAGCCGCGCTTCCTGGAAACAATCGCTACTGGTGACGAACTGCATACTACGGGTTTAATGATCATTATAAATATACTTCCGATTTACGGATGAGGCTAGTATTTTATACATCCTAATACAAACATTGTTTGTCTTTTTGTTTGAAGATTATTCTAGAGCCGATTTTGTAATATCTTTTATTTTATATTGTGATTATTATTAAAAGTTAAACATCATACTGTGCTTTAAACGACCGGTAATGAAGAAATATAGGAAATATGTCGATAAAACTGTTGATTGGTCGAATTTGACGAGTGGTTCTGACGAGAGTACTGAAGAGCACGGGAGAGGAGGGCGCCGACTGCGGGCCGGGATACACTCGGCCGGGACACACGCGCTGGACCCACTGCTGACGAGGCGCTCGTGGTTGAGTTGAGGATCAAAAGAAATACAAGTTTGTAAATAGCAGCTCACCTGTATTCCGCCTTAATGAAGTTGATCAGCGTATTGTATATCCGCGTTCCTCTCGGCTGAAAGAAGCACGAGCCGGGAGACAACTCGTGGAAGAAATATAGCTCTTGCTCCTACAACAAAGTCGCAATACGTGAACTGTTCAATTTCTGAACGATTTAATGGATCACAGTCTCATGTGGCCAGCAGATGACGCCGCTGTAATCGGTGACACATATCTCAAGTGCACACCACACCACTCCACTTACTCTTCCTATTTTCCTGTGATCTCTCTTGGCGGCCTCCTCCTGCATGAATTCCCACTCCTTCAACTGTTTGGGCTCCGGGAACGACACTCCGTACACTCGCTGCAGGCTCTCCGCGTCCGCTTTGCCCTCCCAGTACGTGGACGAGTTCTACCCACAGACACTGGTTAGTTTGACAAGTCACTACGATTAGTTTACAGAAGTACGGCAGCTGATGTTATGAAGAGTGAGGGATCAATTAATTAAAGAACTATTTCACTTATATATATAAATTACATATTCCCAAGGAGGGCTGTCGTCAAGCGGCGGCCCGTTCAAAATAAGACAAATATTTTAGCAGTATGACAAAAAAAACATACTGCGCCGACTTCTACTATGGGATAAGAGATGGGAGATGATGATGATGATGATGACGATGATATATAGGTCATATATATATCATCGTCATCATCCTGTCGACACACATCACCAACATTCTAAACAATGATGCCGCAGTGACACCTACAATACATAACCTGAGTAGGGCCAGCGGTGAGAGACAGGTGAGGCTTCATAATAAATGAAATGTGACCTACCTTAGTGACCTTGAAGGCCTTGACCTTCCCCGTGTGTCGGATGTGGGGTCCCCGGCACAGGTCTATGAGCGGACCACACTTGTACACCGTCGTGGTGGGAGTATGCACCTTCTCATTGAGGATCCTCACTTTGAAGGGGTTGTAATCGAACATTTCTAGCAATTGTGCTTTGGTCAGCTCTAGCCGTTCAAAGGGCTGCTTTTCCTTAGCAATTTTCTTAACTAGGCCATCTAAAGCACTGAAGTCGGTTGAGGATATCTGTTAGAAAACATCAAACCGTTGATGTATTTTGTATTCAAATATAACGACGATATGTATTGTTTTTGTTTGTTTTTTATTGTACACAAATAATAATAAAAGCATATTTCTTAATATATAACCGAAAAGTAATAAAAAAATAATTAATTATACAATAAAAATTGTGTAAATTCAAATTGCTAAATATATCAGAATGAGAAAAGAAACAAGGAATATATACAAGTACTAATAAAAGTAAATGATAATATGAAACATTTATTGGTCATAATAGAAACTTTGATAAAAATAATCTTGTGATAACAAATAATAAAATGTAGTATCAATTGAATGAACGGTAAATAAATGTCATTAATATGAGCTATAAGTGCTGTAATATAATGTGCTAGTGTTGAGAGCGCTTATCACGTTCCTTGAGCCTCAAATTTAGATATTTCGGAGCAAGGTTCACTCACACCGAGGCGCGTGTGGATGAATGAATACCGCGTACTCTCTTGCTATAGTCAAAACAATACATTTTGATACTTTAGAGATCTGATTCGTGTATAATATCATAATATAATAATAAATAAAAGACAAACGAGCGTCTTCTGTTTGTTTAAATATATAAAAATAAAATACTCAATAGAATACTAGCGGCGGCGCCCGTACGTAACTAAGTTGAGTCGTACGCCGTCTTATATATATTTAATAATTTAGGAAACTATTTTTATTTTTTTATTATTTATAAGAGTTTTCCCTTTTCGACTGTTTAGTTTGGAGCATAGCTAGGAGATACTATATAGAAAGTTAAGTAACAATATAACAAATTTATTTAAATAACATTTTTTTTATATAGATATGTTTACTCTTTTTAAGATCATCAAACCATCAAATCAAATAAAATAGCAGTTTTTTTATTATATCTAAAATGTTTTTTGATTTAGTGTCCATAACTGGAATATTATAATAGTATAGTGAGTAGACGTTAAATAATGTAAACCACCAAATAGAAGATATATATTTTCAGTGTGATTTTTATTCCAATGAAGTACCGATACGTATACTTTTTAGAAATTCGTGGAATGATCTTATATAAGTTTCGCGACGAAATTATTGAGAAATAACCTGTTTTTTACATTGCGTGTAACATGTTCTTATATATGATTTGAATAATTTTAAATAAGATATAAATAAGACATTTGGTTAAAAAAAGGCAATTCTATCTCTAATTTCTTAAAATGTTTCTTGTGTTTAGATTTTCATATCTATAAAAAAATCCAAACTAAAAAAATCTTTTTATAATTATTTATTTAATGATATTTTGAATTAATTAAAATGATCTGATCACACTTTAGTAATGCTACATTGACGTTCGTTATCCTCTGAGCAATATTCAGTCAACAATATCTCCAATAATAATTGATAAATAATGTGATATTAAGATACGTTCGAAGAAGGCTAGAGGTTAAAAAAGGGCAGTTTGTAGATAAAATAACCATGAACGTGTTGATAAACGGTCTTAATTATATTATTATGATTTAATTAAAATTTAATTAAAATAAAAAAAAATGATGATTTTTACTGTTGAATTGTGACGGCTACGGTGCCTCGTTTATCTAACATTAGTTTATAATTCAATAAGTACTACAGAGTTAAAGAAGCATTACGAGTTCTATCTGAACAACAACTGCTCACGTAATGTGTGCTCTAGTTGTCTTATATTTATTTTATATTTAAACATTAAATATTATGACTAAAAACTTAGAAATAAGAAAACACGTTTAATAAATCAGCAAGTTGTAATCGCAAAGAACGCCTCGGTCACCCATCCTAGAATAGTCTAGTGGCGACGTCGACTGACACTCAGAGCCGTTCAGTGAAAGCTTTGAACATACAACTTTGACATCTACTCTACATGAAAAAAACTATAACTATAATAATTGTAAATTATTTTAATATCAGACGTGGTGTAATATATTTCGTTATATAAAACATAATAAAAAAAAAATCTGATTTAAGTGAATTTGACAAATATATATAAACTTTTTAGTAAAATAATTAAGATTGATTAGACTCACCCCTTTCTCGGGATGGTACATGTCATAGTAGAAGCCCTCCTCTATGGGGGGTCCGTAGCACAGGCAGCCCCCGTACACCTTCAGTGAATAAACTGTTATTTCAATACTTGTCAATTGACTCATGGTGTCTTGTCAGTTGTGTTAGCGACAGATTTAATATAAAAAACACACAAAGAACAAGCCGTACAGGTCTAGTTCATTTGTTTAGTCACGCCTTTTGTTATTAACTTTCCAAGATTCAATTTCGTAAATTAAAGAACTCTGAAAATATATTTCCTTTTTTTTAATTTTCAGTTGTTACGAAGTTAATCGTACAATCACATAAAATGTCCTAATTCCCCGAAATACTCATTATTATAAACTGAATACAGATGACATCACCAACACTGTGAAACAAATTACAGGATAAAAATAATGCTCTCACCCGTTCCATGGCTTCTCCGAGCATATGAGCTGACGAGTGCCAGAACACAGTCTGTGCATCTGTATTGTCCCATCGCAGCAGCTCCAACTTGCAGTCTTCCTCAAGTGGCCGGTCCAGGTCCCAGAGCACCGCATTCACTCGTGCGACGATAGTTGCGTCGGCGAGTCCTTGGCTGGAAATTGACTAGGGTGTTTAATAGTTAATAAATACGAACAGCCATCAACACTTACATGGAACATTGGAACCAGAACTTGGCCAGTAAAATGTTCAGAGAATTTGTATATTTATAGATTTATTCTATTCATTTTCAATTCATTTACAACTATTGTGTATCTATATTTTGTGTTTGTGTGTTTTCTGTAAGATGGAAGTACATTACAAACTGTACATCGTCCCGTTAGCATGTCATTGTCACTGTTGCAGTACTAGAGCTATTCCCGGAGCGAAGTTCAATAAAACCTTGACGTGATCGCAGGCATAATACCATCATCATATATTACATTAGTTTGATATTTTACTTCTCCGCGGAAGTGAGGGGACTTCCTCACCTATCGTCATTGTTTGCGGATGGCGTGATGTCTGTCTACATGATGTGGTGTTATAATAAATTTATCATCATCAAAAAAAAATATATATATAAATATTTATATATATTTATAAATACCAAAAATATAATTTCATGGTGGGTTTGTAGATAACTTTCACCATGTCTCCTAGTCCCGACACACTTTTAAAGGAACAGGAAATAAAAAACTAAATATGATTTTAATGCGAATGTAAACTAATAACATAAATATAATTGTAAATGTTTAAATCAATATATATTTATTATCTTTTCATTGAAAATGTGGTGACCAAAATACCCAAAACTCATATATTTTTTCAATCGGTAAGTTTTTGTAGTATGAATTAAGAGATAACCAGTTATTATAAAAACATAAAGAGATAATTAATGATAACCTTTATAAATACAAACTTACTATACTCTTATTTGGTTTTAGAAGGAAAAATGTACACCGTAAATAGGACGCCCGGATTACAGGACTTAAGGTAAAACATATATTCAATTCCTGATATAACATATTGTCATTTTATTTTTTTACAGCTTTAGTTTAAGGTGTTAAGTGAATCAATATTTTAAATTTAAAGAAATTGCAATTATAATAATCAAATTTGTTGATAAAATATATTGACTGAAAATACTTACTATTCACTCCAAAACTCGCTTGTGAGCAAATAAATAATGTAACTTTATTGAATATTGCCAATTGACAGAGTGGAGTTACAGCTATTAAGCAGATGTACATTTACAAAACAAAGCCAAGTCCACACTCAAGGTTACAAGTGTTATCAAGTTTAAGAAACAATAATAAAGACATGCGGAAAAACCATTAATTGAAAAACTACTAAAGTATTATTTAATGGTTTGTGTAAATAACATTCACTACATTCATATAAATAGGAGGTTATTTTAATGTTCACACTCAGTGGGTCAACTATCTACATGTAATTGTTGTTTAAACATACATTCTAATAAGATGATGCAATACTAAGAATATTCTAATAAGAAAAACTAAACTACATCTATTGTGTTTAACTTAATTGATAAAATTATGTTTGCAAGCTATTATATAGTATACATTTAAAAAATGTATTCCGAAAGTAAAAATGTGAAAATAATATGTTAAAATATGTTGTTGCTAAATGTTAAATATGTTATTGTAAAAACAAGCTAAAAAAAGCCTTCCTATTTAACAAATATTAAAAATCTCACCTAATTCCCTTGGCAACATCATAAGGGGTGGTCTTGAAAGCCTTAGCCTCCACTGTTTTACCATCTGGTAGAGTGACAACTACACTGACATCGGGCTTAGATGCTAGCTCTTCAGCATACTGACTTTTAAACTTCTCCCACAAGTCAAGCCTTTTATGAATAAACTCCGGCCATGGATTCAGCTCGGAAGCACTAGATGAATCCTCTTTTTTCTTCTTTTCTTTCATAGCTTTTGCCTTTGACTGCAAGCAAGTACTGATTAGTTTTTTGATGACAGTTTATTTTTTATAAAGTATTGTGATTGAATAATTTATTGCAGTTATATGAAAAACAACCTAAACGAAAGTTTTAGGCATTTATGTTATTGTCATGTTAAAAAAAGAAAGGTTATGAAAATAACAGAACCATAACACGTCATAGACGCATAGACGCGGTTACTTGTAGCCCTGGGTTGTAATGGATCAATTATACTAGATGGTATTTTTTTTTTAGATGAATAAATTTTTCGAATTATAATATCATTCCAAGTTGGCATTTCTCAGGAAATCCTACGAACCCATGTGGCATAGTCCTTTTCGAACTGGACAGCACAAAGTCTACGAAACTTGAACAGATTTAACATTACAAGCCGAATAAAGGATATATGACAAAAATTATATTCAAAATCCTGCCTTTTCGTTAATATTTAGATGCTTAACTTCTTCCACAGCCGTGTCTCCCATGATGTCGAACTTACGATTTCTTGACACTTGACAGTAGCTATCTGTCAGTTTGATAATAGTTTTCATATTGTGATATTGATGTAGAATCTTAAATATTAAGTTTCATTATAATTCAAAGAGTTAAAAAATATGTATTTTGTTCAAGTTTATAAGTTTCTTTACAAGTTGGTAAATAACTATTATCACTTACTTAAATTGTGAAGAAATAAAATGTTTAATTAAATAAGTTGTGCATGTAATAATTTATAAAATTAATTGTATAGAATACATTTAGACTTTTTAATGAAATATGAAATAATTATAATTAGTAATTATTATTGACGTTATGTCAAGTCACTGGTCACCAAAGTCAGATAAATATTTTTGTTTAGAAGACACAGAATCCTCTGTAACCAAATAACTGAAATGAAAAAAAAAATCGTCTAAAATTTTCAAAAGCTATACAAAATTTTTAGTTTTATTTATACTCGCTATAATGTCACTTATAAAAGCGCGACCTATTGATACCCTGCAACGTATTATATCGTCCTTCAGACAATTCGAGAAGAAACTTGATCAGCTTCAGGATGACGTGACCTTTCATGGTCAAACGCTTTCTGAACTACGAATGATGCTTTCAAATATATCAACCGCAAACCTCAATCCAGACCAGAAGCCAGATGATATCAAACGCCTTTCAAACAAAACAACAGCGATACAAGGGGAGGAAGACCTACATGTGTCAAGAACAAGACGTAAGAATTCAATTCAACCTTTACTTTCAAAGCTTACACGAAAAAACTTTCAATCTCAAAAATATGGTATTAAACCGTCCAAGGAGCCATTTCGAATGCCAAATATAGCTACATCGCCTAATATTCATGGCTACAAGCGAACTTCGAGGCAAAGAAAACGTGAAAATCCTAGAAAAGGCACTGTGCTGAGACCTAAAGATTCTAAAAAACCCCGCAAAAAAAGCCCACAAAAATCAGTTTAATGTTTTACATTTCCAAGTCTTGTGATCGTTGTACCTTCAATATTCTAAGCTCATTGTCAACATTTAAATTAAATAAATAAATAAAAAACGTTTATTACCATACAACTTTCCTTTTAGTTAATATTTCAGAAAATTTACATTGTTATGATGCAGACCTTCATCCTATTTTACGAGTGCAGACTTACAGAAGAAAAAGTTAAAACTGTACAGTCCATTGGACACTATATATTATATGATCTCTGTCATAAAATTAAATAAATATACTAAATTACGCATTCATTTAAGTATATTATTAGAAGATTAGAAAGAGCAACAAATATGACTATAAAAATAGGAAGCATTTATTAGGCAACCAAAACCAAATAATAAAATAAAAAAATAATTGCTTCTAGCGCTTTCATATTACTACAAATGTTTGAAGCCGTGTCTTAGAACCGCTTTCCTTACGTCACTTACATTCTATGCACTAGAATCTCAGCCAGCCATACAACATGAACAACAGCACAGGTCGTACGTTAAGAAAGCCGACACTGCTGAAGGCAGACATCTGTGATTAATAAACTAAGAATTGCGTAAACATCATCCACATAGCGCCACCAGAAATTAGTTGTGAGAAAATATAGAAATATAAAAGTTTTCTCCAACTACTTCATCAAAATGTTTGCTTTCGCAGGAGCAATAGGAGATTCTATAGCTACACCATCAATTTGCATAACATTATCCCCACGCGATACAAAATAAGCACTCACCAAACAATACTTTATTAGTGGTATTATAGATGGTTCTAAAATGTTTTGAAATGTTTTGAACTGTTGTGTTTTTTAAGGTTATTTGTATAAACAAATAACCTTAAATATTTATATGTTAGTAAATAGCGACACGGTGTCGAAACTAAAATTTCGGTGTCTTTAATTTTAATATCACCGATAAATCTTTAGAGTAAGTCTCAGTTATGCCTGTAAATGTCAGTTTTCCTAAATAACGGGCTACTTTATGCGTAGGAAAGTTTAACTGGCTCACTATAAATCCTACAAGCTAATCTCGTTTATGATTTTTCGATCATGCATCGATATTTGTACTTTATAATTTTATTTGTTGGAGGTAATCTTCAAAGTAAAGTTACTTTTAAATATTTACAAATAACTTTCACGTTGCATCTAAGTTATATGTATTATATTATACCCTTGAAACAATAATAGCTTTTTGTGGAAAGCCATTTTAAAAATAAACATGACCAATTAAAGAGAAATTACATATATACAAACATATGTACCTATTGGAGATGTGTGGAGAATGCCTTACTGTTCAAGTAAGTAACGACAACAAGAATTGAATTCCTCAAAATGATGTCCTCTGTGACTTAAATAAAGTATTCTTTCAGTATTGACCGAGGTGCCGGAGTGAAATTCAATCCATTTCACAATACACTAATGTCGTTATTGCTGCTTTAGTCACAATTATCTGTTAGTTACATACGATCCAAGCAGATGGCGTTGTATGGGTATTTGTTGACTGGATTGAATGATGATCCCATAGCTCTCTATTTTTCTATCTATTCTATCTTATAGCGATCTTTAGCGATAGCGCTATGTTAAAAGTACAAACGATTCAAATAAGTTAATATTTGATCAAATAACTGACCACGTGTTGTTGAGGCTAAAGTATAAGTTAACTGTAAACTTATATTTTAATTATAGTAAACGCAATACTGTGAAACTCATTATACATAATATTTTTTATTCTATTGGGCCAGATCACAATCTACGAGTACTTAGCGACTATTAGACATCAGACTAATATATACTTGACATTGACAGTGTAAAGGTAAATAAATAACTTACTTATTACGAATTCATATCAGAATTTCAGCTTTCAGCACTCTTTTTCAATATAAACTTTGACTATGACGTATCTCTAAGTTTATTCGTTGCAGGTAATCTTTAAAGTAACTTATGCGATAATAAAAATTCCTTTATTCTTTTTTTCCTAAATTTAGAAATAGCTACACGTCTTATGTAGGTTATATTAAATTATTCTTTTGAAATAATAGAGGGGGTTATCGTGAAGACCATTTTTGGAAATAAAGTTGACTAAAAAAAGCTCGAGCGAACGAGTTTCTTACAAGCTCTGTGTTCTGAAGTCGGAAGACGGAGTCGCGAGGAATATCTAGTGTTTAGATATAATAGTCATATAATATTTTTTTATGTTGCAAGTCGACTTCCATCAAATCACATTTCTCTGTTTCCAGGAATGTTTCCTCTACGCGGTGGTTTTGTCTCAATATAACTTTTGCAACCTTGGCGTTTGGAACAAATATTTAACGATCTCTATTTTCAAAGGCAAATCGACATAATGTATTGGATACAGAAGTCATCTTCAGTCTACTGCTTAAATAAGACCTCAGTAAGTTGACAATTTAATACATAACTGGCATCGTTTTCAAAGACAAATGAAAAATTATGTTGTCAACAGCTACTTAATGATTGCGTAATTTAAAACATTTTGGTGCGCCGTTTATTTTAATTGCCGGCAAACAAAGCTTATCAATAAATTATGCAAAAGTCGCAGGGTTATCGGTACTGACATTTAGTTTCTAACTCGAAATATGTAGAACTATGCAAAATGCTTATTGTATAGATCTGCTCATGGCAGTTCAATAATGTTTTTGATGTTAGTAAGAGTCACTTGTGTATTTCTGCAAATATGGAAAGTTGCTAATCCGTGAGTAAACACTTGTGAGAGATAAAGGAACATGGAACACAGGAAGCGAAAGTGAAAGGGAAAGAAAGCGGAATGTCCATTTCGATCCAACTCCATCTCTAAAATCTAACTCAAAACTTATAAATGCAATATGTATCCCCAACCCCCGAACAAAAACTTTACTATCTACTCTTTGTCGTATTCTATTGGAAGATAATTGCTATCCACTTCCCCCCCTGGGTCAAGTAGCTCCACAGAAACAGCTGCAAACAATGTGCAAACAGATTTTGACGATCCCTAAAACCTTTTAAAAAATTGGCTACAGATTTTAATACTTAATAGCACGTAAAATTATAAACCAACTAACTATTGAGCTTCTGCTCAGAAAATGTCAATACAAATATTAAATCAAACAAAATATTTTATTCATACCAAGTAAATAAATTTAATCAAATAATTTATAATTCAAATTACAGATTAACATACTTATTGGGTTCAATTGAGTTTCGTGGTTTCGTAATAAGTAAGTTATAGTGAATCTAATCTATATTCTAAGTTGTCCTATTTATGCATGTTACTGCCTGTTGACAGTTTGTTTGTTGACATTTGTTGACAAGGCCATGTACTGCGTTGGCGTCAATCTTCTGCAATTGGAAGCTTGGTCCCGCCGGCGTATTAATGTTAAGGTCGGTTGTAAGATGCCCTATGTCAGCTGCAGAAGCTGCATCTGGCGCAGACAAGATCCTGGTGTGCTAAATAGGAAAATAGCTATAAAAACAATAAAAATAACTTGGAAAATAATTGATGAGGAAACTGGAAGAGCTAAATCTCAAAGGATCGATTTTTAATTAAATAAAGACAATAAATATCTTACTTCTGACCTTGAGGTTGCAACTGGTGTTTTAATTTTTCTCACTGATACTCCCTTTACCACAACTAAATCTTTAAACTCTTCCACTGCTGCCACCTTGGCATTATGTACTTACGGATAATATATATAAATGTTGTGTTAATTTAAATGTTGGGAAAGTTGACGCCCAATAAAGAATTTTTGAAATCGGTTCAATAGTTTTTGTTTGATAACATTTTAAATTTAGATACAAAAACACATATTAAATGTTTTTCTGTTTATAGTACTAGTATAGATAACGATCTATTTTTATTCGTATTATTTTTCTCTGTGTGTTTCACAGTTGTCGTTTTGATTCCGTGTTTACTTTATTTATGTTTGTATAACCCCCCAATACAGATATCACTTACTCTAAAAATATTGTAACTATAAAACGCAACAAGGGGTTTAAGCGTGTTGAATAAAAAAATATTGATTTTGTATATTTCCTTCAAGCATTATGAATTCCATTTACTTACGGATGCATGAAACTTAGGCCTGAAATAAGAAAAGTAAAACAAAATGATTAAGGCAAACAGAAGAACAAAATATCGTCTGAATGACATAATATTAACTTACACGAATATGTTATGTACAAGAATCTCAGCCAACAAAATGAGCCATGATAATAGAATGCCATACAACATGAACAGCAGCACAGAGAGAACATTAAAAAAGCTGACGCTGCTAAAGGCAGACATCCTGTTAGTGCAGCGAGGCCTTGGTACTCGGAGACGCTTATGATTGGCCACCACGATACCTGACTCTTGAATACGTTTGAACCTATCGAAGAAGTAGAAATATAAGTTGCCCACGGTTTGGAAGTCCTTGTGCAATAAGTACCCTAGAACTAACTTGTGTCTCACTGACATAATTTTCTGTCAAAACTGAAATCATATATACTGAAAAGATTTCACTTGAGTACTTTTTTGGACACAGACAACTTTCAGCTCTGCAACTGCTGACTGTTCTTTTAACACTTGCCTATATTATTTGACACAAATTACAAAACTTTGATAAATGTTATTTTATACCGTACAATATTTGTTTTATGGGTTCATTGTCTCCCAATATATATTATTTATTTGAAAATATATATGGAGCTTTAGGTCAATCGGCGGGGCCGTTACCGACACCTAAATATTTACTTATATTTTGTAACTTTCTTCTTCGAAATAGAAAAAAAAGATACATAGTTTTATATGTGAAGGAGAGCCTAGTAATCCATTATAAATAGTTTGAAGAATATAAACTGTTAATAAAAAAATAACAAAATGTGTTCAGTTACTTTTGCGAACCACTAAACAAGTTAGTCCTAGCCGACTATATACTAGGTCGGACTATTCATGCAACTGTACAAAATTATTCTACATTTAGACACAAATTAATTTGCCCAAATCAATCACTGACCCATTGAATAAAAATATAAAGGGCACAATTAAACGCTTTATTGTTTACAAAGACTAATATAAAAAAAACATATCTTATTAAGTTAACTGTACTCAGCGTATCAGCGTGACCTCATCTATAGCTAGCCAAACTACACAAGACCATTCACGAACAATAAATTTCACGCAAAGTCAACATTTCGACGCTTTTTCAGCGCAACTGTCGAAAATATAATCTACGGTCACTAAAAATAATAATATAACTAATATTACTCGTTGATACTTTTTAACGTTGATTTTTTTGCTGACGAAATTGCGAAAATGGTTGGCTAGACTACTATAATATCAATTCAAATGTTCGTTGGCATAAAATGTTCAAAAATCTATTTTTACAGCTTACTTTAATACTAATTAGGGTAAAGGCGAAGTTTGTGTATCTTGATTAAAAATTTTAAAAATTAAAAATTTTACGCAACTCTTAGTAGCTCCAAGTATGGTGAATGTTTATAAACAGGTATTAAAGAGTCCAGCGCGTTCATGAAGTCGACTTCCATCAAATCGCACTTCTCTGTTTCCAGGAACGTTTCCTCTATGCGACGGTACACCGGTTCTGTCATTGAGTGAAATGCGAATAAACCCTAAAAATATACAAAAAAAAAAAATATATTGCCTTATACTATAAAAATAACTTTATGATATATTTTGTTGTCAGATACTTCCTTACATTACAACAGATCTTTGTAGACTTGGAACATTCATTCAAAAGTTCTGAATGGTGTTTATAGTCGCTTCCTACAATACCTTGCTTTATATTTTTAAAGGCAGTTAGTTACAAATACAGGTATTATAATAAAATATAGTGCTGTAATTCCAGACATTACACTCCACAAAAACTAATCTACACCTAATACTTCTACTAATAAATTAAAAGAAATTACAAAATATACCTGTCGTAAGCGTTCAACTTCGTTTAGAAGATAAAAGTGTGCCTTTTCTTTTGACTTTTTTTCTGGTTTAATTTTGTTATAAATTGCTACTCTTAATGGGTCTCGTTTTGCCTAAAAAAGTGTAATAACTTCTTTAGATTATTTAAAAGTAGCTGTACAACTCTCAGCGACTTCGTTCTAACGAAGACTGACTCTACGAACAATGCATTGTCGCGATCGTTTGTTTCATTGATATTTTTGACGACTTAGTCTCTACAATATCTTTTTACATTTATTAGATAATATAAAACCTATGCCCATCCTAAGGGTCAATATTACCGAAAGAATTTACGAAATTATGAAAATGTAGTTTTCAAGATTCACTTTAACGTACAATTTTTTTTTTAAATGTTAGTGCTCGTAGTGCAACCTAATGGTGTTATGAATATAATAATAATTAAATATATACCTTAAGAATAAAGTGGTTGTAATCTACATCAAGAGCTGCCAAAGTCATTTTAGAATATGCAAGCTGTTCCAAAGTCTTTATAGCACTAGACGGCGCCTGCAGCAGCACCACGATGTTAGCTGAATATGCCGCATACAACGCCATTAGTGCAGAGAATATAACAAATAACATTATGCGACCTGTAGCAGAGGAAGGACGCATTATATTCAAAGATTATGAGAAATCATCAAGCAATTAGCTAATGTCACCTGAATTCTTTTTTGGCTCCTTAGAACATCCTTGTTGACTGATTGCACTCATCGTTAAGAGCATTGCATCACAAATGCTGCCAGCGAGTTGGCTGGAATCCTAAAAAGCAATTGTAAAAACTTATTCTTAATTATATTCTTATTCTATTCTATAATTGTCTATGCTTCCATGCTGTTAGCGAATATAATAGTAAAACAGACACACATACCGTTTTCAATCGCTTGGCCTCCCATTTGGTAGCTAAATATATAGTCATGGTTGAAACAATAACGGAAAAGGTTATAGCAATCCAAACGTTTTTAGAGAACGGGAGGGTGAAAATATTTAAGACGTAAGAGAGGGGTGGTTGACGGAAGATGAACTTCACTTTATCCTTAGCGATGGAGTCCGTAAAAACTACTACGCTAAGACGTTCAGTATCTGCGAGGCAATTTGTACCTGAAATATTTTGCAGGACTACATTTTTGCAAAATGCATAGTTAGCATATTTTGTATAATATGATTGGATATCAAAAAGAAAAGGAATCTTTAGGTAATAGAAGGTGTTTAGTAGTGCAGTAGGTTTATTAGTCAGTGAGAAGGAGTGATAAAAACTGATAGATTTTTACTGTCTTAGTATAAAAAAGAAAGTTTAAAGGAAAAAATAAAAATACTCTATGTTTTCAATAAAATCTTCCAACAACATATCATTTAGCGTCTACACCAGTTTTAATAAATATAAGCCAATTTTCAAATCACATATTCCAGTCCTCAACAGCTAATTCTTGAATGCCTTCTCGAGTGCATTTTTATTCATCTATCATTCTATCTGGCGGTGAAAACTGGATACCCATGAACTGGCTTGATGAACTTTCGTGGGTGGGTAATAAGCGCAATACATCTCCGTGAATAGACATTTCTAGATCCGTTCTGCAGGTCGTGTTGTGGTATTTGAGTCACCGGTTGTTGGTGAATCAAAATGTTTATTTATAGCACGTGTTCTTCGGTAACAAAAATCAAAGAACGACCGCATCTTTTTTCGTCCTTCAAATTAAAATGACCGCACTTAAACTCGTCAGTAGTAGCAGTACACACAGTTGTATTAGAAATGCCAGTAAAAGCTAGTTGAAGTCGATTAAACTATTCATCAGATTAATGACTTGAATTCGTAAAAAGTCATACATACATGTAAATATTCACGATGCAGATCACTTTTCTATGAGACATGGTGTTAGTTACATAATGTGAATAAAAAAAATAGAAAGTGGGTTGGTAATTTTTTTTTTTTAATTTTGAATAATTTAAATTTCAAAATAGAACACGCAATGATTTGCGCTACACACATAAAGGATTTTTGGACAAAAGTTTCTGAGTGGCCCAAGTATTTAAATGTGTTTTGATTTTTCGGTTACAACGATTATCCAACATTACCTAAATCTGCTCTCCGTCAGTGTAAAGATCGTTTATCATTCCAGACCATTGTCCGTTTCGTTTGTATCCCCATCGGTGACTAAATATGTATCGAGGTGTGGCGTTTAACATTTCAAAGGCCATACGGACGTGAATCCATGATATTTTTGCTAAAATGTCAAACTGAAGTTCCCTGACAGAAACACAATATACTTTATTAAAGTAAAAGCTGATAAATATATAATTTGAGAAAACAAGGAGCTTTAAGTTTAGGAAACCTTTTTAAGTTAGTTTTTACTAAAATATTAGCAGAATTCTATAATTACAATCTATCTTCTCTGGGCAAGTGGTACTGCGTGGTGTTACTGTCTTGAATGACATTGGACATAGTGAGAGTGTGTCCCATGACGTCCTTTCTTCGTCGAAATAGTTTTCTATAAGGTCTTGTCTCTGTGAGACTCCCGTTGTACACACCTCGAGGATTTATGTATGTTGGCCCATTTAGTGATGGTTTATGTACTATATAAGATGCAATAAAATTGATAATTCAATAAAAATACTTTCCTAAAAGCGCTATATTGTTATTATTGAATATAATAAATACTTACATTCGCTTAGCGTAATAATAGATCCCATTTGTTTGGCGAGGACGAAATCACTATCAGCTGAAAGTGGAAGATCCCAAATGTATTTTATTTCGTTGTCTGGTTTATTTTCAGTGAGTGCTAACCAGCGAAACGGATACCGCAGATGTTGAGATACCTGGTTTAAGTATAAAAGTACCTATCTAAATTATAATATGCATTGTCAGTGTAAGTACTAAAGGAACTCTTTAGAACTCGGTTTATTTAGTACTTTATACTCCGAGTAGTAACTGTTTTTTTTTATCTGAAATTATAATTTAGTTTCCGTTAATTAACATCTTATTGTTAATTATTTATAAAAATACTTACATTGAGCGTTACCACTGAGGCTGGACAATCTAAATCAACCAAAAATAAAAGCATGTGGTCCTGTAAGCTTCCAATACATTTAAAATCAGATTACATTCGGATTCCAGATGTAAATAATTCTTTAGCCATACTTATTTTTTCCACTGAAACGATAACACAATTTTGAGAATATATATATTTTTATAATTACTGTTGTTTTTGTAAAAATAATCAATATTTTAATGGTTTGATATTGTTAAAGTACTTACGTTCTTTCCAGCACAGATTGTTGTAAATCAAAATAGTTGGCTTTTTCTCGTTCTCAATATAACTTTTTATAAACTTGGTAGCAAAGCTGGCGTAGGTTGAATTCATTAAAATATACAAAAGTAACGAATGCTTAAAAATCTCCATTTTTAAAATCAAACTGTCAAAATGTTTTGTCTACAGTTGTTTAAATAAGATCTGAATAATTTTATAATTCAATATCTTTTGGTGCGCCGTTTATTTTAATTGCCTACAAACAAAGTTAATCAATAAATTATGCAAAAGTTGCAGGGTTGAAGGTTTTCAAATTTAGCTTCGATTATGAAATAAGTATACGAAACAAACATGATAGTTATGTTTTTCATTTAAGTAAGAGTCACCTATTGATATCTGGAAATATAGGAGGATGAGTGGAGATTATGGAGGCAGGAAAAAAGTAGAAGTCAATGAGAGAAAAGGGGAACAGTTGCAGTTTTTTAATATTAAGACAAGACTGCAAAGAAGCTGATGTCTCCAAAGACGACACTGATTTCTTCTGGCAACGGCAAAAGATAGAAGGGATTACAGTGTTTGATAATACTTAAAATAAATCTACAATTATTTGTGAAGTAAGACTACTAAAAAGTATTTCTTTCATCATTATCCTAAATAGTTTATATTCTCTTCTTAAAAATAAAACAAATTGTCATGTGTATTAGTATATCGTAAAGTTACACAAAACATATTTTATTATTCACAAATAAAAGAAAATACAATAAATTAAGCCGTCTTATTGAAAATACAGATAATTGTGTATTCAGCGAGTTTCGTAATTATTAGTCGTTGAAATGAAACGTAATTACAGGTTTAAATCGGCTTTTATGGATTCATAACAAGTTAGATATGGTGAATGAAATTTAAATCGTAAGTGGCTTCCCATCAGTGTGTTTTACGAGTATGTTAAAAAGGTTTTTTTACCACGTCGGCGTCAATCTGCTCTTCTTTTACATTTGATCTCTGCAACAAACGTAATTCTTTGGGTGGTCCAACTATTTTAAATTACAAAAAACTTTTTTACCAGAATCCTAAAGAGGTTCGATCAGATGACAAAAACATTGTATCAATGAATAATTAACCTTTCGTGGTCAAAGAATCATTGCAACTTAGTCAATACTAACAGCGAATGCGCTTTTTCCACGAGCAGTACAATGTACATTGATGAGCGTGGGGTAGATGTTCGTGATGCCAACGCTGCTGAAGGTGGAAATGGTATCGGAGCAGCATGGCCATCCGAGTAGAGGCGGTGGCGGTGGCCGACCTCTACATCAGTTTAGCGGATCTTTATACATCTGGGTTAGTTTGGACGTATGGACTGTTACTTTGTTATTTTGACATGGATGGAAATTATAAGATTTCAGTATTAGATAGAAGTTCTTTCGATAATATTCATGATTATTGCGCTTGGACAAAATTAAAACATGTAGATGGAATCAATCTGATTTTTTTTTTGGGGCTTTGGAGCATATTGCAAAACAGCTTTCTTCATTTGATAAATTGTGTGGGAATAAGACAAACAATTAAAATAATGTAATAATATTTGTACATAGGGTACATCATGACACACATTACAAGCCTTATTATTGATTCATTAAACTAAAAGAAAATTGCCTCTGCCGATGAAAATTTTGGGAATTCTGTAAGCGTGATCCTATGTGGCCCTCGTTGTGCCTTACGTAGCGACTGTTTTTAATAACTGAATGAATTTTACGATCTAAATTAGCCAATCCTTCAGTTTCCTTTTGATCAATTTTAGGTACATTTCTGTTATATAAATGATCTCCATACTTTGGTAGACACACTATTGATGAGATACTATTATTTTGTTTATACTATTTCTTTAGTATTTAAAGTAAAATAGTATCAGGTAATGTATGACGATGTAGACAAGGCTCAGTATTGCCGAGAGTAATTAGTGAGTGTGTGTTATAAGAGTGAGGTTGTTATTCTGTCTAATGTAAAGGTGAACTGTCACAATATCAGTGTTATTATTCAACCATACTGGTAAGATGAACCCTGTACCACCGAGTCTAAATGATGATGGCGTTATAGGTCCACCATCGCTGGCGTCGTCATATATTATTATTTAAAATCATAAGATATTAGGCCATATTAGCATCAGTTTTCTTACTACTAACATTCTTATGAAAGTTTAGCACTACATAGTAATATTATCTAGATGTTTAACTGTACTGTATTTTAGTATTTACATGGTGACCATTCTATGGTTATACTAATATGTTCGTTGAGTCTTGACTTTCATTTTAATTCGTTGCTCTAAAGGAATTGTACTATTGTTTTTAATCATTTAATGTCATCAGTGTATATTATATATTACATTTAGTGACTGAACCGAGGCCATCAACGAGTCCTCGTCTACGAAGATTATGCTAAATGTAAAAGGGTTCAAGAAGGCCTCTAAAATATCTTATTTGGTATTAAGATAATGAAGATGAGGTACATGAAGATATATAGTTTAACTTAAATATAATCTAACAATAGATATCTGAATTTTGGAAGGTTAGAATCATGTTTATTAAAGGCGAAAAAAACATGAAAGTCCCAAAAAGGCCACTCTTCTAAGACCTAAAGATTCCAAAAAAATACCTTTCAAAATCAGCTTCGTGTTCTGCATTTTCATGTTTTGTAAACGTACTTTGTATTTTCAAAATTCTGAGCAAAGTTCAGTATTCAACAATTTATTAAATTTCACAAATAAAATATATCTATTACTTTGGAACCTTGCTTTTAGTTTTATTATTTAAAAAAATGACATTGGTATGAGTAAACCTTTGATTCTATTTTACTAGTGCAGGCTTTCCAAAACAAGGTCAAAACTATACCGTCCATTGTAAAGTAAATATGATCTCCGATAAATAGTCGTGTAGATGCTTAAATAAATATTCTATAACGTGTTGGTTTAAGCGAATTATTGTAATGGTGAAAACCTACATGCGGTAAGGCAGAAGTCAAAGTTAAACCGTGAAAATTAAACACATTTTGCATCTTTATTATTTTATTTCGATCTTTTCATTCGAGTCGTAAGTTTTGAGTACTACACATACTTATTATTCAGTGTGACCATGTACATCTGATTAAAGGATTCCCAATTTCAGTTACCTCCTGCTACATGTAACATCAACATAAAATATGAAAGAAACAAAAATAAAAAAATAATGGCTTCTAACGCTTTTATATTACTAAGTATGTTTGAAGCCGTGTCTTAGAACCACTTTCCTTACGTCACTTACATTCTATGCACTAGAATCTCAGCCAGCATAATGAGGAGAGATAATAGGATGCCATACAACATGAACAACAGCACAGGTCGTACGTTAAGAAAGCCGACACTGCTGAAGGCAGACATCTTGTCAGCGCAGCGCGGCTTGGGAACTTGGAGACGCTTGTGATTGGCCACCATGATACCTGATTCGTGGATACGTTTGAACCTATCGAAGAATAGGGAAGTAAATATAATCTTTAAAACTTTTTGACATATATTTAAATTAAAAAAACATCCCGGGGAGCCTGTTACAACAGTTTACATTTAGATATTTTTTTTACCTGTTGGCTCTTCAAACAGTTTACCTAGGCTAGGTTACGAGACTATTTTTGTTGACAGATAATATTCATACACCATATTTAAATTCGATTTTTTTAAAGGAGCAGGCGAAACATTAATATACCTTGATTCGTCTAGTAATTAAAAATAGTTAGTATAATTGGTTACTTACACAACTCTTAGTAGCTCCAAGTATGGTGAATATTTATAAACAGGTACTAAAGGGTCCAACGCGTTCATGAAGTCGACTTCCATCAAATCGCACTTCTCTGTTTCCAGGAAAGTTTCTCCTATGCGACGGTACACTGGTTCCGTCATTGTGTGAAATGCGAATAAACCCTATAATTTTATATTATGTAATATTTTAAAGTTATATTTTTATAATATACACATGGTAATGCTGGAGGCTCCCACCACCACCTGTGAACTACAGCAGAGTGGTAGGCGTTTCGAGTCGAACGAATCAGAACTAAAGATCAAAGTTGGGAAAGAAACAGGATTATCAAGAAACAACGTTTTTGGAAAATAAAGAAAGCAATTCATATAATTTGATATTTTTTAAAGCTTCCATCTCATATTGTTTTTAAGTGCGATGGTATTATAGTGTAACCATCTTGAAAAAACATAGGTAGTTTTGGATTTTTACATCTACTTTATATGTGTGCTTACACACTTCCAATAAAATAGCACTCTTTCTAATATCAAGTAGAGAAAATATTCAAAAGATACAACAATTACCCGACGTAAGCGTTCAACTCCTTCATTTAGAAGAAAAAAATTTGGTTTTCCCTTTTGTGGTTCAACTTTCTTATAAACTGCTACCCTTAGAGGATCTCGTTGTGCCTAAAAATCATATCAAATCTTAATTTAATTCAAGCTACCTGTTACCCACGACTTAATTTACATAGAATTACATTGGAAAATTTATCGCCGCTATACCGATATACCTTAAGAACAAAGTGGTTGTAATCTACATCAAGAGCTGCCAAAGTCATTTTAGAATATGCAAGCTGTTCCAAAGTCTTTATAGCACTAGACGGCGCCTGCAGCAGCACCACGATGTTAGCGGAATATGCCGCATACAACGCCATTAGTGCAGAGAATATAACAAATAACATTATGCGACCTGTAGCAGAAGAAGGACGCATTATATTCAAAGATTATGAGAAATCATCAAGTAATTAGCTAATGCCACCTGAATTCTTTTTTGGCTCCTTAGAACATCCTTGTTGACTGATTGCACTCATCGTTAAGAGCATTGCATCACAAATGCTGCCATCGAGTTGAGTGGAATCCTAAAAAGCAATTGTAAAAACCTATAACGGATATCTTGGATACTCATCTTTCTGTTCTATCCTCCCATTCTGTTCAGAGATACAATAAATAAGCAGTTATAAATCCTACCGCTTTCAATCGCTTGGCCTCCCATTTGGTAGCTAAATATATGGCCATGGTTGAAATAAAAAAGGAAAGGATAATAGCGATCCAAACGTTTTTGGAGAATGGGAGGGTGAAGATATTGGAAACGTAGGAAAGAGGTGGTTGACGGAAGATGAACTTGACTTTGAATTTAGCGATGGAATCCGTAAAAACTACAACGGCAAGACGGTCAGCAGCTGCGACGCAATTTGTACCTAAAATATACATTTTGGTGATAGTAAATATTTAAATTAAATAACAATGTATGTTTATTAATATTTTAAGCTACAATTGAACTCGTTGAAGAATATGTGGAGTGTAAGGAATATTGTTTCGGACAAATACAACCTTGATAAATATTGCATATAGGATGCCGCCACCAAAAGCAAGATTTGTATTATTTTGTCATTTGTATCTAAAACGATTACACAGTAGATTTACGCCTAACTGAGGATGACGTACATAAAATATGTACGTCATCCTAATCCATAGTCAACTATTAGGTACATAGTTCAGTATTTTCTAATACGTTACAACGATTATCAAACATTACCTAAATCCGCTCTCCCAGTGTAAAGATCGTTTATCATTCCAGACCATTGTCCGTTTCGTTTGTATCCCCATCGGTGACTAAATATGTATCGAGGTGTGGCGTTTAACATTTCAAAGGCCATACGGACGTGTATCCACGATATTTTTGCTATAATGTCGAACTGAAGCTCCCTGAAAGATATATTATATGTTATTTTTCTACTAAATAATTGACCACCAAATAATTGAGCAGCTTCTTACAACATTAGATAAAGTTCTATTACTACGAAAACTAATTATCTTACAATCTATCTTCTCTGGGCAAGTGGTACTGCGTGGTGTTACTGTCTTGAATGACATTGGACATAGTGAGAGTGTGTCCCATGACGTCCTTCCTTCGTCGAAATAGTTCTCTATGAGGTCTTGTGTCTGTGAGACTCCCGTTGTACAACCCTCGAGGATTTATGTACGTTGGCCCATTTGGTGATGTTTTATGCACTATAGAATAAAAAAAAAAAACATTATTTAATTATCAAAAATAGTTGAAAGCGCAATATATTGTTTATAGTTAATATTTATATACTAACATTCACTGAGCTTAAAACTATTTCCCCTTTGTTTGGCGAGTACGAAATCACTATCAGCCATTAGTGGAAGGTCCCAGATGTATTTTATATCTTTGTCAGATTTATTTTCAGTGAGTGCTAACCAGCGGAACGGATACCGCAGATGTTGAGATACCTGGTTTAATTTTAAAAGTACCTATCTAAATTATAATATGCATTATCAGTGTACGTACCCAAACCCAGTAGAACTCGGTTTATTTAGTACTTTATACTCCGAGTAGTAACTGATTTTTTTTATCTGAAATTATAATTTAGTTTCCGATAGTTAACATCTTATTGTTAATTATTTATAAAAATACTTACATTGAGCGTTACCACAGAGGCTGGACAATCTAAATCTACCAAAAATAAAAGCATGTGGTCCTGTAAGCTTCCAATATATTTCAAATCAGATGACATTCGGATTCCAGATGTAAATAATTCTTTAGCCATGCTTATTTTTTTGACTAAAACGATAACAATTATTTTGAGAATAAATATATTTTTATAATTACTGTTGTTTTTGTAAAAATAATATTTTAATGGTTTGATATTGTTAAAGTACTTACGTTCATTCCAGCACAGATTGTTGTAAATCAAAATAGTTGGCTTTTTCTCGTTCTCAATATAACTTTTTATAAACTTGGTAGCAACGCTGGCGTATGTTGAATTCATTAAAATATACAAAAGAAGCAAATATTTTATGATCTCCATTTTCAAAGGCATATGTAAAATTATATGGTCTAGAGCTCCTTAAATATGGCTTGAATAATTGCGTATTTCAATACATTTTGGTGCGGCGTTTATTTTAATTGCCTGCAAACAAACCTATTCAATAAATTATATAATAGTCGCAGGGTTGTCGGTTCTAATATTTACTTTCGATCTTAAATTTTAGGCAATTTGTTTTCAATGTTTTTAATTTAGGTACAAGCCACCTATGGTTTCTCCAAATATGGTATGTTGGTTATCTGTGAGCAAACACCTGTGAGGGATAAAAGAAAGATAAGAAATATAAGAAAAAGAAAATAGAAAAATAAAAATGAACCGTAACTTTCGATTCAACTCCCTCTCTGAAGAAGATCGGAAGATGATACCACCACCTAGGTCATGCAAGTCCACAAAATAGCTGCAGATTACAGTCAATTGCTTTTCACCCACCTACTTCTTCCAGTACACATTGGCAATAGGGCAAAAAGCTTTTGAAAAAAAAAAACGGTTAGTTGACTCTTTAATTCTAAACATAGTCATTTTTATAATTATGCTTGTAATCTACGGTACTTTTGTTCGTAAAGTGCCAAAACCAACAAAATAAATTTGACATTACTACAGTCGCGTGCAAGTAAATCGACTCAAGCCTCAAGTGCGCATAAAAAGTGATATAACTTAAAAATGCCTTAATATACCTCTATATAATGTTTTACATAATTAAAGCCTAGTAATTGAGCTTTAAAATGGTGCAAGTTGCATGAAAATCGATTCAGTAGTTTAGTAAAAAAGGTTAATGCCAATGATAATGTAAAAAATGTTGAAAATTCATACAATTTCATAGTATGGGGCTATTGTGTTTAAATGAAACAAAATGCGCGTAAGATAAAAAATTTATTCGTGTCAATATTTGGTATTTCCTCCTCTAGCTCTGATCACTGTTCTCATGCGATTCTTCATCGACCTTGTCAACTTTTTAATGGATGATTGTGGTATTCGACCCCACTCTTCTACCAACGCAGTCTTGAGCTCATTGATGTTTGTCGGAGCTGATTTCCTCGCTCTAACTTTCCTTTTGAGCTCGTCCCATATGTGCTCAATGGGATTTAAATCGGGGCTGAGCGGTGGCCAATGCATAGTGTGAATTCCAACTTCGTTCAGGAAATCACGTGTAGCCCGAGCAGTGTGACATCGGGCATTGTCATGCATCAAGATGAAATTTTCTCCAATAAAGCCTTGATAAGGGACAACTTGATCCAGTAGAACATTTTCAATGTAACGATCACTGGTCAGACCTCCTCCCCGGCCTCCCCCAGGAACGAAAACAAGCTCCGTTTTGCCTTCTAAGGAAATTCCGGCCCACATCATGCAAGATCCGCCACCATATGCAACGGTTTCCACAAAGCAGCACTGTGAAAACCGTTCACCGGGACGACGGTATACCCGACCTCTCCTGTCGCTGCCATGGAGACACATCCTCGTCTCATCTGTGAACAGGACTGACTGCCATTGCTCTATGCTCCAATCCAAATGCTCTCGAGCAAAGTGAAGCCGTGCTTGACGATGAGCTGTGGTCAACTTCGGGCCTGTAGCGGGTCTTTTCGGAGAAAGGTTAGCTTCTTTCAACCTTCTTCTAACTGTCCACTGACTGACAGTCACCCCGCGAACTTGACGTAGCTCCTGCTGCACATCTACGCCGGTAAGGTGTCGATTTCGGAGAGAGGTCGAGACCAAAAACCGGTCGTCACGCTCTGAGGTGCACCGGCGTCGGCTGGTATTAGGCCTCCGAGTGAAGGCACCAGTCTCTTGAAACTTTCTGTATACTCTCGAGACAGCGGACTGACTCATATTCAAACGACGAGCGACTTCTCGCTGGTTCAACCCTTCTTGCAATAGGGCAACGACTTGAGCGGCTTCCTCAGGTGTTGTATCCATAATTTTCTTCAAATGACGGCTTTAATTTGCAGAGATGTGTTCAGGTCAACGTCTAATGAGCGACTGATAAGAAAAAACGATTACAGAGGGTTTTTATAGGGGGTTGTGTCGCGCAAGTTGTGTATAGAGCGCAGAGCAGTTTACGGGAGGTTGCGTTCAGTTGCATTCTAAGTACAAGTGTTTATTTAAATTACTGATATTATGCTACCATTTGAAAGCCTAATTACTAGGCTTTAATTATGTAAAACATTATATAGAGGTAAAATAAGTAATTTTTTAGTTATATCACTTTTTATGCGCACTTGAGGCTTGAGTCGATTTACTTGCACGCGACTGTATATTTTGATTTTTTTATAAGAAAACAATATTTTACCAAATCATTTCTTATTAAAAATACAGATAATTGTGTGTTTAGTGAGTTTCGTAAATATCGGTCGTTGAAGTTAATTTACATAATTACATGTTTCAATATTGCTTTTGTGGATTTGTAATGAAAAATTTAAAGTGAATCGAATCTATATTCTAAGTTACTTCTTATCTGGGTTTTATTGTGATAAGTAAATGTTCCGCGATAACGTCAATATCATATTATAGCGTATTTGAATTCTGCAGACAAAAAAACAAATATGCTTCAAAAAAATTTTCAGTTCCCGCAGGTTTTTCTCAAGACATTCAACAGTGACACCCATCCATAGAATGCTATCCAAGACTTGAGATAAGAGATAAGAGATAAGAGATGGCCCATTTTGGTTCGACCAGGTGGAGATAATCTCGTCCTTGACTTACAACGCTTTTATGGTATGTGCGATGCATGGTATTTATTCCAACTATAGCAGCTTTTCCAACGTTTCGATCGTAGCCGAATTCAAACACACACACACACACATCATCTTGTGTGCAGAAGACATAGCTTTTGTAGCTGACAGAGGCATCTTACAGCTTTACTTTAGCATTAACAACACATCCACGGGGATTCCATCAGCTTGCAGTCAATAACTCAGGTAAAGTCTACTGAACAGTCTTGCTTCTGGTAACCAGGAATACAAATCTCGTTAGGATGACCATATTCGACCCTTAGGGAAGCAATCTTGGTTGGTTAAGAACGCGTTTACGATACAGATGAGTAGCCAATCACATAACTACATTGACAAAGCTTCACTACACACATGGTAGTTTGAATTTATTGGTTTTTCAAACATTATACTTTTAATAATTTAAATTATAAGTTTTTTATGTTAAATATTATGTTTTATGATATGATATCAGTATTGTTTGTGACCTGAAGGTCTAAACGTTGCAGGTTGCTACTAGATCTCCTAGACGAAAAAGGCTAGGTTAGCCGAGTTTTGGCTTTTTTTGACAGTTTTGATAAGATCTTTCCATCAGACTTGACGGAGTGACTTCAATGTATACTTATCCACACATATGTGACGTATCCACATAAAATTTTAAAATTTCTAAATCCGTCCCTCGTCACGTAAGTTAATAAACATCTAAAAAAATATATAATAATAATAACGTACACGTACGAAACGGAAACGCTTTTCGTTTACGTAATCTTGTACGAAACGGAAATGTTTACGTATTTAGTTTTACGTATTCCATCGAACGCCATCAATATACCTCAAGGTCACTCAATCAAGTCCGATGGTAAGAACTTATCAGTAGTAACAAAATAAGTCTAAGCTCGGAGTACCACCAGTATACTTTCGGGTCACGCCGTGCAGTCAATACTAATTGATAATAATCCTTACGTACTTGTAGCAAAACTTGAGCGTAAATGCGCATTTTAAAGGGGCCCCTTAAACTTACACCTGGTTAGCAAGTCCTAGGAGCTGTTTGCACTCCTCTCCCTGCAACGCGAGCACTCGCACGGTGAATCTATGGAATGCTAAGCTTCGTCTCTTACTAAAAAATAATGGAAATATAACATTGTTTTGTAACATATCTAGTCGTCAATACAGAATATTGTATAAACTGTAAAGTATCAAGTCAGGTTTTATAAAATATTTTGTATTCGAACAGCGATCTTTATCAACAGACATTTTGCCTCAAAGAAACCACTCAAGACAACCGTATTAGACCGACTCACAGAGTGCTATAAAGACCGAATGAGGTGGTGTTTTGAATTTTAGAAATATTTGTTATAAAGAATCAACAAAAATGCAAGTAAAATAAACATTATTAACTAAGTAAGTTAACTCATGCACATGAACTACAAAGACGTGAAAAAAAATAGAAATTATATTATTATTTTTTTAAGATATTTTGTAAAGTAGTGATAATTTTGTTTTTCACAAGATTGTAGTTGAGTGTGTTTTCATACCCAAGGATTTTTTTATTCTGAAATATGTGACAATTAATACAAGAAAAATGTTCCGAAACTGCGCCTGAAATCGTGAAATATGTGTGAAGAAGTGATGGAAATAAAAAAAACACTATGTGCTGTTAGTATAGGGTTTAGTACGTTAAGTTTGATTTTGTAGCAATATGTACCGAAAAGATGATTATTTTCGGCGAAACTGAAAACGCGTCCTACACGTTTAATATCGTTGAATTATAGAATTATAAAATTATATTATTAACAGATGTTAATACGGCTCGACTCGTTTATTTTAGTTATTTTCATTGTATTTTGTCTTATGGTATTTTATTATGGGGTTGTGCTGCTGAAATTAATTATTATATTTGTTTAACATTTTGCATATATAATAAAGTATCCACAAGATATAAAGACTTTATCTATTCTTAGTTTTAAATCTAAAATTAAAAGTAAATTGTTAATTAAAGCCTATCATAGCGTACAAGAGTTTTTAGTTGACCGTATTTCGACCAACTAAAAACTTAAGTTGTGGACCTTTCGTTGTTGACTCATTTACATCAAACATTGTTAAATTAATTTAATAGAGCAACTGACTTTCTGGCCAGCTCCTCTCAGCAGAACAGCATTCCGTGCTGGTGGTAGTTTACTCACAGACTGATTACACGGACAGTTTTATAATGCAACAGCTGCCGTTTATGTGTGTAAATGCCTACTTTTAATAAAGATATTTTGAATTTGAATTCAAATACTTATTTTATACAATACAAATAAGGAGTTAATTAAAAATTTAAATTCTTTATTTCTTATTTTTTACTTAAATTATAACAAGTTACAATGTGCTATTAATAATTTATTAATTATCATTAATATTACACAAATTTAGAATTCTGAAATCTGTGTTATTCTATTAAGGATAAGACGATGATTTATTGCCATAATAAGCAATGCTAACCATATTAACTTTTCACCTTACTTTATAAACAGTTGACAAAATAGTTCATGTGTTCATCGGACGCAGCGGCTGACGGAATGGAAGAGGGATATATGCGACACAAGACCAACTCTTAGGCCGATCGTGCCTCTCTATCATATTGATTCACTCTCTCACTTGCACGATCGGCTCAGACGGGACGTGACTAAGAGTCATACTTTTCGTCGTGCGTGCAGTCGATGTTCATCGATTTTAAAGTTATACTTATTCGTCTCGATAATATATTTATTTTATTTTCAGCATTACCTATGTGTTAAGAAATCAAAATAGTTAGCTTTGTGTAGTTCTCAGTCTAACTTTTCATAAACTCAATTGCAACTCTGGCGTTTGTTAAATTAATGAAAATGTACAAAAGAAACAAATATCTAAATATCTTAATTTTCACATACCAATCGACAAAATGAGGCCTATCAAACCGCGCATCAAAATTAATTGATTTATCTAATTATATAGATAAATCAATTAATTTTGATGCGCGGTTTATTTAAATTTCATACATAAATTTGCTAATCGACTACAATTAAGTCGCAAGGCGTAGATAATAAAAAGTAAGCAATGTATAAATCCATTGCTTACTTTATATTTGCATAGGTAATCCAAATAATTTTGCTTCTCTTGTTGAAAAATAAAACATATTTTTATGTATATTGTGTGTTGTAAAATAAACCCAGACATATTTTATTTATCACACGTAAAAGAAAATACATTTAAGCAAGCATAGCATATTTAATTCAAATTAGATACAATTGTGTATTAAGTAAGTTTCGTGATTATCACTCATTGAAATGAAACATAATTAAAGATTTCAATTGTGCTTTCATTTTTTATAAGTAAGTTATGGTGAATAGAATCTATGTGCTAAGTTGCTTCAATGATGTGCCTTTTATGTTGACATGGTCATGTTCCACGTCGGCGCCAATCTGCTCTTCTTTCGCATTTGGACTCTGCAACAAACATATTTATTTGGGTAGTCAAACAAAAAATAGTTAAATTACGCTTTTTAAGAGAAACATTGTAACAATCAATAATTAACCTTTTGTGGTTAATTATTGATTGCATAAATCAATGCAGCATAGTCAATACTAACAGCGAGTGATGCGCTTTTTCCATCAGCAGCACTACTATCGACATGGCAGCACCATATAGCGTGGCAATTAGCGCAGGGTACATGTCCGTGATGCCAACGCTGCTAAAAGTGGAGATGGTGCCTGAGCAGCGTGGCCGCCCTACGTGGAGACGGTGGTGAATGGCCGCCTGTATACCGGTCTCTCGGATCTTTATAAAGCTGAGTTAGTTTGGACGGATGGAATGTTAGTTTAAGATATTTGGAGTTAGATAATATTCTTAAAATTCAGTACAAGATGGAAGTTCTTTCGATTATGTTAATTAATATGGCGCATATGCATAAATGAAGTTAGTTGATAAAACTTAGCTGAAATTCAATCATTCAATCAAAATTTCAGGTTTACTCAGAACAGCTCTTTTATAAGGCAATAGGATATATTTTATAAATTGTGTAAGAACCAGACAAACGTCGAAGATACATTGATTAACTCTAATATTACAACCTGATCTTAAACAAATCCTGGTATGGCGAGCGTTTTTGTCCCGGTAGCCAAGGGTCTATTTCGTTAATATAATCGATCTCCACTAGATCACATTTCTCCTCCTCTTGATAAGTTTCCTGAATCAGGCGGTACCCAGGATTAAGTTCCATGTGAAAAGCAAATAAACCCTAAAAAAATATAAAAATAATAAATTTATTCATTAAAGACTTGTGAATTACAAAAATGTAGAAAATTTTATATACCTTTCTAATTTTTTCCACACCATCTTTCATGCTGTAAAAGTTGGGCTTTTTACCCTTTGGAGCAATCTTTTTGTTGTATATATCTTTTCGAATCGGGTCATTCAATTTCTGTGAAAAAAAAAGTTATCTCACAAGTTTACATTATATCAGGTAGATCCAAAGTCACTTATTGATTCAACATACCTTGAAGAAATAACGATTATACTCGAAATCACTGGCACCCAGCTTCAAGGGCGAGATGAGTAAATCAGGGAGCGACCGCACGGAACTGCTCGGTGCTCGGAGCAGCACTACGATGTTAGCAGAGTACGCTGCGTAGAGAATTGTCAGCGCTACGAACAGCAGCAGCGTTACGCATCTACCTACAACAGAAAAATGCTTTAAACGTAGTTACCTCGCACAGTTATTAGTATATGAACGTAGCTACCACATCAACCTAAAATAAATTGAGCAACTACACTTTCTTTAGTTTATCGTCATGGGATAAACTACTATATAGGATATGCATAAAGAAAGGTAAATGTAAACTAAGACAACTTAGTTATGTTTATTATAATGTGGAATGGATTACTATTTATTTTAGGAAGAAATAACATATATAGAAACATATGTAAATATTGGAGACGTGACTACATTTCTGTCATTGTTAAAAATATATTAATAGGAGTGGAAGACGTGTTTTTTGACTTCCAAGTGCATGAAGAACTGGAACCAGAACAGTAGCTGTTTAGAGACCTGGTAATTATTATTATATTTATTAACAAATAACAGCAAATGGTATAATATAGAACCTATGAAAACTTAAAAGTAATATGTGACATGGTCTCGAGACTAACACTGTCTCTGCGACGTCCCATGTGCAGAAGCCCGAAGCGCTGCAGTCATGCAGCCCCGATATTACAATTATTATATTGAAAACCTTCAATTAGTGATTGTCTGTGTGGGTACGTGTGTTTGTGCAAGTACGTTTGAATGTGCGTATGTGGGTGTGTTTTAACAACATTAATTTGTGAAAACAACAAGTAAACTAAAATACCGGCAGCGTATCTAGGCTCCAGAGTACATCCCTGCTGCAGCACTGCTCCGATTATGAGAATCAGAACGTCTGCCCACGATCCGTCCAATTGTAATGGATGCTGTTTAAAATTTATTTCACTTTTTAAAATAATAATGTGCGCAGTAATTAACAAACACGAACGTCTTTTATGGAATATTATATAAGGTTAAGTTAACAGTAAGTCATAATATTTAAGTTATTCTATGTCATTAGTACATGAATGCCTATTTATTTGTCTATTTCTGGCATATTAAACATAATATTATTCAAAAAAATATTCAAACGGAATAAATGTTTGTCACTCGGTGACCCACTTACACACTTACATTGGACACGTGTTGTTCCGTGAAGTTATGACGTTTAAGGAAAAAATATATATTGTAAGGAAAGTTACGAGTGCATCGTGAAATATGCAAACGTAGTACATTTGCAAAAAAAGTGTCATGGTTTTAGATAAAAACTTTTTGAAAAACGTCATGTACCATTTTAGCGTATTAAGTTTAATTTGATAGTATTTTATATTAGTATATTAGGGAGCAGCGTGTAGATGTCCACTTCACGCCTCCACTTTCAGCTGGGTGCACTTTATATGTTAGTACTTTACGTACATCGCGATCGATGGAAGATCGATAGAAGGGACTAAAATTTTTTTTCTAATAGATGATGTGAAAAAACAATTATCGAATAAACGTTTTCATAAATACAAACTAATTTACATAGATAGATACAACTGAAGTATTTATAATTAGCTATCCTATAGAATGCAAGATTTGGGTTTTATTTGGGTGACTAATAAACCCTCACCATTCCCACAGTAGCTTCCCATTTCGAAGTAATGTACAAGAATACAGCGCACCCCAGAACACATATCACAATGGCCACCCACACCGCTGCTGTAAACGGTAAAGCGAAAATGTTCTCCAGCAGCGCCAGCGGCGGCTCCTTGAACACAAATCTCACAGCTGTAGAACCAATCATGGCGATGTAGTCGATGGCCATCATACGCTCTTGTGTAAATATTGTGATGGTTCCTGAAATTAACGGATGACGTAAAACAAAACTATGCAATATACAAAAAGTTACTTCTTCATTTTCATCGATCGTTTTCATCAATTTATCTATTTACGCGAATTTTAGATTTTTTTCCCATACGAGACTCTTAATAAATAATCGTTTTACCAAGATCAGCTTCTTTTTTAACCAAATGGTCGATAATCCCCTGCCAGTTCCCGTTCTTGTCCTTATAACCCCACGTGTGAGTGAAGATGCGGTTCTCTGTGGCGTTGATCATATCAAAACACACCTTCACCACCACGTAAGACATTTTAGTTATGGAGTCCTGGTGTAAATTTCTATAACACAAAATAATGGGCCTTTAGATCTTTATTTTTTTTTTGTAGAACCTACAAAACTTGTATAACGTAGAGTGAAACTCAGTACTCCTTTATAGAAGTCATATTAATATATAAATTACTTGAATAAGTACCAAAATGTATTTATAACCGTTTTAAAACTGGTACAAATATTCCGTTTGTAATAAAGTCAACGCCCCCGCCTCACACCAAACTAACAAGTTATTTGAACTATTGTATTAATATTTTTCTTAATTTGACATTTTAATTAATAATGTAATATCAGCTACTTCCTACTTATTTAAACTGACAGCCGTAATTCCTAAAGTAGTGGACCTGTTTAATAGTAATTTGGTGTCATATATATATATATATAAATATTTCAAAATTGTAAAACACCTGTGAGATTGAAAATCATATCAAGCTTTGAGAAGTTTGAGTATAAAGTAGTACTGCAGGGAACGAGATTAAATGTTAAAAGGAACTAGACGTAAGACAGTCCAACCTTTTCCCAACTAATAAAAGAGATATAGGTGTGTTAGTAAGACGTAATACCTAAAACTACCTAAAAACAGACATTAAAAAAAATGAACTATGTCTATATCTTCTATAGGGATAAATAAACCGGGCATTGATAGTGTTTAATGGCTTTCCAAAATTACTGTATTAATAGTGTCTATCGTTGATTAGCGGTTGGAGCCGCGAGTAAAAGCTTGTTAATATCCACAATTGAATGGTACCTTAGACTTATCATACAAACAGGTATATGTGTGTATGTGTTTGTACTCACAGCCTGTCGTCAAGGTGTTGTCTAGTTTCATTGCTGTCCGTGATAACATTCGCGATGGTCAGATTATGTTTTCGTAAATCTCTCCGTCTCACTGATACTGGCTTCGATTCCCTCAAATCTTCGATGTTTCCGTATTTTGTAGACTAAAATATTTTTAACAATGTCGCTCACAATTTTTAATACACAAAACAAATACAGTAAACATCTTCAAAGAAAGTTATATTTCTTTGATCGTCCCTAGAAAGCTAATAATGGAATATAATATTTTATTTAAGATCTAAGTAGCCAATTAAATCGGTCAATTACCTTTACGTTTTCTTTATATTGCTTAAAATTTCTTACTGAACTATTTGAATTTTTAATATCGGAGCTGGAAGGTCGCCAGACAGCTCTTGGTGTATAAATAACATTTGAACGATCTGCTATTTTGTAAGCTGCAATAAAAACTTAAATATTATTAAAACAATTCTTAATGTATTGTAAAACTATATATAGATATATTATTAATATTTAGTATCATTGAAATAAAATGTCTAACGGTAATAATCTGATGTCATTTCTAATTTTGTAGTGTTTACTCAGGACTCGATACTGCGACCTATGCGACACAATCCCATCATTCTCTCAGTGGTGCTACGGTGTTGCTATTCAATTCGGAAAGTCTATCATTCAATATCTAATCGTATTTATCGGGATAGAATGTTAATCAAACTACAATTATCTCGTGGATGGCTTATCTGCTTAATGTATAGTTGTTTTTATCCATGTTCTGGAGAAGATTACGACCAATCAACCCTTATACCTGTAGGTGTTGGAAGATGTTAACCAAGGATCCGTCTGAGTCTAGGATGTGTCTGAATGTCGCACCAGCCTACGACAGAAGCATGAATGGGCAGATTCGACTCGCTATGAACTATACTCTAGCTATGTACACAGAAGACCTCTTCTAAATATCAGTAATACGTTGGATATTTTTAGCATGAATTGTTATGTGAATGATAGAATCGGGGACGCTATATATTACTGCCATGAAGGATTTTCTCGTAAAGACGTCGAGGACTATCGAAAGAAATTTTTGTCTTCTATTCAGGCTACCTAAGGAAACAAAGTAAACTGAAGCTTGTTCAATTTTACTTCAAAAAAGCCACTTTTTTAGAGCACTTACGACAAATCTCATTCGTCGTATCACAGCTCTACTATAACACTCCCTTCAATGCCTCATAATTGTCGGAGTATTGGGCCTGGATATTTCGAATGATTTTCAGTTTCATGGTGACCCGGAGAGAAACACCAAATAGTATTCGAATAAATTGGTAGTTATCAACAAAGCAAAGCCGTACTTTCTGCCAAATCAAACGATGGCGCTTTATAAAGTGAAGTCCGCTCTTGGAGTACTATTCTCATCTGTCATCCCGTAAGTTCCTTCAGTGGTATTTCCAAATCGATACGCCATGGCTATCTTCAAAAACAGCGCCTTTTTTCTCGAGAGACGGCAATGCTTTTCTTTCTCTGGTGTTGCAAGAGATCGTGGGTTTAATCGTTTTTTTCTCATTATTGACTCGTATGCTCGTTAGGCCTCCTTTGATATAAAAATAAGAAGCACCAATATATAAGCCCAGAGGTTTTTTACGGGAAACAGTCACCGTCGTGACCCGTCTGCAACATACTATTTCTACCATTTTATAGACATACATATAGCACGAATCATGGTCAGGGTCAGTTAAAATAACAAATGACTAAACATTAACGAAATAAAAAATATTATTCACCTGTTACTAGTGACTCAGGTAATTATCTGAATTAGAATCTAGACATATTAGGTTATTCCAGTTGTAATTCAAACGGTTTTAATGACGGTTAAAAAAATTATAAACCGATATGAGACGTGACATAAATCATATAATTATAATTACAAAATACAATGTCACTACAAACTTGACATCAATATTAAATAGATTGTACATTTATTTATATTTATGTTTAGATGAATGAGGTAAAATTAAAAAACTACATTTGATAAATACCTAATTATTCTCCCACTGAAATAAATAACAATTTCTCAACAATCAAATAAATAAATAACACTATATGAGTATTAAATTAGATAAAATAGCTTTATATTTTATAAAAATATATATTCTTAAATTAGAGAGAATAGAACAGTTATGAAACTTGCCCTCAGTCAGTTGATATTCTGCGCCGACTCGTTTGGCGAAGACTACATCACTATTCAGTGGTAAATCCAGATCCAGGACATTTTCGTAATTTCCAGTATCATCAACCAGTAGCCATCTGTAGGGAGACTTGAAGCAACCCAGCTCACTCGCCTGGTAACAGATATTTATTTATATACCTACGGTTGTATTAGCATTAAATATTTCTTATAAATTTAAGGTTAAAAAAATCATACGAATATTCCAAGCAAACCTGTTTTCAAACAGAGAAATGTGTTATATTTAGTTACATCACACAAATTGTAACCGTAAACGACAAATTATAATAATAATTATATAATTCACAAATCTCTCGTTTAATTTATTCAGGTATCAAACATTCATTTATATTTTAATTATTTAAAAGTATTAATAAATTACTGAATCGAAATTATTTTCGTCGTAATTGCCGTGTTGTCGCGGCTTATAATATGATAGTCCCTGGGGGTGTCGTATGGTAGTCTAAGAAACAAAAATAGAAGTGGGTGCCATCCTACCCTTCTTATCCCAAAAATTGGTGAAAACCACCAACACGCATTCTTAAGAAGGTTGACGTCAGGACCGGATCTCAAAACTTTAGGTAAATCTCTTGCAACATCCCTGGCACATTAAATGTAATAATTGAGATAAGGATAAGGTACGATATATCGATAATAACATTTAAATACCTGCAATAAGAAATCATCGATACCGGGACACGTTAGATCAGCTAGAATCATAATATGATGCAGAAAATACTCAGATCTACTCTGTTGTAGCGACGGAGCTAAAAATACATTTTCGTTCGATAACATTCGTGCTAGTTCCAATATTTTATCTAAAATGAATAATGTTTTATATCTTAAGGTTATTAAACACTGCGAGCCAAATTATAAAACATATTTTAAAGATATATTAATTAGGGTTGAAGTTGTAGGATTTCTATTTTACCTAACTAACTGGGCTATTTCAAGGCGTTATAATTGTCAAGTATTTAAATAATCGGGTACATTTTTTCATAGTTATAGCAAAATAAATAAAGTAATATATGGCAGCAGTTAGTTCCAGAATAACTTTACATATTATAAAAATAAATGCAGTGTTCATGTACAATGTACATACTTAAAAAATCAAGAGTCTACATTTAAACAACTGAAAATATTTTTACAGTTTTTAATAATGTTGCGTTTGTGTTTTCGTAAATGCGATAAAGTGTATGTGGCTATAGTTCTAGTCTCTATAGATAATATCGGCCACTTTTTATACTCCATGAAACAAAGTACCTACATGAAATATATATTTTAAACATTATAGATGTTTTTTTTATTGACTCCGAGAGGGATAACAGGAAAAGTCGCTGGCAACAACTAGTACTATTATTATAATGAGTCGTTACTTACGTTGCTTCCAACATAATTTAGGAGTTAATAAAGCTGTCGGTATATCGTCATAAAGAACAAATGAAGCCACGAGGTTCCGTTCATCTGAATTACAAGTAATTAGCCCTACATACATAACAGTTACAAAATATATTTGTTTCAACGACATTTTGGGCTGAGACAAAACAAATAATGCTGAAATGAAAAAAATATTTAGAAGTTAACCGTAAAATCTTACATAAAATATAAACTTGCCCTAAAGACAGGGCCTTTTTCATAATGTACGGCCAAGTTAATAAATATAAAACATTTAAGTTGGCTTAAGAAATTACGTGGATATTTGCCTTAAAAGCAAATTACATAAATACACGTCTTTAAATATTATGTGTTTACGTATAATTTTTTATTTAATTTAAAGTTTTGCCTGGTCTAGAGTCAATAATATCTCAGCAGGTACAGTTATAGTACTCGTAGAAAGAAGTTTTTATAATTAATTATTACAAATATTTTAGTTCAAACGCCACTATTTATTATGTTTTTCAAAATGTAATCTACAAATATTGTAAACCTATGTACTTATTAAAAATTATATTTCATATACCAATGTTTAAAAAAAAAAATTCTCAAAAAATCGTATGACATAAAACAAAATATCAATTAAAATAATATTAAGAAATAATAATTAAACGTATATAAAAAATCACTTTTGTCAACCGTACATAGAGTATAAGATATTCTGTTTACGACCCGCCCATAAAGAGATTACCCTACTTAGAAGCGGTTAACATGTCATTACGATCTGTGCTTACTTATTTAAATAAACAAACTGAGTGAAATACGTCGATACCTGTTTTTATTTTACGTATGGCGCAATGCGTCTCTATAAACTTACTTTATTCTACATGGATTCCATGAAACCAACTTAATATACACACTGACACAACTTACAACTGTCTTTATATATTTATCACTATTTTTTCACGGAATCATCTCGTTTGTATTTATTAATCCTATGTTTATTCTTTGAGTTCGATTATCGATTATTTCAATGAATACTTAATGAACATACGGGTGACAAGTGTATGTAAAAATGAAATCATACTGACTTAAAATATATATTTCTCATATAACATTACAGTACTGACATTTATATTACGTATAAATTTTGTAATATTTATATTATATTGTTAATATTATTTTTGTCGTACATCTGACATGTGAAAGAAAGTTCATATATCTGCATGAAATAAAATATTTTTATAACATTAGTTATTAACTTAACGATCTATACGAGAAAATAAATCGAATTATCCTTATTTTTATCATTTTAAAAGCTTCTTAACTCTAATATAGTTATAAATATCTTACTCTGATGTTATAATATAAAATTAACTTAGCTTTTCTGATTAAATTAGATAATTAATGCAAAATGCTTTACCTCCAATTAAGCAATTCCTAATATTAGCACACGCTTAGTTTAGAAATATTGATATTTGTAATAATTGTCATCTAACAAGAAATTAACCCCATTATCATGACATGTATTTTTTTCCCATTACGTATATTAGTTCGATGGTCAAACAAGCTACACAAGGATATTTGGAAATGCGCGGGCGCCGCTCTATGATTCATTTCGATGACGAGGTCCCGCTACATGAATGACCTCTCAGAATATTAATCATAAAAATTAATACCTATTAAAATATTACTGTTTATTAATAGTGTGGAAAAAATACTGCTCCTATGGTATTTGGTTCTAGCTAATAGCCCATTAATTCAATCATTAAAATAACGTACGCTTTAATAGACATACTATTGAAGCACTTATAAGTATGTGCTAGTTTTGATTTATTTTCCTTATGATACAAGTAACAATACCTGTTAAATTATCAGTCTTTTCCTCAAAATGTATTGCGTGTAAATATTAATCGACCCGTTTTTGTCATTACGCAGTAATCCAGCCTCTCCTTGACACAGAATTGTTTAACCATAGCAGAAACAGTGGGTTTCACTCAGTCATCTTGGTTTCTTGGAACCACGAGATACTCACGAATTAAAATTAATTTATGATTTTGCACCAACCCATATGAAAAATGGACTCAGCTTCATACTATCATTTTCATTATACTTTTGAGGAAATAAAATCATTGTAAGTCTCAAGATATCAAAATAAAATCTAACTTACATATATCATCATATAGATGCAATCGCTGGGTAAAATAATTTGGCTATAAATTGGCTATAAATTTAAAATAATTTGGTTACAAAATATTGATGCATTCCGTTGTTACGAGAAATTACATTAAATTATTTTGACGCCCGAAGCTGCTAATGTCGTAAGGTTTTGGTTTTCCTTATATTTATCATATTTAGCCCATTTATCATATTTAGGAATTATCTGTTTGTTTCATGCACTTGAAGCTGTCACGAACTGTTCTTTGAGTCACGAGTGTAGAATATTGCTAACTATTGTATCTTTAAAGTATAAGGCCTCAAAATCTAATACTTTCAAACTACGTAAACAAATAAATAATGTAAGTCTTCATAGAGTTTCTTGTGAGTTCGTCTCTATGGACCTACCCTTTGGAACCAACTAGAGTGTATCGTTTGTGCAAGTGCATTGTGGCATACATCTGGCATTTGATATATTAGACTTTTATTTTGACTTTTATAGCGCCTTAACACTAGTATTGACCTTTGTACATAACAGTATATTTTAAACCAAAAAGAGGACTGGAATTAGTAACTTGTATTTCTTAATACATTTCAGCTTCAGGATATAATCAATACATATTTTAAGCTACTTCTAAGCACGTGAGGCACAAACTCATCAATCTTGTAACTTTCATTTGCTTTATACATAACTTTAAAAGTGTTAAACGCTTTTTATTGAACTTAACTAGCAATATTTTATTAAAACTGCCGTGACACAAAATGGAATAATTTATACATTACATAATATCATTGATTGGTAAAGAAAGACAAATATGAGTCACAAGAACCAGCTAGTTAATTATAAAATAACTTTCTTTATACAAAGACATCATAACACATAGGATAGACACGCTGCATAAGTTAATTACTAAGAGGCAGGAGTCGTGATATCCGCCATGAGTCCAGTCATGGGCGATTCACGGGTTTTACATCATACATTTTTTGTTTTGTAACAAACGGACTTTGGGACTGCATTTTGTATGATTAATCGTTAAATATCACTATCTAACTTACTCTAACCTCTATCATTCAAATTCAAAATATCTTTATTCAAGTAGGCAATTCCATGCACTTTTGAATCGTCAATTACATTACATTACATTAAATAATGTCAGTATAGTATGTCAGTATGTCAGTCCGTGAGTAAGCTACTACCAGCTCGGAATGCTGCTCTGCTGAGAAGAGCTGGCCAAAAACTCAACAGTCGCTCATTTTAATTTAATTAATATATCCTGCAAATGAGTCAAAAAAAAACTCTTGTACGCTATAATAGCTATAAGCTTTTTCATTAGTAAATGTTCATTTATATTTTGTAATTCATAAATTTAAAGATATCATGTTTAATGAACAAACATAAATTCCGGTGTTGCATGGTTTTTCAAACCTCTATTTAAAGCCGTACAAATGATATAATTCATACTGGCATTAGGGCAAAAAAAGTTTAGGAGTTCATGTCGTGTTATATGATAATATGTACATTCGTTACAGTTTTTAAACTATTTAGTATGAGATTGGCATATTCACTTAATTAGCGAATGGAAACCAGTCATTACTTTTAAAAACTGGTCTGTATTTAGTCTAGATTTTAAATATGATATGTTTCGTTTCAATTAATTAATAATTAATCAAAGAGAATGATTGGAATATCAATGTATATATTATAATTATTATATATTATATTTTATTTATATGAATGTATATTTTATTTTAATGCTTCTTAGTAGTGTATGTGTTGGTAATGTGCCCACATATATTAGATATTTTTAACTTTTCCACCGACCATGATTTTTTTGTGAGAATCAACGTGTGACTTTTCAACTATCAAGACATACCAAGTCAAAATGATTGTCACCGCTACGCGAGTCGATGGTGTAATGTAACTCTATAAAATGAATATTCCAAAGCTGGAATCAATGGCCGAATATGCACAGCCATCTTAAACTGGATACCACAACCAGTTACACGAGTTTAATTATTGTTATTGAGATTTTACTTTTAGGGTTCCTTTTTATAAAGCATTGAGGGTTTTCCTAATTGTGGTATTTTATTTTTTGCTTATATTTATTATGTGCTGGTTGGTCAGTAAAATGAATGGGTCACTCTTTACATTCATCGTCAAAACCACTATCGAAATCATTATTTTATTTCTAATAGACAATAAATAGAATAAGAATATTGAAGAAATGGAATAAAAGCATTTAATCACATTAATAAATCAAATAGTTGATAGACGTTATATTAACAATTGTTACCTTCATCTTAGTAAAAATAAATAGTACCTCATAAAATATTACATTCAAAGTAATCAATTACACAAAACATAAACAAACATACCTACATGTCAACGATAATGTAGTTTCAGTTTCTTGAATTATTTTCCGTAAACAATTAACTAAAACTCAATTTATTCCTTTGATAAAATAAACGGCCTTTTTTGTTCGGACTATATATATATATTAAAAGAGTCAAATGGACTCTTTAATTGGATTAAAAGATTTAGCTCCATCCTAGAACTAGCCTCGGCCCGGCATCGGTCATGTCATAGAAATCTAAAAGCGATAAAAAATTAACAATTTAATTGACTTCAGACTAGACGCTTAAATTATAAATACAAAATTCGTTACGTTACCGAAACTGACTAAAAACGCAAGGAATTATACACTTCTGGAATTAATCAGTTATTTTTAAAAATATATATCGACTAAACTATTATTTTGTATTTTAAAAAATGACTGCGAGTTCACTGTTGACAGTACTAAGTACTCACTTAAGAATTTGTTTATGTCATTCTCTGTTTCTGTATTTCTACCTTCATCATAACTCCTATTCTGTTGCAGGAAATATGTCATATAACCTGTTTATCGATATTTGGTCCGAAGCCAAAATCTAGATTCACTGATTTTAAAATAGACATTGCATTCTTGTATTTAACAAATCAACTATACTTCTAGAACAAGTATTGATATTATAATATTTAATTAAGTACGCGTCACATTTCTGTTATTTGTCATAATTTATATTTAAACAAATAGCTTGAAATAATTTACAAGTTTTAAAGTTTGAACTAAAGTTTGTTTAAACAAGTACTGGGTACTAGGCGGCATCCATTTATTACGTGAGAGATTTAAGGGGGAAGGGGGTCCTGTAATCTCATGTAATCTCACTTCGAGGGTCCTCGGCAAATATCACGTATTTTTTTAACTAAAATAAAAATAAATAAATAAATAGGCAAAAGTTACGAGAAAGAGTAAACCGTACACAAATTTTTAAAAGAGATGTTACAGCCACAATCCAAGTAAAACATTTAAAAAAAAGATGGCAGAAAGTCACTTATTGAGTACTTAAATATTTTTTTATTTACTTCAGAGACCGGACATGAGTGTCTCTGGACTGTATTGAAATTAAAATATTTTTTGTGCATCTTAGTAATTACGATTTAAGTATTTTATTGTTAAATTCTTCTTTCAATTGTAGTTTCTTAGAATGGAAAATGGAAGATTTCGACTTTTATCTCACGAAGTCTCACCAGGGAGGGGAGGGGGGGGATTCTAATTAACAAAACTGCCTTTCGTTAATTAATAGATGCCCTTTTAGTGAAAAAAAAATAAGTATAACTGATATTGGTTAAAATATTTAAAATAAAATAGAGTAACTGATGTTTTCACAGAAAAAAATTAAAAAAATATTGACCCCACTGACAGTCTATCTTTGTATTGTGATGTAGGTCAAATAATGTGCTACTTAGCTTGACACAGATAAGGTATATGGAATATTTTAAAAATATTATTCATTCCTTCGGGTAATTATATAGATACGTCACAACTATGACGTAAACTATACACGGTATTGGCTCTCGTGATGGGACTCGTGATGACTCAAAAAATTACACGAAAATAATAACACACATTGCTATTGTCGCAACTAAATGATGATTACTATAAATATAGAAAAGGGATTTATTTTCATACTATAGAATATTTACTAATATTCTTACATCCTTTCTTTGACGGCCATCTTAATCCGTTACAAACATCAAGAATATTCGCATTTAGAAAACTTGTTTGTAATGATTGACGTGAATCTTTTTCATAATTGGAAGCGATATCGCAAGAATTGTATCTCTTAAAAAGAGGTAACAAATATTAAAAAAAAAATTTTTGAAGATAAATCGGTACGGTAATGGATTTGATCACATTGAAATGTCATACAAAATATATTCTAAATATAATCATAGGTTAATAACCTCACACGTCATCATGAGGTCATGTTCAATGTCACGTATTTATAGGAAAGCCCTCAATGACATGACACTGACATAACGTATTGTCATTCTAAGAACATGCGGTGAAGTATCCGCACCGATCAAATAAAAAAAAGAGGTGTGAAGGAAATTTCCATTTGTCAAGAACTAATTTTAACTATATATACAAAAAAGTCATATATAGATATTTGTGTTACAATATAAAACAGTATCTCCTCATGGTAACGTATTCATGACGCTTCGCCCCAGTCTGGCCTTTGGGAAACACTTAAGATTATAAATACATTATTATTTACATGAGTATTTGACGATTCAATTTTTGGTTTCCATAATTTTCGAAACTATCTAGAATTATTTAATGAAAATTCATGTCATATATTTTTTAGTATCTACGATTTTAAATGTTTAAATATGACACAGACGAGTTAAATCAGGCTTTAAGTGTCCTTTGAAAATCAAACGAAATTTTGATGATTGTGTATTTTAAAAACATCAAGCATTAATATGATTATTTAACATTGACTGTGAAAAGAGTTATTCTTTATTTGTAATTGTCTACAAACATATTTAACTATATTAATTTTATTTAAAATTGAAGTAATTTTAGAATGAAAAAATGATTGACACAGTAGCTCAATGGGCAGAGTGAATGACATTTTCTCACAGGGTGCAGCAGGTGCTAACCATATCGATTATTTTTTTAAATCTATATTTAATTAAAAATTGAGATATTCATTGTTATTTTGAAACTATGTCGAATGCTTTACCTCTCTTCATATCTACTGTCACCGTATTATTTCTAATAATATTGTGTTTCTCAAAATTGTTGTCACCCTACTACAATTAAAGACGCACGCGCATCCATAGTGTAGATATACCCCGAGCGTGGCTCTTATTCGTCAGTCGGATTTCGGACGTGTGATTCGCGACACCCATTTGAATTATATTTTAACTTGTTATTTCTTGTTTTAAAAGAACTGTGATAGTTTTGTGTTGTGATAAACAGGTATTATTTTGAAAATATAAATTAATTTTTAATTAAAAAATATCAAAACGACTAATTTACAATTTAATATTTGATAATACATATCGGAGATTATGTATACATATTTACATACTGGTTTAATATATTACAACATTTATTTATCAATGGATACTCGACTGCCAAATTATTATATATAAAATAAAAATAACAAATATTTTTTTAGATACGATATTTAATTTATGATAAAAACAAGTATTTATTTTGATTTTCTTATGATAACGGGATTCAAAAGCTAAAATCTTCAAAATACTAAAGTAGTACCAACGTTTAAAATTTATACTAAATATTTTTTTTACAAACAGTCCATTAAACATTTTAAGTATAAAATATGTTTAGCTTAAACCAGAGGAAAAAAAATAAAGAATCAGTTCAGTAAGTCTTGTTTTTATTTTGTATTTTTTGGTTTGGACGTTCTTTTAAGAACGGACATATGTGGTTCGCTGGAATTTTGGGAACAGTAATTCGAAGTCCTTACGGTATTTTAGTTCACAAATATACGAATATTTATCTTAACCAGAATAAAACTCTGGTATATATTTTTACGTGACGTTTGAATTTAATGTTTTTAAATATTTTGTATACCATAGTTTTATATGCAACTTGATTAATAAAATCCAATTAATTATTTAAAAGAAATTTAATACATTTACTTATTCTAATAGTTTATTTTCAAGTTTCAATACACTTGATATTCACTAAAATTATCGCTTTAAATACTAAATCACGTTATACTAAACTTAAAATGAATTCTCTAAATCCAGTAAGTAATAATAAAATGACCAAAAAATACCAAGAGATTTATTAAGATAATTGCAAAAGATTTTTTTGTTGTAGAAGTTTTATAAGGAATTATTAACTAAAACAGGCAAGTTAACTTCGTAACTATTGAGAATATTAATATATCCTTGATTTTGATTTAATCATCTATATACAGTCGCGTGCAAGTAAATCGACTCAAGCCTCAAGTGCGCATAAAAAGTGATATAACTAAAAAATTACTTATTTTACCTCTATATAATGTTTTACATAATTAAAGCCTAGTAATTAGGCTTTCAAATGGTAGCATAATATCAGTAATTTAAATAAACACTTGTACTTAGAATGCAACTGAACGCAACCTCCCGTAAACTGCTCTGCGCTCTATACACAACTTGCGCGACACAACCCCCTATAAAAACCCTCTGTAATCGTTTTTTCTTATCAGTCGCTCATTAGACGTTGACCTGAACACATCTCTGCAAATTAAAGCCGTCATTTGAAGAAAATTATGGATACAACACCTGAGGAAGCCGCTCAAGTCGTTGCCCTATTGCAAGAAGGGTTGAACCAGCGAGAAGTCGCTCGTCGTTTGAATATGAGTCAGTCCGCTGTCTCGAGAGTATACAGAAAGTTTCAAGAGACTGGTGCCTTCACTCGGAGGCCTAATACCAGCCGACGCCGGTGCACCTCAGAGCGTGACGACCGGTTTTTGGTCTCGACCTCTCTCCGAAATCGACACCTTACCGGCGTAGATGTGCAGCAGGAGCTACGTCAAGTTCGCGGGGTGACTGTCAGTCAGTGGACAGTTAGAAGAAGGTTGAAAGAAGCTAACCTTTCTCCGAAAAGACCCGCTACAGGCCCGAAGTTGACCACAGCTCATCGTCAAGCACGGCTTCACTTTGCTCGAGAGCATTTGGATTGGAGCATAGAGCAATGGCAGTCAGTCCTGTTCACAGATGAGACGAGGATGTGTCTCCATGGCAGCGACAGGAGAGGTCGGGTATACCGTCGTCCCGGTGAACGGTTTTCACAGTGCTGCTTTGTGGAAACCGTTGCATATGGTGGCGGATCTTGCATGATGTGGGCCGGAATTTCCTTAGAAGGCAAAACGGAGCTTGTTTTCGTTCCTGGGGGAGGCCGGGGAGGAGGTCTGACCAGTGATCGTTACATTGAAAATGTTCTACTGGATCAAGTTGTCCCTTATCAAGGCTTTATTGGAGAAAATTTCATCTTGATGCATGACAATGCCCGATGTCACACTGCTCGGGCCACACGTGATTTCCTGAACGAAGTTGGAATTCACACTATGCATTGGCCACCGCTCAGCCCCGATTTAAATCCCATTGAGCACATATGGGACGAGCTCAAAAGGAAAGTTAGAGCGAGGAAATCAGCTCCGACAAACATCAATGAGCTCAAGACTGCGTTGGTAGAAGAGTGGGGTCGAATACCACAATCATCCATTAAAAAGTTGATAAGGTCGATGAAGAATCGCATGAGAACAGTGATCAGAGCTAGAGGAGGAAATACCAAATATTGACACGAATAAATTTTTTATCTTACGCGCATTTTGTTTCATTTAAACACAATAGCCCCATACTGTGAAATTGTATGAATTTTCAACATTTTTTACATTATCATTGGCATTAACCTTTTTTACTAAACTACTGAATCGATTTTCATGCAACTTGCACCATTTTAAAGCTCAATTACTAGGCTTTAATTATGTAAAACATTATATAGAGGTATATTAAGGCATTTTTAAGTTATATCACTTTTTATGCGCACTTGAGGCTTGAGTCGATTTACTTGCACGCGACTGTATAACTGTTTATTTAACTGTACTGTATCTAATAAACACAGATTTTCAAATAAGTAGTTGCCGTTCATTAAAAAAATAAACTTAATCAATGTTTCAAAGTTATAACAACTCTAATATATCCAAGAAAATAAAAAATACAAACTTTTAATTAAAGAAAAAATAATAATAAATGAATAAAACTTGACAACTTTTAGTAATACATAATTTATCAAAACCAATATATATTTTAAATAAACATGATAACTCATGAAGTTGATTACAGTTCTATAGTAAATTATTACCTTACCTTGTGTCATCAGTTTACATACTTATTATATTGGACAAATAGTTATTAAAATGATTTATTCACGGTACGAGTTACAACCATTATTTCATAAGAATATAGGTAGCCATTAGAGGTTTTATGCAAAAATGAGTCAATGCTTTATTTTTAATTTCCATCGTATAATCTTAGGCAGTGTTCCATCACACACACAAACATTTTAGACATTCGTAATACAATTATTTTTTGTATCTTCAACATCAAAACTTTTTTTTATATATCAATGAAATGTCACATATCCCCAACATTCATTGCTATGCGAATGTTAGACTCTGAGACGCGGAGACTCTGTACTAGTACCGTATATACATAATTTAATATCCCATCATTTGGATGCGTGGTATTCTGATTCACTGTAGTTCTCAAGAAGCTTTCTTCCACGTTCCACCAAAATATGAATGAACTTCTGTCAGCGGTGTGTTCGTTCGAGTTTGATACAAAACTTTCAAAAGCGCCTATTTCTTCCTCAAAGATAATCAACGCTTTTAGACTTTTGGCGTTGTAAGAGATCGTTCTCACTTGCTCTCAGATGACCTGTATGCGTAAAAAGAAATATAAGTATTAGTTAATTCAAATAATATGTATATGTAAAAAAGTTTTTAAACGTTTATTTTTTTATTTAGATCATTGAAAACATGGAGCCACTAAAAGTAGATGTCGTGCACTTCTACCCGCGAGAGAATGGACAAACCCATAACACTATAAAGTGAGTACACACAATATATATTATAATTCCAATCCCAATTAATATTATATAGAAGAATGTAAATTCGGTTTCTTCAAAATTTTTGCAATCGGGTTCCTTTCATTCTGTTTTCGAGGGACAGAAATAACTTTTAGACAGCTGACGGAATTCTTCAAAAGTTTTATATAACTATTTATTTAGGTTCGAAGTAGTGAACGATGAGATACCCACAACCGCCATCGTGCGTCGCGGTCAGCCATTCAACGGTATTATTAGATTCGACAGACCCATCAATGAGGACGAAGATACAGTGCAGCTCGTTTTTAATCTGGGTAAGAAAAAATACAATATACGTACTAAAAACTTTATCCTAATAGACGGGTTTTAGGTTCAATTCCGTCAAATCATATGTTTAATACAAATTTTTATGTTTGGGTCGGGTCGGTGACGGAAATATCGTGAGGAAACCAGCATGTCATAGGGCAAACATTATGTTACCCACCAACCTGGAGATGCGTGGAAGTCTAAGTAACTTTTAGCTGCTGGGCAGGGAAATGAGTCTTTATATACTAAAGACGCTTTTCCTTCCTATAAATAATTCCAATTATTCAGTACATGCGTAAAGGAAGCCAACTACAGTTACCAAAAATTTGGAATGAAGTTATACAAAATATGATAATTACACCAGAGAACTGGTTTCAACTATTTATTTTAAATATTTTTGTTTAGGAGACAAGCCGACACATGACGTTCAAGGCTCAGTATTTCTTCGTAGAGATGTAGTTTCTGACAAGTTCTCCTGGAGTGCTAAGATTGTCAGCATTGATGGAATCCACGCCAATTTTGAGGTACAAATTACAAATATATATAAGACCGTAACATTAACCAATAACAACTAGTTTAATTTGTCCTTGCTTGTCACCTATTTTATTTAAATTTCTGATAATAAGACAAACCTCAAAATATTTTTGAGCAATCATTGAACCGACATGAAATGCCAAAAGTATAAAGAAAAAAAAAATATCAAACTAATTTAATTTATATCTTTTTGCTCTCTAAAAAAAGTCCTCAATTGATATCAAATGATATTGAATTATATAAATAATAAAAAAGAGCTTATTGATTTATAAATTTGGTCTAAAAGTGATCCTGTATATTCCGTGAAGAGATTTCAGCTCGTACCAGTTGCGTGATGCCAAAATCTATTTGTAACGTTGCGTTGTTATGATACATCGACGGAATTAATTTATTGTTTTATAAGACCAAACGATATTTTGGAGTATCAGGTTTATATCTTGAAAGACCAAACAAATAATTTTGGTAAAAGAAAAACGATTTCAAGAAATATCTTTAATAGATTGGTTGTGTATATTATTTACATTATTCATATTTTTTTTATAATCTGTATCTCAAAAATAAACTTCTATTTTACAGTCAACTATATAAATGAATAAATAACAGAGAACCGATTAAAATCATACATTAATTTATTATCAGCATAGTTTTGTCTCTTTGTCTAAAATGTGAGGAGGTGAGTGAGTTGAGTATTTTATTTTGTTTTCCCTAAAAGTTACTTTAATTAAACTAAATGACTGGTTTATGACCAAGTATTTTAAATAATCAATTAGTGTAACTAAAAATAACTGCTTGGGAAAACTAAATAAAATAAATCGACGGCATCCAAAATATTACAAGCCACTTTACCGTAACGGCAATTTAAAATACATTCAGGTATCAAGCTATTAATTATATTATTACGTACGTACGGTTCTTATTAATTTTGTCGCAAGAGCTGTAAGGGTGACGTGAGGTGAGGGTACCGGTAGCGAAAAGTCAAAAAAAAAATTATACTACTATCGTTTATCATTAGCTACTTTTTAATTTATATATTATATATCAGAATAATAGCTATTATGTACCCGTAAAATATTTGTCTTTGAATGCGTGATCTAAATAATATTTTTGAGATGTTATTGTAACTTCATGCGAATTACAATCAGATATGAGACGATCAATACAGATTTGATATTTATTTAACATCTGTATTCATCGTCATCATTCATTCTTTATAATAAATCTGAAGCTCTAACTTGAATTTATTTGTTCTATCATGTCTAAAAATAAAAACCATAAAACCATTATTACTTTTTATTAACGTATAATTGATTTAAAATATGCACAAAAAATTGTTTTTGATACAAGTAATCAAGAATTTTTACTTAAATAAATAAGATTTTTGCAGAAGTTTTAAAAGACTAGTAATTGGACACAGGCAACTTGCAACCGGTTTCCTAATATTTTATTAGGTACATCGTAATAATCTAGCTCTCGACTAATTAATGTCATTGCAAGGTTAGGTCTTATTAGGAATACTAAAAATTTCAAACAATTACCTCGTATTTCGATCTCGGAATTTTGTTGTATTGTCCAAGTTTATTTAAAATCGAAAGAAGTCTATAAGATGTTGCAGCCTTCCCAACAAAAACTATTGGATATAAATGGCACACAATGCAGTCACATGATTTTGAATTTTGAATTTTCTTTTCAAACTGTTCGCTGGGCAAATAGAGTAGAGCGTTGTCTAGTGTGTGAAATATATACATTTAAATAAATGATAATATAAGCTAATGGAATTTCTACTTATTAAATTAATACCTATATTTAATATATCCATAAGTATCCATAAGTATCGAGTTTCAGTATTAAGTATTTTATTAACTATATGTTGTGTTCATGATAACGAGGAGATAATATTTAAATAAAACCTAAGATGTCTTCAAAATTGAATATTTTCGATAAGTAATATGTAGTAGTTTCACGTATCATATTATTTAATTCAATATAATAGACGTATTCAATGCATGTAAATTAATTTATTTTTCATAGCGTGACGATATTAATTAAAAACGACATTATTTCAGACAATAATAGCTTTTAGTATGCAAATGAATTGACATTAATACTTAATACGCACTTATAGCGAACGATTCATCGTAATAAAAAATATCTCATTATTGTTATCTGTGAACAACGATTTTCTCACGAAATACGAGTACAAGATTACTCGACCTTCGTCTTATTATACAGCTTACAATTTATTAATATCCGTTTATTTTATTGTTTTATTATAACGTTAAGACGTCAAATATTAAATAATATTAAAAATTAAAACCAGTTACGTACAGATAGAAAGAAAGAATGTTATAACCTACCTATTTATATGAAAACTTGTATGTCAGTATACGTTTTTGATGAGTTGTATCAAATGCTACAATAAGATTTTTTTCAGGTTTCAACTCCTGTAACCTTGCCAGTTGGTAACTGGGCCCTCCGTGTGGTTACCAGGTGTAAGGGTTCCCCGGCGAGGGAAATTCACGACTATGAAAACGATCTCTACATCCTCTTCAACCCGTGGAACCCAGGTACGTCTTATTTCATTTCGATATCTGATGGGGCTGAAGATATCCCGCAAGAGTTGTGTTCGATTCGTATTTATATATGTATGTATATATTTATTTAAAATGTATGTAAGTTTGCCTTGGCTCACACATTCATTAAATAATACTCAAGTTTTTAACTTTATTTGGTTAACTTAAAACAAACCTTATTTGTTTTAAGTATTAATTAATTACTGAAAAATAATAATTAACATGGTTCCGTAATCGCTTTTCTTTAGATGACCAGACCTTCATGGAAGACTGTTCTATGTTGCAAGAATATGTAATGAACGATGTGGGTAAGGTCTGGGTCGGACCCATCAAGTCCACGCGTGGGAAGCCCTGGTTCTACGGACAGTTTGATGCCACGGTACTACCAGCCGTCATGTTTATGTTGGACCGTGCTGAAATGCCTTTCCACCAGTGAGTTCTTCCATCAAAAGAAATAAAATTCACCAGAATATATTTTTTCACCCCCAAAATTATAACGATACCAGTAGCTTATATTCATATATAGTAGTAACTTATATATATATATATATATATAAATTATTCATTATATATGTTTCTACTGTTGGTACCAACCCCTGTATCAATTGAATTGAAGTCCAATCAATTCAGTTGGTTGAATAACATTTCACCTCTGTCTCTTATCAAGGCCGACCAGAATCTCTAATTCCACAATTTGAATGTAAACTGTTATTATCAAATGTAAGCAATATTAACCAGATTTGAATTTACATAATTATTTATTAGCATAATCATAGAGTTCGTCCTTCTGACCCGTGACATAGATTTATTTTGATTTACATTTTATTTGTATATCTCGATGCTGTTGTATATATTGTAATATACCAATTTATAAAATATAAAATTTTCATATATGTAATAGAATTGTACCTAATGAGGATGATTTAAAAATAGCAGGTAGTAGCCGCGTTACGTGTTTGTTAATACGCGTATCACGTAAAAGCTAATGGACGAAGCTAATTGAATAAAGTGATTCTTGTGGTCTAATTCAAAAAAAGTCAAGTACCTACCCACTTGGCACTCTTACAATTTTATGCGACGATAGACACTAACGGTCTCTAAAAACTCCACAGGCGTGGAGACCCCGTGAAGATGAGTCGCGTGATCTCCCGCATCGTGAACTCCAACGATGACGGCGGCGTGCTGGTGGGGCGCTGGGACGGCAGCTACGAGGATGGCACGGCACCCGCTGACTGGACCGGCTCCGCAGACATATTGGCCCAGTATCTCGAGACGCAGCAGGAGGTTATGTACGGGCAGTGCTGGGTGTTCGCGGGAGTCGTCACCACCGGTGAGGATATTTCTTTTATCTCTCGGATTTCTAAAAAGATGGCATTCTTGCCGTTTGAGTTCGAAAGTTAGGTTGAAATACTGGATCGGGCCATGATTTTTTGCAATTTACTTTTTTAGTAAATGACATTCAACATCATATTGTAAGAACCTGATAAAAACACGAAGAAAAATACGAGTAGACGGTATTATTTAAATAACATATATTTTCCACAAATGCTATGCCCTTGATGTGATTCATAAAGTTTGATACGGGTCATATCTCATGATTAATCAGTGATGATCTTTATAACCTTTTAAGCGTACGGAAACCTCGTCACATCTCATCATGAAGACAGCCAGTACGCGACATTCATACAAATATCGCAATATCCTGGATGTATTCATAAATATGTTGTATTTATCACGCGAATGTATTTAATAGTCTATTTAGTAGTCACGAGGTTACCTCCAATCGTAGATAAATTAAGAAACGTAACCAATAGTGATTTAAGGGAAAACAAACTATTTCCATAAAATATTCCTCCATACACATTTAATCTGTTTAGGTGTATATATTTATTAAAAAAATCTATCAAAAGAGTTCATTTTATATTTGAACTATATAAAGCAATAATTTGCCGATTAAAAGTATAAAAGTAAGCAGATATAATAATCAAAAAACCATGTTATCTTTCTTACATTAGCAGTAACATAATATATTTTATAGGCAGTTCAATATCCTCTAATCTTAAAGCGATTTTTTCTTATATTTTAAATAATAAGTTAAATATGATTTTTATTTATCACTAGTACTTGAACGAATAATATATTGCAGTATGCCGTGCCCTCGGCCTCCCGTCCAGGGTTGTCTCCAACCTTGTATCAGCACACGACGCGAACAGCTCACTAACAGTCGACAAGTACTACACCGAAAACATGGAGGAGATGGACATAGACCCCAACAACCCGCAGGGTGCCGACTCTATCTGGAACTACCACGTGTGGAACGACGTGTGGATGGCGAGACCTGATTTGCCAGCTGGTGAGATGATGTTGCCTACCATCTTGTAAAGTAAAGTTAATTCAAATGTAAAGTTTTCTAAGTATCACAAATTGTTTCTTCAATTGTCGTATATAATTTTCCATTGATCTGATTATACCTTAAAGGTTTAATTTACTCTTTGATATCTCGTGATATCGTCTTCTTCTTGGATTTGCAATATTTCTATACCGTTGCTAATCAGTTCAATTGAGACAACCCATTGAGAATATTGCAAGTAGGTGTCTATTGCAATATTCTCAACGGGCCTGTATAATAAGCTGACTGAATGATTATTGTATAACAAGCTGACCTATGTCATGCTTATTGTACAATAATGCTTATTGTACAAACCATTCGGGTTTATTCAGTATTGATGCAGAGACTAATCAACTGACCCTGATATTACTGTAATACCAAGATCAAGTAATGTTTACCTTTGTAAAGTTTGTGAACTTGTTATTTTGATGAAAAATAGCTTGTGACAAAGGACCTAAGGAATTTTCGAATATAAAAGTAACTATTCTGAAAAAGTTGTTAATATTTCCCTTATATTATTTATTATTATTATTTCTAGGTTATGGAGGCTGGCAAGCGATAGACGCAACTCCTCAAGAAACTTCTTCAGGAATGTACCAATGCGGCCCGGCTCCCTTGGAGGCCATCAAGCAAGGAGTTATAGGCTTGAGCTACGACGTAGAGTTCATGTTGGCTTCCGTCAACGCCGACCTTATGAGGTGGAGATACGATCCTGAATCTGAAAGTGGGTACTCGATGGTCGACACCAACAATTACCAGTGAGTATATGACAATTACTTCAATACTCAGACATAACTTTAATAAGTTTATATAGTTTTTATATTGGAATAAAAATGTAGTATATTTTATTTTAGTAGTATTTCTTAATCTTTACTAGTTACTATCAAACAATAATACCAAAACACATTGACATCACACTAATGTGGTAAGGTACGAGTAGTCCTAAATTTAGGGGTTGTTCCGCAGTATCGGTCGTATGGTGCTGACGAAGAAGCCGTTCGTGTTCGACCCGTTGGGGGACGCAGACCGCGATGACATCACGGCACAGTACAAGCACCGCGAGGGCACCGCCTCCGAGAGACTCGCGCTTATGAACGGAGTGCGCTACTCAGAGAGGGCCAAGAGGTGAGACAACCTGCTGGGTCAGCCTGTGAATGCCTTACTTGGCATAACTTGGCGCGTGGACTGGTCGCCCAATTACGATAGAGTTGCTGTCGGAGAAGACTTCACTGCAGTCACAAACACACATCACATAAAACTTAGTTTTATGTGATGTGTGTTTGTGACTGCAGCTTAGCTTAGTTCGATTTCGATTAGTGATGTATAGAGCGAGGAAATTATAAACTTTAAACTCAATGCAATAAAAACGTCTTTTTATTGGTGCTTTTAACCAATACCAATTAAGTTTTGAATTATTAAATCTTAAAGCTCACAAATTTAGTTGGTCGGTCAATTTCATATCTTGTTTTGTACAAATCTTAAAACAACAAAATTAGTGGTGTTCAAAACTTACCAACATAAAATTAATGATTCATTTAAATTATTGGTAAGTTTTAGTAGCTTTATTAACAGTGTAAGTAATATTTCTTATGTTACCCACAGATACTACGCAGTCGCCTCAAGTCTGTCTAGTGATGTCTCATTCAAACTGCGGGACATCGACACCGTGCCCATCGGCCAGGAGTTCAGGGTCATTGTCGATATCGACAATAACTCTGACGAGGTACGTTAAATTGTGAAAATAGTTTCATTTAAAATAATGTAAGATTTGTATTTGTTTACAAATGATGTTTTTTTTTCAACAATTACGTGGAAATCGACTTCTTAATCAAACAAGTAGTGTAAGTTTTCTCTTATTTCCAGGGGCGCAATATTAAGGCAGCTCTTACAGCAACCAGCGTATACTACAACGGAGTGAGGGCGGAAATTGTTAAAAAAATTGAAGGGAAAATCTTCGTAGGTCCAGGAAAACGTAAGTGTTTGTTTAAAATTGTATCAGTTGTCTATCCCTAAAATCACTAGCAGTGTTTTGTTTTTGATACTTATTTTAGCATTTACTTGAAGAAATATGTTACTTTTATGTGGACCGTGACCAACTGGCGATCCAGTATCAATATTAAAATTTAAGTATAATTCATATAGATGAAGAGATCAGCATCAATGTCCAACCAGAGGATTACCTGCCCAGGCTAGTGGAGTATTGCAACATGAAGATCTCCGCCATGGCCATTGTCGACGAGACCAAGCAGTCCTGGGCCGACGATGACGACTTCCAAGTGCTCAAACCTAATATTACCATTAAGGTAAATAAATAACATTTTTCTAACTAAAAAAACAGAAATGACGTATTCAAATACACCCAGAATTGGTAAAAAATATTGGATCAGATAATGCATTGTCCCGGGACGGAATCGATCCACGGCCTTCTGCTCCAGCCACTCGACTGGGTCATACTCTCGACTTCAGTCTCATCTCGTTTAATCCAAATCATACCACAAGACCAATCGGAATGTTTAATCTTAATTTCCAGTTCAACGAGGACCTGGTTCTGGGCCAGCCCGCCACAGCGTCTTTGTCGTTGATGAACCCCCTGGACGGCCCGCTGTCGGAGGGCGAGTTCCGCGTGACGTCATCCGGCATCTCGGGGCGCACGCTGCGGCTGACGGCGCCGCCCGCGGAAGCGCACGCGATGCTCACACTGGACGTGCCCGTGCTGCCCACCGTGAGCACTCCTTACTCATACTTACCGTCTACTTCGAGTTCATTTTGTTATTATTATTACCTCGCTGTTGTATTTATATAACATTTGTATTTTATAACTAATTTTCGTTACTTATATAAGACTGTTTTTATTATTAGATGTACCTAGTGTACATAGTACAATTATTGATATTATTTCTAAGAGAATTGTGTGATCACGAAGCGGAAGAATATTTTTATCCTTTTTTTTATGTAACAAAGGATTTAACGCACTAACCTCTAGGAATGCTAATTTGATAAAAGCTTTGCGTTTGGTAGCCGACTTTTCGAGGAAGATTAAGGGTCTTTATACTAACCTTAAAATCTTCTTTTTAAAAAATACAACGAAGTATTACAAGTGTTTTCTATAAATACCTGGCAGAAGCAATAGTAAAATGATATTTTAAAATATTATATAATAATAAAAAAATTTAACGAATTTAATAATAAATAAATGAATAAGAATATTGTTTATCTTTTATAGAAACTGGGCATGATCAATTTCGTGGCGACGTACAAATCAAACGAGCTAAAGGACATCAACGGAGCCGCTACCGTCGAGGTGTTCGAGGGATAAGCGATCTTACTACTCACAAGTTAAGGCTTAAGTTAATTCCATTTGTATTAGCAATAGGGTTACCGTTAAGATTATGTAACAAATAATGTGTCTTCTTTGTCGCATGAGCATATTGTAAAGAGTAACAAGGACGGCAATATCCGACAGTTTTACATATTTCCAATTTAAAAATACTTATTTTAAGTTTTAATACTCTTTTAGCTTTAAGTACATATACGTAACTATGAGATTATTGTGCCATAAAATAAAATGGCAGCTTTTTTATACAGTTTATTTTTTATAAATAAAAATATTACTAAACCAAAAACTTTTTATTCAAATCCATGCAATGTACACTTTCACTTAAACTCATAAGACTGATCTAACTCTTACATAACAAAAGACGTACTGTGACAAAAATAACCCGAGGATATCTTATTTATTTATATCGGAAACTTTATTATATAATCTAAACTTAAAATCTAATAACACATTCAAAACAACAAAAATGTAATTTATATTTTACCACAGACGCAAAAAAAATACCAGAAACGAACCATTTTAATCTTCAATCTTATGTTTTCAAACCTACCCTACATTTATAATTCACTAATAGATTGCAACAAAGAAATCTTTATAAAATGCCAAAAAAAAATCATAAAATATATTTATTATTCTAAGATGACTAATGAATATCGATGTTTGAAAACTAATTGGTAAAAGCACATCACTAGCACAGGTTAAAATTTTAAATTTTGAGGCCTGACATGACGCTAAATCTAACCCCCTCTTTTCAAACCAAAATGGTAGCATATTGAAAAGTTACAAGTTTATCATACAGCCTGTTTGGTAACTTATCAATTCTACAATTATAATTTACTTTAATAATTTATAGGAAATAATAAAAACATTCTTTATATATATTAAATAATGTGATATGGTCAAATATTGCTGATTGTATTTTTTTTATTATTGCATATTTTATTATTCACGATATATTAACTTTCTTAGTTTAAAAAATGGTAAAAAAGAGCTCAAAATTTTGCACCTTTTAACCCCATGGAGTTAAATTTCGAAAATTGTTAAAGAAAAGAAACCTATAGTTTCTGAGATTTATGAGTAGGCAGTGACTGTTATTTTGCTTTTGTATGCAGATAAATAGGTTAAAGGAACTCGAGGACGGTGAAATACATATATAAATCTGTATCTATAAGTCTGTATCGTAGTATTATTACTATTTTAATGTTATATATTTTCAGCAACATAATAAATATATTTTGTAATTTGCTTTCAGTTGAAATCCAAGTTTAACTTAATAATAGAAACATAAATGAAGTTCCCTCCACACACCACACGTGACTGTAGTCTGTCTTTAAACACTGTCCTCAAAGCACAGTATTCTCATATAAATATATTTAAAACTTATTATATGGTGAGCTTCATTTGTTCTTGTGACGTTACAATTATTAATGATTGTATATTATTATGCTTTACAATACGTCACAATAAAAATAAATTTGAATTAACGTATTGTATATATATAATCAACTCAACAAAAATAACCTTGCTGAAGCAATCTAGTGTCTTTAACAACCCTCTCAAACGAAGAGCAGCTCGATAGCTCAGTTGGCAGAGCGGTCACCGAGCGGAGGTCGCAGGTTCGAGCCCTGCTCGTCTCCCAATACTTCATTAAAAGTATTTAATATTGTTGGTTTTAGTTTTTGGTTTACGTTGTGAAACATTTCAAGAAGTCTTAACATTGAATAAAATATTTTTTGTCAGAATTTTTTAAAATAAATTCTTTTAATAAATTATAATACCAACCAAATATACCTTTCAACCCTTATCATAGTTTAATAAATAACTGTGTAGTTGCAACGCTCCACTCTATTATGATCTTTACAACTTGGCAATAAAGTTCAAATTACAATACTATATCAAACTAGTCTTACTAATTCATTCTTTTTTGTTCTTACACTTTCTGTAACTTTCTTTACCTAATAGCGAAGACTTCACATGTACAATGAGAAACAACAGTTGAAACATTAGAACAAATGACGCACTGACGGACACATGTCAAACATTGTACACGCGACAATAAACTCTACGTCGATTCGATAAGGTTCAAATTCTAATTAAGTTTAATCTTCCCGGTGACGACCTTCGCATACTCCTCATAGAACCGAGGGAACAGCTGCATCGCGAAGTACAACACGCCGAGGTACGCTATGATGGCCAGCGTTAGAATCAAATCAAACACTGCGGGTTTCACACTGGAAATAAATATTAGTATTGCTTTTAAAAATACTTATTTTAAATAAATTTGACGAATATTGAGAGTGAAACTGATTTTAAGAGATATTAAAAATGAAATCTACAATACGTGTTTAACAAAGAATTGTTAGAACATTTTTTTTAATGCTATCCATTATCAATATTAAAATAATATAAAAATTTGAGTGTTGTCTGACACGAGGGAAGTGAAACGATTGTCTTGCAAAATATTAAGTAAATTATGTGTTTTAATTTAGTTATTAAAAAAATCAATAGTACAGATTGAAGTCTGTGTACCCACCTGTAGACGTAGAGAAGTCCGCGCGTGGGCGAGTAGAGCGCGTGTTCCGGCTCGCGGCGGTCGGGCGCGTGCGTACTCACAGACACCTCCAGGTAGCGGGACAGGGCGCGCTCGAGGGACGACGACAACCCTAAGGACACACCGACTTACAGCACGTACACACACACACGCACACACACACACACTCACAGACACCTCCAGGTAGAGGGACAGGGCGCGCTCGAGGGACGACGACAACCCTAAGGACACACCGACTTACAGCACGTACACACACACACGCACACACACACACACTCACAGACACCTCCAGGTAGCGGGACAGGGCGCGCTCGAGGGACGACGACAACCCTAAGGACACACCGACTTACAGCACGTACACACACACACGCACACACACACACACTCACAGACACCTCCAGGTAGCGGGACAGGGCGCGCTCGAGGGACGACGACAACCCTAAGGACACACCGACTTACAGCACGTACACACACACACGCACACACACACACTCACAGACACCTCCAGGTAGAGGGACAGGGCGCGCTCGAGGGACGACGACAACCCTAAGGACACACCGACTTACAGCACGTACACACACACACGCACACACACACACACTCACAGACACCTCCAGGTAGCGGGACAGGGCGCGCTCGAGGGACGACGACAACCCTAAGGACACACCGACTTACAGCACGTACACACACACACGCACACACACACACACACTCACAGACACCTCCAGGTAGCGGGACAGGGCGCGCTCGAGGGACGACGACAACCCTAAGGACACACCGACTTTCAGCACGTACACACACACGCACACACACACACACTCACAGACACCTCCAGGTAGCGGGACAGGGCGCGCTCGAGGGACGACGACAACCCTAAGGACACATCGATTTACAGCACGTACACACACACACACACACACACACACACACACACTCACAGACACCTCCAGGTAGCGGGACAGGGCGCGCTCGAGGGACGACGACAACCCTAAGGACACAGCGATTTACAGCACGTACACACACACACACACACACACTCACAGACACCTCCAGGTAGCGGGACAGGGCGCGCTCGAGGGACGACGACAACCCTAAGGACACAGCGATTTACAGCACGTACACACACACACACACACACACACACACACAAACTCACAGACACCTCCAGGTAGCGGGACAGGGCGCGCTCGAGGGACGACGACAACCCTAAGGACACAGCGATTTACAGCACGTACACACACACACACACACACACTCTGTTAATGCTGAGACTACAATATTAAACGACAGTGTAATCCAGCCGAAGAGCCAACAGCACGCTCACACACTAGACATACTTTACACTTTATAAAAATGCTTATCGATACTTTTGCACTTACACATAGAATATATACGGTCTCACACACACATGCTCGAGGGCACTGTTAACATACAACTACCCTCCAGTCACTCTCCTCCCATATGTAATGTGATATACGTTCAAACTACGCCACGATGATGAATATCTCATCTTGTTGAGATGCCGTCGGTCTGTTCGTCATTACCAACTATATACGAGTAGATCATTCGAGGACTTCATTAACAATTCTCTATATTTAATGTTGTTTTGAACCGGATTAACTATAAAATACCTCCGTTCTGTGGGGTGGTGGTGATGATGTGAGGCGCCCGAGGCTGCGACGACAGGAAGTCGTACCACAGCTTGATGGAGTCTCTGTCTACGCTCTGGAAAAGAAATAATTGATATTAATAAAGTTAAGTTACTGGAAGAACATATTACATGAGAGTGAGTGAACGGTTCATCACCTTCAATTCTTTTTAATCAGAAAACGTTTTAGACTTTTAGATTAGGAACAAAAAAAAAGTATTATCACTGTGATCAATAGCAGAGACTGGTCCGAGCATTCTCATTCACTTTAATATATCAGTACTACCAGCTGCAGACAACTGAGCTGGTGGAGTAGGCTGTTTGTCTCACCAATGCCTCATCGTACAGAGAGGTCTCCACATCTTCGGCCGTGAGGTTGTATACGTGCGAGGCGAGGGCCCGCGCCGTCAGAGCTATGTTCTTATATAGAGTAGTGAGAGACGTCTCCGAGGATGTGTCCAGGATGGAGCTCCTCGACGGGTCCTTGTGACTCTATAGACATGTTTGTTAACTTTGATTGAAGGTAATGGTTAGTTTACGTATAAAAAATAGCGTGTGAATATGTTTCAAACTACTGACAGAGAGTATTATAATAAATTTACATTCAACTCTAAAATAAAAAAAATTGATCAACGGCCACTGGATTGTTTGTAAAACAACAGTTATCTAACAGAGTAATTAAATGTTGACGGAACAGATGTAGAGAGAGCTCCCACTGACCTGTAGAGAGCTAACAGTGAAGGCAGTCATCCGTCGGATACTGAACCTCTCGTGATGCCAGGCCAGGGACTCGTCGGCGAGGTTGATCTTCTTATGTACTACGGGGACATTCATTCTGGCCTTGATGGAGTGAGCCGGAGTCCAGGGCTTGGGGGGCTTGGAGACGTGCATGGATAGGGGTCCCGATGATATGGAGTCCAGGCACATTATGAAGGATACATCCTGGAATCATTACCGATTAATGCTTTTTTCATATTCATAACACATTTTAGATACTTTAAGAAAATATTACTATTATTAGTTATAAGGAATTCTAAATAACTAGCTGACTTATTTATCAATATCAAGGTAACATACATAGTACAAATATGAATTGGACAAAGTACTTTTTATACCGATTAAAGAGATTTAATTTCAATAACATTTTATAATTTAATGTATAAATTGCAAAAATATTGAACTGTACCTGTAGTAAAGTAGCATCAGTGGAATCCAACTGTTCCTCCAGCCATTTTTTAGTAGAGAAGTAATTTAGTGAGTGTCCCGTAGAAGTCAGCACAAACAATAAAGAGGGTGACCCTCTGTCGGCACTCGTGGAGTATAGACGGGAGAATATACGAGCCAGTTCTAGAACTGCGACCGCCCCTGAGGCGTTGGAATCGGCACCATTTGACAGCTCCTTAAATTAAAAAATGTATTACACTCAACCAAACATCTTGTTATGACATATCCATTTTGATGGTTTTATTCATTTCGAAAATAATATTTTTTCAATGAGATAGGATGACATTTGCAAATTGGAAAAGTTACAAATGCTTTGTCCTAGAAGAATCCTAGAGAATAAGGGAATGATGACATGATGTTGTGTTGATTGTTAAATTGTTTTTAAAAGAGCAACTGATGAGTTTCTGGCCAGCTCTTCTCAGCAGAGCAGCATTCCGAGCTGGTGGTAGCTTACTGTCGGACTGACATACTGACATACTATACTGGCATTTTTTAATGTAATGTAATTGACGATTCAAAAGTGCATGTACATGCCTACTTGAAGAAATATATTTTTGAATTTAAATTGATGAATGACAAACTTGGATAAATGGATAGAATAATAATAATTTATTTACTGAATAAAGAGTGAGGGGATATGTTTTTCGGCTTTCACACTCATACACAGCTACTATAGCTACTTAACAATATACACAAAAATAACAATATGTAAAAGTAGAATAGAAGACAGAAGATGAAATTGAGAATGAATTGTTTGCAACGGTGTGATTTCATTACGGAATAGAATGTGTTAAAAAAAAAGATTTGATAATATTGCTTATAAAACTAATTTTTGTAATGCCAAATTATTATCAAAAAACCTGTTCAGATTTTAATAAATATAGAATAAATATAAATCGAAAAGGACAGGGATTAGAACCCGCGACCTCTGGGATTCTACATTTATAAAAATTTAAATAAGCTCCATATGGCTATACATGTTTTTAGATATTTTCAAACATCAAATGTTCAATGTAACTAGCGGTGCTGTGGACCGGAGACAGTGAGAGGGATATAATTAGCATACAAATATTGGTTGAATAATTCCAGTTATGTTGAGTTTGAGGTTGTTCCATGGGATTTCTGTTCAAATCCACACCACAGTTTCATCAAAATTGGTGAAGAGATGAGATATATAAGCAAGTACATACACACACAAAAAACAAAAACATTGGATCCTAGCTTCAAGTACAATGCTTCCAGTTGCTTTATTTGATAAATCAATTAAAGAAAAAGTAACATCCAATAAAGAAATAATTAGATTTAAAAATACCAACGGCTACTTACAGGTACAATGCTATTAGCATCGTAATGAGCGGCAATAACAATAGTCTGAGCGGTCCCGGCCCGACCTAACAGCTTGCCATGAAGAGTCACCGGCTTGGATTCCAACTTTTGTGGTGTTGGTGCGGATACCACTGAGGATTTATTTGAGTTAAAATTTAAACAATATACATTATAATAACAATATACAATATTCATATCAATTGAGAGCCATTTTATTATTTAGATCATTAGAATTTTAAAACCAATAAATACACTTCACATAGCCACCACTATTATTTTAATTCACCTATTTGATAGCCGTTTGACGACACAGTGTTGAACATAGCTTCCAAAGCAGTCCCGGATTTATCATCGGTGATGACACTGTGTTGGAGATCACTGATGATATCCTCAAACTCAGGTGTCCATGCCGCAAAGTACACTGGTATATTGATCTCTTGCTGCATCATTACGACTTCTAGGTGCCTAATGTGCTGGAAATTATTATTAGTTTTTTTATAAACAAAAACTGAATAATAAATTATATTATTATGTTAGTATTATTAAAATGACTTAGGTGTATTATATGAATCTTAAATACATATTTTTTAAGAAATATTTTACTTAGTATGCATATAAGTAGATAATTATCACCTCTTTATTCTCATCGCTCAGCATTGTATCATTCTTTGGCAGCACCAGCACAAGAGCTCCAGCCTTGTTTCTTATCTCCACAAACTGATCCACAGTTATATCTTGCAGGCGTGCAACCACACAGTGACGAGACATGCTCCATGAGCTCAGAGAGCGACCTTCCAAGTTGAAACTAGCACTGCGGCATCCTGGTAATAAGAAAAATATTATTTTATAAGGCTCCTACATGATATTTATTATTCAGTATATTTATTATAATTATTTTAAGCATAACCTATATACTGTGTATGTACCATCTGATATAAAAGTGAAAATAATTATATTAAACTGTAATCATAATAATAATTATATACACTTGAAATTAAAGGATTTAGAGTAAATCTGCAATGACAAAAAAATATTCTTATAGGATGCTATAATGTTGTAGATTTAGATCTAAGCTTTTCCAGTCAAATATAGTTTAGAATACATATGATAACCACACATTAATATTAGGTGTCATAGTGAAAAAATAACCTTATTCTAGAAAATATATTCCAGTAAAATAATTAACAAAGATACACATACAAGATAAAATCAAAGCCTTAATCATACATGACCCAGTTACTATTTACACTTTACTACATCGAGATCCAGTTGCAACTATAACAATAGCTGGCAATATTATCATGAAAAGTAAATATACATTTTTCAGGGATTTAATAAATCGTAGCTCAAAGATAAGGTTCACAAATTTTAAAATATATTATAACCTCCAAATATAATCGATTTTCAGCATGATAAATTAAACATAGGTTTTTTTCACACACTCACCATGGGGAACATTGTGGAGGTCGTATTGTTGCATTCTGTATACTGAAAACTCATGGGATGCGGCAACAGGGTTCACGGGAGACATTATAATGAATATAGGAAAAACTACAAGCAAATAGTACGGTAAATAGCCTCTAAATATCTCAGCAAAACCGTCTGCCTGATCAAGCCACATTTTAACAATTGGTTGTGATAACTTCTTAATATAATTAATGAAAAATCAATTTCAATAACACAATCCTATTAACGAAACCTTACGTGTGATAACTCGGTCAATGACATTTGCGTGACTTTACAGAGATTAAAGTTTATTAATTATCTTTTGTCTATGGTTAGCGTTCCATTTCACTATTTGAATATATTCTGATATGTTCAAAATGAGTTAATTATTAATTATCTTTAGTTAAATTTATATTAAATACATAGACAAAACGTAGTTTCACAAATACACTATCAAAGTAAGATAAAATAGTATAGAGGTGCTCAATGAAGCATGACGGCTCTAGACTGACTAATACAACCACAAAGAACAATAAGTCTGACACTGTTAACTACACTAATCAACGGTACTTCAAAATTTCAGTGCTGCAGCTTTGCTGTTAACATATAGTCAACATATATCGGTGTATTACAATTATAAAGTAAATAAAAATAACCCGTAAAGCAACCTAAAAACATTTAATAATAAGCAAAGATTATTAAGTACAAAAATCATCTAATCTGGCGTTATCGTCTCTTTACGAGTGTTCACGGCGTAGCTATGGAACCGTCATTATACGTACCTACACCCAGAATGTAAGCAATACATTTCTGCTATCTTACAGAGTATATGACAAGTTAACTTAACATAAAAAATGATTTCTATATGCATAAAGATTATAAAAAATATTTACTACATATTTTTCATAATAACATTTCATAACAACGTTATTAAAAGTCTTATTTGTCTTATATGTCTAGGTCCTGTAGTAAGACGAACTCTACTTGATGGTGCGGGCGGATAGTCGTGGTGTAATAAAACGCTCTGTAGTCCCATGTTAGGTCGCATGTTGCTCACAGCAGCAAAATTCGCTTTGGGGATTGGTACTAAAAAGTTAAGCGGTGTAGTATAGACGAAACACCAAATATACCTCTTATAATGCGGGTCTTTTAATAGGCGGTCAATGTGTTGCTACAATTACTGAAGCAGCCCCATTACTTACCGCACGCGCACCTTACTTCATGATTGGTCTCCAGCTTTATTATAATTCTATCTAAACGTATTCCAAATGACTCTCCCAGATCAAAGTAATATAATAAGATGGGGTAAAGCTACCGAAAAGTCTTGCAATATCTATGGGGAGGCAGTAGGAACGGCTAAACACTTGTTGGTAGGGTGTAGGGTACTATTGGAAAAAGGTCAATACTGGCGTCGCCACGATAAATTATTAAAAATCATACGTGAAGTGGTTAGTCTTTCAGTACCTAGAGCGCAAAAGGGTATAACAACCACCAAAAGATTCATAGAGTTCATTAGAGAAGGCTCGTCTAAAAAAACAAAACAAAAGCCTCACTCTATCTTGGAGGCGGCTCGCGATTGGACTATAATGAAGGATACGTATGAGAAATAGTATAGAATCCTTGAGGATATTGTTGTCTCGTCATCCAGACCAGACATATTCCTGTACTCTAGACAGTGAAAGCGCGTGATACTTGTGGAGCTTATTGTTCCGTGGGAAACTAACATCCCCAAAGATCACACATTTAAAGTAAACAAGTATTACGAACTAAACAACGAACTGACCAGGAATAGGTATATAGTAAATTTGTACGCGGTAGAAGTGGGAACGAGAGGTATAACAGCGAAATCTCTCTATAACCTACTTAATGATCTTGGCCTCTCTAGAACTATCATCAGTTCATTTCTAGAACGTACTTCAAAGGCAGCATTGGTAGGTTCATTCCAAATTTGGTTAGATAAGGAGCAACAAGTAGCAACCAGTTGATGGTGAGCGTGAATGCGCATTTTTAAGGGGCCCCTTAAACCTACACTTGGGTCGCAAGTCCCAGGAGCTGTTTGCACTTCTCTTCCTGCAACGCGATGGGCCCGGCACCCGCACGGTGAATCCATGGAATGCTAAGAAACTTCGTCTCGTCTCCATCTGTCCTATATAATATATATACACCTATTTATAAGATCTATATAGAATTCCTAATACCTATATATATAGAGTTTGTTATGTGGTTCTTTTCAGACCAGGTCAGGACCAGACTCAAATTAACGAGGTTTCCAAACACCTTCCTCGTAATTTTAAATTGAGGAGTGCCCTTACAGAGGGGCTTATTTTGATAAGTATGGTATATGTTATATTTATGTATATTATTATATTATATCCATTATTATATTATATCTTCTTTGTACATTTATTTGTTATGTATTTTGGTTTTATGCACCACTCTTCTGCTTACCTAACTTCAATCTTATCCAAATAAGGTTGTCTGGAAGACATCGCTATTTAGCGATAAGACCGCCTTATTGTATACCCAAAATGTATTTTTTTTTCTCTTTTACTTTTTTTCTTATTTACTTTTTAATTCTTATTTTTATTTTTGTTTTTGTTTGCTTGTCTTGTACTTTACATATTTGTGGTGTGCAATAAAGAATATATATAAATAGATCATCCTGAAATTAAGTTTGACGTACACAAGTGATCACTGGTATTAATTCAAAATGAAAAGATATATAAATAAGACTTTTTCTGTTGTAAATAAATATTATTAACATTAATGATTAAAATAAAAAATCATACGTGTATGTACAACTTCCCGAAACACTAAATGCTAACGCAGTTGCCAAATTGCAGAAAAACTGGAGAAGGATATAACTATATTTTATACAATAAAAAAACATAAGCAGGCTATTTAGGATCCAGATACGTTCTGCTTACAGTAATTGTAATTGAATCAAGAATCGAACGTGTCCCTATTTGTTATATTTTCTGGAGTAAATAACATAATTCCCTATATAAGGTAATTAAATGTTAATGTTAAAAACTATAGAAGACACTGAAAAGTACCTTATAACAAGAGGTAAAAAACCATTTCCCTACAATTTAGTTTCTCTTTCCCCTCCTATTCCTTATCTTCATTAACAACTATTACCTATTATAAGACAATACTCATATTACTCAGTATTTGTTTATTTATATTATTATAAGTATGTAAATGTAACATACATATTATATATAAATGTCAGCTGTCCAGTTGTTCATTCCGCACATTCCGTCATTATGTAATGGTCCTTTAAATGTTGGTTACAAGGAAGAGATGGCTTCTTGGCTGTAAGGTAGTGTTTTTTTTTTGTTAATATGTTTGTTGATTTGTAATACTTTTAAGGATGTACGATGAATAATATTATTAAAACAAAAATTGAGAATATTGAGCATATTTTTCCGACAAATGCTTTTATTTTCGACCTCGCTCGGATTTTTAAAATGAGATTAATAGAGACATAGCGATAAAATTTACGACAGCCAAAATGAGGTCACTTGAAAATTCCTTGAACCATGAATTGAAATTTTACACACGATATTAATCTGTTATGTGTGCATTATAGTGTCATAAGATTTTACATCTTTATTGAATGTTGATGTGTGTCTGTGTGTGTGTCTACTAATACGATATTTATTGCTAAAGTTTAGTTATGGTTTTTTAAATGGATTATAAGAATTTAATATTTCATGTTTCTAAATCATCCGATACATACCTATATCTTATGGAGACATTAACAATTATATAATGGTACTGCGCATTAGATTTCAAGTAAGAAAAATATACTATACATTCTTATATAAACATAAAACTCTAAAATTAACTTTTCTTTGTTACGACACTTTTCCTGGTTCAGAGCCAAATTAATAAACCCTTGTAAGATAGGGTGGCTGTTATGGTAATTAATGAAGCAGCATTCTATTTATGATCTGCATAAAATCATATTTGTTACATCTACTTATATGATAAAAGCTGACTGACTTATGATACATACAGAACACGTCAAACAACTCTATACACATCCATAATACCTTGTATGTAGGTAGTTCTCGTAGTACGGTATAGTCGCATTCAGGATACCTCGTAGACTGTTTTTTGGGGCAAGTCTATTCATTCGTAGGTTGGAGGGGCGGCCCGGCGCAGTGCGGGACTATCGAGCGGCCTGGCCGGAGTAGGGGTGGGACGAATCGATGGTTTCACGATGTATCGACTGTATTCGATTACTCTTTTTAATTTTTTTAATTCATTCATTATTTTAGTTATTTTATTAGTTTATTATTTTAGCTACTTGGCAATTACATATTTTTTGTTAGATATATATTAGCAGTTTAGCTTAAGTAAAATATAAAATTTAAATAAAAATAATAAAACTCGTATAAATCTGTATGACTATTAATAAATTTAAGTAATATGGAATGACCTATTTTAGATTTGAAACATTAAAGAATTTTATAGTAGAAACATCGATGTCTCGATATAATTCGCACATCACACATGCGATCCGAAGAGCAATGTCGATAGCGCGGCTCGGGCGGCCGTCAGTGTGGTCGCAGCCCCCGGGAGCGCGGCATGGGTGGCGCGCTGCTGCTCGCGCTGCTGGCGGCGGCGCGGGCCGGCGAGCCCAACGCGACCGACCTCTCCGAACTCGCCGATCTCTCCACCGAACCGTCGGAATTGGAGGAGAAAACCCCGCTCTTTCCCCCAGACATTTTCACGGAGGAGCAACGCCGCTCCGGCGCGGTGATCTTCCACGTGATAGGCATGGGCTACATGTTCGTGGCCCTCGCGATCGTCTGCGATGAGTTTTTCGTGCCAGCCCTCGATGTCATCATCGAGCGGCTCGCGATACGCGACGACGTCGCCGGAGCCACCTTCATGGCAGCGGGCGGCTCCGCACCTGAACTCTTCACGTCCATCATCGGAGTGTTCGTCTCGTTCGACGACGTCGGTATAGGGACTATCGTGGGCTCCGCCGTGTTTAACATATTGTTCGTGATAGGGGCCTGCGCGCTGTTCTCTCGCACCACGCTGTCCCTCACATGGTGGCCTCTCTTCCGCGACTGCAGTTTCTACTCCATCAGTCTCCTTGTGTTGATATACTGTTTCCGTGATAACGTGATATATTGGCAAGAGGCCCTGGTACTGTTCTCATTGTACGGAGCGTACGTGATGTTCATGAGATGGAACCAGCCAGTAGAGAGGGCGCTTAAGAAGCTGATATACAAAAACAAGGTGACTCGCGTCAGGAGTACAGACCAGCTGATGCCAACGGTGAGCTCGCCCGCACAACCCTGCATGCACACAGACATGGATTTGGATACATACGACGCACACAATATAAACTATTATAAAACGATCAGATACCATTGGCACGCTTGATTCCTTATACCAAATCCATGTCGTAATTTACTAAATCGAGTAGCTCCTTCATTTGAATACATCAATATGTCATACACGATTAGGGTAAAAACTATAATTACGTGGAGTCGATGTCGTAAAACTTACATAAACCATTTTTAATGTTTTGGTAATTAGAGCATCATTTTGAAAATATCACAATTTATGTAACCTATAGATTTAGTACATCCCAAAACGCATGAGCATTTGATTACTAAATATCAAAAAAAAATAATCGAATGACATATTTAACAAAATTTAAAATTGGAATACTATTTGGCGCTATAAAATATTTCCGGCCAGCGTTTAAACTTGGCACTCATTGAGATATATACCTACATATAACATAAAGAGAATTTGAATGGGCTGTTTTGTAGGTGTTACTGATATTGTTTATAAGAGTGCTGTTCGCAGTACGTTGTTATGACTACTACGCAGGCTCGCCCTACGACTGCTTACGTAACATTGGCGTGACCTCACGTGTATTTTTTGACTCGATTAGGCCCACTTATTTTTATGGGAACGATTAGCAATGTTTTCAAGGGAGCTTGGAATTAGGTTAAGTTTTATAACTTTCGCGTGTCGTCAGATGGCGGGTGTCATGGCGTGATGTGTTACTTTTTTATTAATTATTATTGACTATTGAATAAAAATTGAATAAAAATGTTATTAAAAGGTGTATATTAACAAACAATAAATACGATATTACATTAATAGTTACAATACATATAAACCTCAGTCAGTATTGTACTATTAAAAATACAAATAACTTCAATTAATTGGTTGTACAACTTATTATTACTTTTTAAATTTATAATAAATCTGAGTGGTTTCTATCAAAATCGCTTTTAACTTGTTATAAATGAATACCAACTACGAATATTATTTCAGCACTAAAAATATGACTTCCACAATCATGCAGATAAAGATAAATAAAAGAGCAACTTTGCTACGAAACTGCTACGCTTGGCTATGGGCCTACGAGCCTACAAGCTACGCCGACTATAAAAATAGTGCTTTGTTAAAAACTCATGCTACTGTAAAATGAAAAATATTTTTGATATCAAAATATGTACTTTTGTTCGTTCATCATTGCCGCGTAGATAAACTTTTTGATAATAAAATATAGTTAAAAACTTAATATTTTTATATTAATTTCGAAACCAGATTTAAATTGCTTCCTTTAAAAGGTCTGAGCCATACTTGTAATATTTGGAACAGTTATTTCCGTCCGGGTGTGGTCTTAAAATAAAAAGATAACAATACCTGCAGTCAAATTTCGCCAACTTCTTAATCGTACTTGGGAAGGGAACCGTTTCCCAACTTATACAATATTTATTAATTGAATTTGATATAAAACATGATTTTTGTTGGAATATACAAAACTATTTAACTATTACTTTACAAAAAGAGAAGAACTACCATATAGATTTACAAAGTTTATTCACTAAAGTTGCAGTCTCCATCAAAACGTACGAGGAGTTCTGTTTGACCTGGCATCGACCCCGATGAATAACGCAAAGATTATTGTTTTCCAGTATCGAAATAACAATTACGAAAAATACATACTCCACAAAAAATAACGTATGATATATGTATTGTACAAAAAGTGCATATGTCATAGCCAAGTCGTAGGATATTATTTATATATCGGAATGCCGCATTGTATATCACCGCCATCTTACATACAAGGATCCTAAATTTAAGATCGAGCCAAATGTATCTTAAAACATACGCATGCCTTATAGTTTCACAATACATGGTTTGACATTTTGCCACTATTGGCCATATTCATCAAATTGTATTGTATTCATATAAATTATATATGAACAATATTTTTATAGGGTCATAATTAAAGACAACTGAAATATTAATAATTTAATAAATAAAAGTTTTAATACAATTCAATAGTTTTCTTGTAACAGATGGTCCAACATAATTTAATTAACTGAATCTTATTTTAAAACCGAACGGAATCATTTCTTCAAATCAAATATCGAATTCATATTCAGAGTAAGATGGCTAAGCTATAAGACCAGCCAATTACAGCGCTCTGAGCATCGCATGTATCATGAGCTATCCGTTTGAATCAATTCCATCGAAGAGATTACAGAACCAACCAACCAACCAACCTAAGTGAAAGAAGTTAATTAGTTTTATTAATTAAATAATATTATAATGATTAAAATCGTATCATTGAATCTACATTAACTGACAAGAAAATATAACTAAGAATATGAATAAACAAACTATGACTAAGAACAATTCGTTGTATATTGTATATAACTTGAAAAGGTCTACCGGCTGTTAAATATGCAACTTGCGTAGAAAGAAAAAACGGCCATGACCTCAAAAACATAATTTAATGCTTTATTCAGATTAAACATTGCATCATACAATTAACACTAAAAGTGTGTTCGCAAGCTTGCGCCTACTCAACTCTGTTTCAAGCACTCATTATGTCTAGAAGCAGAAGCTTTTTAAATAGGACAGGGACAGTGGTTTGAGAAATAAGGCCACATAGTGCAACAGTGCCCTTAACCGCATCATTAGAGTTTTGACGTTGACAGTGACATTTACGTTTTTTTTATGTGCAGGTTAAGCGAGTGTCTAATTACCGCAAAGATTTGATGTTCGAACATGTTTTTTGTCTCGTTATTCCGTAATGTAGGCTGAAATAAGGGTTCCTGGATTTATTTTTGATAGTAGAAGATATTTAAAAATATTTTAACAAGATTTTGTGGATAAATTTAAAATATCTTTAAATTTTTGAAAAATTTATACCATATTATAATGGAAAAACTAAAATTTGCTTACTAATTACTAACTAACTGTTGACATATATTTAATGCATTAAAAACTTTCTTAGATCTCTAAACTGGTGTAAACTAATACCTCAGATCTTGCTGGAGTCTTATTGGCTGGAAGAAATCCATCTTTTACCTACATTTTAAGTGTGGACAAAGTACTCAGCGTATTTAACTATCGTCACATCGCTATCACTAAAATTGCATCTAATTCCAGCTCGCATTAAACGTTCTTGTGTGAGGTCGGACATAAATTGGAGTGTTACATCTGCGTTTTGGACTCGCGCCAAACTTACAACTATTAAATGCATAGGTTCCATGTATAGATAGTCTAGATGGTTAGGGAGTAATGTAGGTTTTGAAATTTATTGTGTTATAATAGGATTTAAATCATGTGCAAAATGTATGCGTAAACTTCACTTGTATGCGTAAACTAATCAAAAAGACTAAACATATATTCTTTTGAGTTCACATAATTTAAATATATATATATATATATATATATATATAGGAGATCCACTTTTGAACAACTCATCACGATATCTCTGGATCTATAAAGCCGATTGACTTGAAATTTGATAGAAATATTCCTCACGTGGTGTAGAGGTCAGCTGGATTTTACAAAACTCCACCCACAATGGGGGCCCCGCAACCCCCATTGTGGGTGGAGTTTTGTAAAATCCATTTACTTACAAACTACTCGTATGTCTCTTATGGATACAAAACTCGGCCAGAGTATTCTTTTTGGCATGTCGCAATTTACCAAAAACTGATTTCATGAAGTTCTACCCTCATAGGTCGGGGTTGTGCGTTAAAAATTAAAATAAATGTATCTTTCAATCTTTAGCTCCTATGACGGTATAACTTGGACAGGTTATTCTTTTTGGGATGTTCAAATTTACTAAAAATGAATTTCATGATATTTCACCCCCACATGACTATGCGATGGCGATACAAATAAAAAAAAAATCTTACGAATTCTGTGTTATGTACGAGTAATCCTCGCGGACGAAGTCGCGGGCAACATCTCGTATACCTATACAAATAAACCAGAAACTAAGTGAAAATAGGTTATAAAAATAACAGGAAAATATTATTATTAAACTCCCTTAAAGAATAAAAAATAATTGAATCAGTTTTCTTAGTTTTATTTATAACAAGCATTAATATTTCCTTCCTGAGGTCTTCGTTTTGAAACAATTTAAGCCAAAGCAGTGCCGTCGGAGAGTTGATTACTGTGCTTTTTTTCTTTCCTTCCCACTGTAAGAAAAAATCAATAAGGTACATAATAAGGTGTATAAACAATATGCCATATATTGGGAATTGATACTAGATTATTTTCTTAATTGGTAAGATTACGAATTGGTAACTTTAGTAACAGTGTTCATATTTTGTGTAACATTGTACTTAAATATTAAACAGATTTTTACAGCGTTTAAAGGAACTAATTCAAAAGCAAGCAAGTTTATTCAGGCGGTTATTCTTATGACTTTAAAGCATAAAATAAACTGGTTACATCTGTCCGTCTGTCTGATTGGGATTATTGATGATTAGCGACGTTTATGCTATCTGTGATAAAATATAAAACAAATAGGTTTAATGAATTAAAATTTTGTAAAATATACAAAGTTTACATTACATTGGTACCAATATATTACGACTGTCTTCGTAGCAGCGAATTACTACGAGCATGCTACGCAATATGCGTAGAGTATGCGCTACGGTTCTTTCTTATGAGCACGAAATGCGAACCAACCATTTATATTTTGTTTAATGCAGAGAGTTTAAATTGATAACATGATTATCAAAATAAAATTAATTAAAAAAAACTATCAACACACACATCACGCTATGACACAAACACAAATGTGAACATAACTAATGTCTTTGAAGTCTTCCATCTTCTCTAACGTTTCTTCTTCTAACTGTACTGGCTATACTTACTGACTAAAGCCCGTTTTTGCAGCACCAGTCAGCCGCTCAAGCTTTGGTGAGTTATTGCCATTTTTTCCATTTTATTTTCTTAATCTTTTTCTATAAATCTTACGCTTCCTCTCTATTATAAAGCTTCTAACGACAAATTCGAGCTCGTCTGCATATTACACCGTAGAACAGTTTTTATATTATTTATATGATTTAAATAATTTGATTCGATGCACAATATGTAAGGTTTTTAATACTATACTAAATTTAAAACAATTAAAAATATTGCCACATTAATTTCTTTATTTATAATATATAAATTTACAAACTGATGATGAATGATGAATATAATTAAATAAATTTAACATAAATAAATAACCGGCCACAAACTTGATGGTATAAATAACGGTTATTTCGCGGCTGGCGCTCGACCAATTTTTTGATGTTGCCGATACGTCCAGGCCATTTCACAAAATAATCATTCATTTATGCCTTTACAAATAGAAAAGTAAAAAAAATAAAGACTTTTAAACTCGTTTTGAGGGGCTTAATACGATTGTTCTGTAAACGAATAATTATTTACTTTTATATAAGATTAGTATTAAATATTCTTTAAACAAGGAAGACCAACATTTCAATAATAAACACAATTATAACATAATTACTTCTTAATTTATATTTATGTACATATTTATTTTAATATAAAGCATGAACGATTATTTTTAATTAAAACACGACACTATTTTTACCACACTATTTAAACTACATTACGCAATGAACGCACAAATAATAACATATTTTACCACACCTTCAAATAATATATTAATATGTTTTATTATTCTGACTTTTAGGAAAATATTTTCCCTGGTCTGGAAATCAGGGTAAATTAAAACATTAATGGTTATTCTTTCAGGATTAAAATATAATTAATGTATCACTTAACTCTAGATATGACTTATGACTTCTAACGCGTTTTTTGTATTTCTCAACTTTAACGGTTTATTGTCGGTATATAAAATGTAATATGATATTATCAATCACATAAAGTATTATTATTAATTAATCACTGAATTGAAATTCTGAGGCTAAATTAATCTCCTTGCCACACTAAAGCGGATGACTTGCATCTTGAACCCGGCTGTACAGCCGGGTTCTGCAAGATCTGGTTCGCTCGCTTCTCCTGACAGATTTACCTAAAACAGTAATGGTATATTTTCATCACTGTAATTAAATGTATATATTTTTATATGTATATACATATTTGTATTTTGTAAACCTATAAACTTTTATCAATAAAACGTAAACACTGAAACAATTTTTTTTCATTACGATTGCCGCTGTGTCTAATCATAGAGATATGATGAACGTTTTATACAAAATTAAAAGAAACTATTTTGATGAAAGCACAAGCTTTGTCTAAAATACCCAGAAGTACGAACAGCAATAATAAGTCGTTTATCTTCTATTAAAACAATATAAGCAAACGTAACATAATTGTCCGATAGATACATATCTGAGATGCCTCTGAATCGGGTCTGAATAACAATATCGAACGATTGCTAATGGGCGCTCGGCATGCGATGCCGAATTCAAAGGGTATTGATAACTTTCACTGTTAATTGTAATATTTGTTGACTCAATAACGTTTAACTGCATTTGATGATCACTTTTTTATTTATACTATACATTTCACATTTATCTACTATTCTCTATTCTATTCTCTTTTTTAAGTTTAAACAAATTGAATTTTGGTGTTTGGTTTAACGTTGAAAGATAAATATGTTTATAAATTAAAATGTCTATTGATTAATTGAACGATATAACGATATTTTTTACTATCAGAAAACTCGACCGAATTTGTGTTAAAGTCTTAAGCTGTCTAGAATATTGCGGGTGGTTTTCATAATATAACGCTTACAAGATATCTAGAGTATTTTTTTGTAAAAGTCGTTCAAAATGACTTTTAAATTATCTGAGCTGAGCTGAGAGGAAACGAAGATGAATATATATATTTTATTTAAAAGAACACGACAAAAACATGTGAGTTTGACAAGTACTATTTATATAGTACACTATAATACAATAATTACTAACATTGTTTAAAAATTTAATCTAAAACCTTAATTATTTACTCTGCAGATGTTAATTTTTCCTGGCTGCGTCAGTCCAACAATATCTTGCTGGTATTCTGTTCAGGCGATCCGGCCTGATACCCAATTGCGAACTGGAAGACTCATCATTTTGAAGGATACTTTCACCTTTTGCTAAAGGATCTACTATCAATCTACCTGCATCGTCTCTTTCACTGGCTTTAGTGAGAACGGTCGTGTTGTTGCCTCTTCTTTTCTTCGCCAAGTTCACTTCAGCCAATTCTTCTTCAGAAGTGATATCATCCTTTACATCTAAAATATCTTGACCCAGTTCTTCTAATTTTGATGATTTTATATTAATGTTATTACAAACATCTATACCACTTCTTCCAAATACGTCTAACATTTTCTCAATTCGATCCAGTTTCCCTATTATAGAGTCCAACTTGTTTGAGTGGCTTTGTATTGCCGTGTGTACATATTGCAAATCTAAGTTTACTTCATTATGATTTTCTAATTCAGAAAAACATTGTTTTATTACTTTTACCACTGGTGCTCGTATATTTTCATATAGTAATAGTTTTTCCTTGTCATTCATAAGATGAACTTTAATCTTTGCATCACTTGATGTATTCATATATTCAGTAGCAATAGCTTCAAAGGACTCTGAAGTTTTAATCTTTTGCATCTCATTTTTCCTATTCTTCTTTTGATTTTCTTCCTTATTACAATGCCTTTGCTCAGAAGATTCAGACAATGAGCAGCCTAGCGACTTATTTTGGTTTAAGTCGTCTGATGTACTATTCTTAGAGGATCTACTCACAGACTCTCTCCCACTAAAGCTTTCTTCAGTACATTTATATTTCTCTTTATATGCAGATTTTATTGCACTCTTAGATTTTTGTTTATTAAATGTGGCATCTTTGTCATGTTCAAAATTTTGGTGGCGAGACTCGTGCTTTCTTTTTGTAATTTTATTAGGTTTTATTGTGTAATAAACTGGGTCAGTTAAAATATTTGTGCTTGGGGGAATAGTTAAAGGAATAATGTCTTTGGCAAATTTGATTGTTTGTTCTATTAGTGGATCTTTATCCACAGAGTTACTAATAACTTTTGTTTTATAAGCTTCAGCTTCAACTTTTTCGTAATCGAATTGCGCACTCTTATCCTTCTTTTTTTTTATTTCTTCAAAATGCTGATTCAATGTTTTTTTTCCAAAGTATTCTTCCTTTCTCAATTTTCTATTCTTGTGTCTTTCTTTTGGTAGAAATTTTTTATGCATATAAACGACTGGATTGTACGAATTTTTTATCGGAAAATAATCCGACATATTTACACCATTCATAGTTGTCGTGGTTTAAATATCTGCTGAAATAAAATTAATGTATATAAACTTTTAGGTAGAAAAAGACGTTTCACAGAGATCATTCAGATTATTTTTCTTCTTGTTATGTAATGCCGTATAAAAGTTTTAATATTTCATTGACAAAAAACGTGAGTTTGTTAAAATTTGACACGTTTTCTTTTTATATATTAGTATTAAACGAAAAAGTTGTTATAACAAGATTAATTTACTGTCAAACACAGACCTTCATTCGAGCAGAAAAGTTTTTTTTTTTTTAATAGGTATTTAATAAGTATAAAGAAATATCATAAACACTTTAAAGGCATGCCTTCAAACTGTTGATAATATTTCTTTATATTACCGATACCTATACCTATAACGATTTTCCAAATATCGACAGATTTTGGATCAGCCTCTATCTAATTGGCTGGGGTCCAAGAGATAGCTTAATGGGTCGAAACTATATCTACAGCAATTAATTATTATGCGGCGCTAAGTTGCGTTACATATAAGAACTTGCAATTAACTTACAGCTCTATAGCACCGTATTAAAGTAGTTTATCCATTGAATAAATGTTAAACAGAGTGTAGCAAACAATTTTCGCCCTTGTGGCGATTAAGATTGATTCGTATATAGAATGAATGGACTTCCGATTCAGAAAACTAGGGTTTTAAAGTGACAAACGACAGGAAATCCTGGCTGTGCGCTCGAGCTTTATTAAAGTATCTAGTGTGTGTTTGATTCTTTATCCCTACTTGATTTCTAACGGTAAAATGTCCAAGCATTTTTCTTAAGTCTATATGATATGAAAAGTATTATAATTATGCTTCTTAGCAATAATACGTACATACATGAAGTTATCATCGAATCACGAAGCACAATCGAATATAGAACTACGTATGACGTACACTCAATAATCTTACTAAAGTTCCTAATTTTTACTTGAATCTTAATCCGCTACATGTAAGATCTACTTCAATATTTTGATAAAAAGATAAATCTTCTTTAAGTAGGTGTTTGTCAAAGTCTCACACCATTTGGTTTAAGAGAAATCATACACGCTCTCCACGACTAACCATTTATCCAAATTGTTTGCTCGTTTTTCTGAAATGGCACCCTTTTAGTACTCGATAAAATAAAGAAAACAAAATAAATATTTGCGATACTTAGAGGATTAAATATCATAGGTATTCGATTACTTCAATTAATAATATCAATTTTAAAGTTCTTTGTTACTTTTTCTTAAGCAGTAAATATGTATCAATCTATATTGATAAATGTTGCAATGAAAGCTATATAATAATGCGGTGTTACATTTTTTTAACTAGTGATGTTGGCTGACATTAGTCCAATTATGCCTCTCTCTCTCTGTCTATCTCTATCTTTAACTTGTCTCCGTGTCTCTGTCTTTTTTATCCATTGTTCCGTCCCCAGACACTTTTCTATTTAATTTTCACTTAAGTTAATGTCTTTTCCTTCCAGTGTTTTACGAGCAACAATGTATGAGTCTCTTTTGATGAGAGTATACTTTCTTTCACAAATGTAAGCTACTGATGAAACTTACAGGAACGCGCTCTACTGTTTCTGTTATTTTCTTTCATTTTGTGCACTTATGTGCTGAAGGAATGTTAAGTTTATTTTCAGGTTTAACCTTAAATGACTTTAGCACAGATGTAGTCTTAAATTGTTCGTTTAGAAATTTAAGACTAAAACATCAAATGCTTATTAAACTACGCCTACCATTTATACCTTTATATCTATAATAACGTTGCCATGAGTTGTAATATGTAGTTTTTCTCTTATTTTTAACTTACAATACATATATTTCAATGTTTTCAAACAATGTTCAACCCAATGTAGCGGTAGTTTTAATTTATATACATTTTTCTAAAATACCTATAATTTATCCTAAATGATGAAAGGTATTTTTAATATCAAAAACACGAAGCCGTTTACCGAAAAACTTGTTATATTAAAATATTTACATTCTATTTTTACAGCATGATGTTATTATCATATCAGAAAAAAGCTAAAAGATATTAGGGTATTGAGTTCATGAAGAGTATCCAAAACAGTATAAAATGTAAATCTCTTTCCCGATTCAGATTCATTGTTAGGAAATAAGTCGCATTCACGGAACCCAAGAATAATATTGTGACCTATTTCAGCAAGTTTTCAGCCAGAGCTCATTCTGATTGTAGGCCAAGTAAGATTGCACGGTAGGAAATAAAACTCTAAGACAGCGCCTCAAGCTTCAATTCCCATCAACTCTGATAAGATGAGTAGTCATTGATATGACATTCATAGTTTAACATGAATAGGAAACAGTAGAAATATTCCGATAAATCAGATCATGTCTGTACATTAATGAACACCAAACCAAATATCATGAATTCCATTCTTATTTTGGAGCTGAGAGATGTCGCTATTCAGACTTTATTACGTTACATGGAACGTCGAATTGATCTTCTGAATTCTGTGTCACATTGAAAAGCAGATTAAAAGTCTATCGAATTTATTTTGCGTCGAAATAAAATGTACTGAATATATTTTACTGTAATAAAAGATATAAATGTACTGCTATTCTAGATTTTTCAACATTTTGTGATAAAAATCAAAATGAAACCCTAATTAGTGTCGAGTCAATGCTACTCAAGGGACGGTATGAGAGAGGTACTCTAGTAATCCCACAATTCTAGGTATTCTAGACTGCAGCTAGTCGGTTTGTAAGAAAGTTTTATTATAACTTCTGTAGAAAGTTAATCTCAGCGGATTAATAATAACTTATTTTATAGAAAGACTAATAAATGAGTTTTATTTCTAATAATATATTTGATAATTTTAGTTGAATAACGACATTAGCTTGACAAAATATATTTTTTTAAATCTCTAATAACAAATTTTAACTTATTATTACATATACATTGGTTGATATTATTAAGATTAATGCATGAAAAATGCATTCATAAATGCTGGACCACTTTTAGCTCATCTTTCAGGATAGAGAGATAAAATATGATAGCGTATTTATACAATGATAGTAAATGATAATTTGTTCCGAGTTTTCGTATAATACATATTATACGTAATTTAAACATTTAAATTCATATTTTGTATGAATTAAAATACATAAAGCACCACAAAATGTCATTTCTGTCGTTAAACTTCTCAATTATATACCCATATTACTCAAAAACATCTATAGGAGAAGTAGGATGTTAGATAAGACTCTATATGGTCGCTAGTATTCAAAAATCTAAATAAATACACTATTTGTTACGAAGTACCTTTACTCATATTATTGCCTTATCGTTTGCGTTTCTCAATAAAATGCCTAACATAAAATTGCTGAGAGCTTCAGGAACAAAATTCAAATCAGGTATTCTGACCGCTTCAGATGACACGTCGGCTTCGAGTCAACTTGCTACAGCATTTCTGTCTGAAACCTCTCTTCTAAGTTACTGCATTATTCAGATCAAACAGACACCAGATGTTGACATTCAAATTTGAGGTATATTACATTGTTTGACAAATATTCTTTACACTAGTCGTGCCGTCACTGCAGACTGCACACTGAGCGAGCGGGATGGGTGCACGTTATTGTCTAAAGTTTTGCTTGTCAAATATATTTTTGAACAAAAAAAATGCGAAACATTAAGAAGGTTTAACAAGGTTTTCAACATTCTCGAGTTCTTGAGTTACGATTTTTCTAAACTTTTATCTTGAGTTTTTAGTTTGTTCAATGAACTTTATGTCTCGTTATTTACCACCAGCGCTGGCAATTATAGAATAAAAAATAATAATTGTATCAAAATTGGTTAGTAAATGCAACCTTTACGAGAGCACATATATACACAATAATAAGAAAAATATAGATGAAACTTGTCCGATTCTTTCCGCGATTCAATCAGATTGCAAATTCAAGTTAGCGACATCGGCTGCTAGCGTATTGCTTTAACGCTTCCCAAAACCGTCTCAGAGGAAAAGATACCGAGCTTAGAGGAACAGCCTTACTGTGGCTTAAAACCCTATCCAATGAAGACTCCCTGGAGAATAAACATTCCAGGGGCCATCAAATCCCTTTGATACTCCATTGGGAAACATAAAGAATGGCCAAAAAATATAAATGGCAGCACACTGGCGAGTCTGGAACCGATACAGTCGTTTCAGACGGTTTAGTTGAAGATTATTTTGAGAGTTAAATTGTTACGATATTGCTCGGTAACGTTATGGTTCAGCGCAGTACTTAAACTGAATTGAATGAATATACCGTCATCGAAATAACATGTGCCGCATTTTTATACGCGGTTTATTTACCATTCTGTTAGAATAGACTTACATAGACTAGGCGCTCAGGTAGTTATTGAGTTGGGAATTTAAATATTCCAATATATAAATTGAGTATCATATTACATACATAATATATTTTATTTATATTTTCATCGACCGGTATGATATCATTGTAATACCACTTATTTACAGACCATTTATAAAAAATATATAGATTCTAGAATTCAATGGCATGTTCTAGAATATAATTCTAGTATACTAGAAACCTTCTCCTTAGTTTTCCTTAGAAAAGCGGGCGAGCTACTGTTATTTATAATTAATTATAAGATATTTTGTAATTTTAAAGTGTAATGTTATAATAAGCCATTTTTCATAGCAACGGCTTAAGTTTTATTTTTCATTCTATTACATTTCATTATCTTGTCGAATCTAAAATGATAGCTCTTAAATGGGAGGAGTTCTTATTTTCAGAGTCTCCATATTAATTTAGTCAAAGCCACAGACTTACGGAATGTGTTTTTAGTCTTAAAGAACTTAAAAAATAATCTAACGCCCATAAAATATAATGTTGTATAATTTATTATTATTTTTTACATTATTTTTTTTGTTGTTTCACTTTGATCTACCATATAATTTTTTCCTGTCGACTACTCAGAGGTTGACTGGAAGAGATTCCTTCGTGGAATAAGTCCGCATTTGTGCATAAATTTTACTTTTTAATATTATTTGAGTACAATAAAGAACAAACAAACAAAATAAAATGTTATTCCGAAGATACGTTCAGAGCTGTACCAGTGACAGACAAACATATTGGCTACTGATGATACAAACGAGCAGCACCTTTTCTTGGAAAAATGCGGAAGATCCAAGTTACTTTGTCGTGAAATTGGAGCCGATATTAAAGTAATGATAGCGAATATACCGGAAAAATACACTTCACATATTTTGGTAAAAGAATTCTGCATTCACATATATTTGGGTAAGTTTTATTCTCTATTTACCAGAATATGTTCGTTGGAATTTGTTATGCTCGTTCATCCTTCGAAGAAATGTTTCGAGGGTGCGCTGCAGATTATCCGAAATCCGACACTTTTTCACATGTTTCCGCATTGACGTGGCCTGGATTCAGCTCGACCGGGAGAAGGGCACGAAAACTTTGGCGTATAAATAAAAGTCTACACTTTTGGTCTACTATTGGATTGTCTCCTATTTGTATTTTAATTTATACACTTCAACAAATACATTTATTTAGCTCTAAATACACACGTGATGAAAATATATATATATTTTAAAGATTTTCGTAAAATAAATAAATATTTTTGCTGTATTTTTTAGATTTTACTCTAAACCTGAGTTTCTGCTCATTCTCCTTCATGTTCAGACAGACAGACAGACGAGATAAGAGTTGGTCAGCGATGTCATTTCGTTCCTCAGATTCCGGACATAGAGTTGAGAAAACTGTACATTGTACAAAATAATTCAATATATTTTTAAAACAACATTTTGTAAAAAATAACACTTATATATATACAGTTCTGTATGTTTGTTTCATAAACGAAATCAATTAATTGTATTGTTTTTTTTACAAGGAGTGGGAAATCCAAAGCAGATATTTCATAAAAGCAATGTCGGAACAGCGTATAAGAAATGATGACTGAACGAATGGTGACTCTTTTAATTAAATATTTAACAAATAAAAAGAAAAACAAATAACAGACAACCATTAATTATTTTCTTACATTAAATAATATTGGTTGATTTACAAAAAACAATGAATTAAACCAGTGTCAAAGGTCTAAGCAAAAGTCATTTCAATTTTACAAATGGATGGAAAGCAAAAAAAAGTATCCGACATCTCATTTGACGGTTCAAATTTTACGAAAAGCGGGTGGCTGGTTCCGATGTCTGGTTTTCCAGGATTCTGATTCATTTTTTTTAATAAAAGCAGTTGGTTTTTTTTTTATATTTCATATATTTTCTACTTTAAATCAACATCACTGGCGTACGTCAAACGGAAGTGAAATGGTAGGACAATTTTAATACAATACTTATTGAAATAAACTCTAGTGTAAGGACACTCCATGACTTAAAATTAAAATAACGAAGATTCAAACAGCGCCCTGGTCTGGGAAGAGCCACACAACAAACTGGAAATTTCTTTATAGTGATTTTTGTTTTACAAATATCAATATCGAAGTGTCTGTGGACAGGAGACTGAGCGAGCTGAGTACATTTATTATTGTAGCGCCACCCTCAAGGTCCTTAGAGTCAAAAACTTTAAGACAAATAGAAACTTAACATTAAAAACAACAAAGAACTATATTAAGTATTATCAATGTCTGATGACGATTTCTTTTTAACTTATATTTCAGGGTGGTGTCATGGGCACTACGAAGCTCTTAGTTTATCATCAAAATTGGTTGAGAAATGCGATGTCTATACATACATTTATACAAATTACAAAGATTTTTGCCTAGTTTCGAAGAAATTGCATGATATGTGCGGATATACAGATTATCTGAAAAAAAAAAGTAATAAAAAGGCTGGAACATCTATTTTTTTTTTTATCATATTTAGGTACCTACAGTAGCCCGCGATTCCGTTCCAGGAGATCTTGTATACCCGGAGTGTTCCATATTCGTCAATCTAGTTCAGGTCTAGCTTTCACGTTTTATAGGTCTAAAGTTAAAGGGTGATGTTACATAACGCTACTTAACTATTTAAAAATACATTGTAAATAGTTATCGAGATTAAAACAAAATAAAACTTAATCCTTCTCAATACATATAAAACACTAAGTAGATCAAGTGTAAATACTTTTTAAGGTAAATGCTGAGTTTTTAATACACGTAACCAAAGTTTCTGTTTCACTGTTAGTTAAATGTCAAGTGATAAAGTAAGCAGTTTTTAATAAAATTGAGTGTGTTCTTTGTGTCACTGAGAATACTGTTTATTCTTTAAAATTCACTTATTCAATTGAGATTAAATTGTATCGATTTATATACATCTTAAGAATAATAGATGTCTTATTGTTTAAGGAACAGGCGAAGTCACTGGCAAAAATTAGTATTACATTATAAAAATTAGAATTAACAATCAACATTTTCTTTTCATTTTCATTTATTGACACTGGCTACCTTGAGACCGACATATTAAAAAAAACAACTACAAATTTACCAAATATATATAAAATCAATGTTTCTACCAAAAAAATAACTTTACATTCGAAAGAATGAGAAAATTATCATTTTAAATTGTAGTATTAATACTTAACTACTTGTTTATGTTAATAAGAAAGAGATAGTGCCTTATACCGAGTCACCTAACACCCGTACAAGATAATACATTCTGTATTTATTTAGAAATAAATATTAAATAGATCAACTTATATAGAAAAAGTATATTAGTGATAACTGGACCTTTTGTGTTCTAATAAAGATATAAAAAAAATATATTATTATTAATATATTATAAAGATAATCAATAAGATACAAATAGGGTATGGAATATAAACCTTATAAATTAATATTGAAATGAGATAGACGGAGAAGTATACTTGGTAGTAATGAATGAATTGAGATATTTAATTAAAGTTCAAGGTCACAACTAACGATGACATTGTAACTGTACTCAGGAATTGTGGTTTTAATGTACATTGTAAATGTTTCACATACGATGGAACTAGACGTGTGTTAAATAAATAAATATAAATAGCTAAATAGCTACCGTTCCTCGTGGAGATCTTTGGGGGACGCCTTTGTCCAGCAACGGACTTCTTCCGGCTGAAATGATAAATATATATATAGTATGGTATAGTTTTTAATGTCACACTGTCCTTCAAACTCAGATCTAATCTGATTTTTTCCGCTAATAAGCTAGCGGAAGCAAATGTTAAATTTAATTATCTTTTTTATAGCTTAACTTTGACAAGCTCTTTGTCGCAATTACTACTACAGAAAGATAAAAATATTGAGTTATCATTAGATTATTAGCTGCATTGCTCTCTATCTCTTAACGATCATGGTTTTGAGTAATTTAAACTGAATTCGTTATATTAGGAGCAGAGGTAGCGGTCTATATTTTATTTCTCAAGCAGCAAAAAATCTACTAACCTAATAAAACGACGTCTTTCGTACGGTCTGCGTCGTCATTACTATACTACCAATAACACTGGTCAGATTTATTTATTTATTTGTTTAATATATGAATTACCGACTTACATTGTATGGCAATTATGGGTAAAGTCGTGGGGAATAACTAGTTTCTAAATATGCAATATTTTAATCTTAGTCTTTTTTACGCGAATTACTGAAAAGTTTTTTTAAATATTATTAAAAAACGTAACATTTATTAAGAGACTAATATTGTAAGTTCCACTTCGATTTCAAAACATCAAACATTGTTTATATATTATTTAGAACAAACAAACAGTTAAATTGTCATTCATTACGGCTTATCGCGCCAATGTTTAGTCGCCACACATTTGAAGCGTTTTACGCAATACAAGCCATTATTAGATATTCGTCGAGTTATTATTGTATTTAAATATCCAATTATTATAATTGAATTAAATAAAATATGTGAATTATATTTTTATTTCATCTATAATTTGTTAATATCTGAATAGTGTGTGTAGATATTCTTTTTAATATTTTCTTTTTGTTGTGTTCAAATGTGTTAAAGTAGCTAAGAACTGGACACCTCGTGTATATTTATTTAAAGATATGTTTTCCTAGTTATATATATATTACTAAAAATGTAAGATATACATAAATAAAAACTGTCATATATATACATATATATATATATATCTTATATCTACTTAAATTACAATCGTTATTTATGACAATTCATAGTTAAGTTTATTTCTGTTATTGATATGATACGCGGAAATATTAAATCTAAAGCAACTATATAACCTCAGTAAAAATACATAACGGGCTATTTGCACTAATGTTTCAGATTATCTCGAGCGCTTTGTCCTGAAATGGTCTTACATATTACTCAGAGACTTAGACCATTCTTTAATTGAATAGACCTTATGTCTAGAACTGGTTCTTTAAAGTATTGAATAATTGTAATTAGTATTAAAACTAACAAAGTAGGCTTCGGTCTCTATCGTCGGTACAGACCAGTATTTATACAGACTTAGTAGACTTATCATTACTGTTTGGTAAATTTATAACATCGTCATTAATTATGTAATTTTTACTCTAGCCATGGTTGAAAATATCGTAGAATATATTTAGTAGTGTTTAATATTATCTCGTTTAATCGAACAGGAAGTGATTCGTTTCCCGCATTTGATAAGAGCTCGTTCAATATCATCTAGACTCAGGTCTGTATGATATAAGGTTTATTCATTCCTTTTTACTGAACAATAAATTAAATGTATATAGTTTCGTGATTTAATTTTAAAACTATATATAAATCAACGGTTTTAAGATTTCAGATACAGAGTGACGAAAATTTGTCTGCAATTATCTGAAGTACACTTTATATATATATATTACATAACACAAGATAACACAAGAGTAATTTAAATTATATTTAATTTCTTAATATTAAAAAATAGATTCATAAGATACAGCACACATTGGTTAGGTAGGTACTTACAGAAGAAAAAACTCTTTTCTAAATAGTATACTCCGCCATTCTTTGAGCTCATGAGTTGCCGACTATAGAATTCACGCGAATACAGCCGAGGAAATATATATATAATAGTCATGTTCCACTAAAGTTTAAATATAATAATCGTTTTCAAATTGTTCTATTAATCTGGTTGTCTGTATGTCTACACGCATAACTTTAAAACTAATCTATTGTTTAAAATAACTGACCTTAATTAAAGTGCGTGTTAAAAGGATGAATTAATTTATTTCATTGAAATCGGAAAACCCAATTAGGTGACATGTGATGTTTTTATCAGACATAATGAATGTATCTTCTAATTCGTTCGTTCGTTCGTTCGTTCGTTCTGATCGCGAGTACACTTGAGGTAATTGTATAATTGTTAGAATTACTTTGGCTTATCTGTTACAAAATAATAATAATAAAGTAACCGTTTACCGATGTGGCTATAATTACATTCTATATAAACAAATATCTTATATTCATAAATTAATTACATTATAAGTTAAAATGTTTTTTTTTAGTTTTAACAGCAATAAAGGCTGATTTTATTTTATTTTATTTATTTATTTTATTATTACTTTATCATATCATATTTTTTTTTTATGATTCTGAAAATAAAACGTATTGAGTAGAAATAGTTCGTTATTCCGTCACCAGATCTCACCGTGATTCTTATTTTCACGGAGAAATATAAAACTTATTTGGTCTATAGTTACAACACTACACAAGCCACTTGACAGATTACGACATTTGGTGTCTTACCTTATTTTCTGACACAACATATCACAAGCTTTTTATAGCAAAATCTTTATTTTTCTAATAACTTGATTTTTCTTCTTCTAATAACTTGAAATGTTATTATTTATTTAGGTTGCTAGATACGAGCTAGTGCTTATATTTAGGTTAAATATATAAATATATGATTTGATATTAACAACTATTTCTGAAATAGTTTACGAGACTTTTTCTTTATGATAAAGTTAGTTAATCCTTTAAATTTCAATAAAAGGAGCGGTAAATGTGACCGAGATTTTTAGCCAAAAATGCAGTTAGTTACATTTTGATCGAGGCGTCATTCGAAGCTCTCGATATATTTTAATATGACGAATATTAAATGCATTTTTCCATTTATTTTATTGTTGAAAATATTGTTTTCAATACATATCTACATATATATAGTGTTCGGTTTTTAACTGGCAAGAAAACGGGTTCATGTTAAAACGTTTAAGACATAAAAAAAACAAATCAGCCAGATATATTGTACGTAGCTTGCTACATACAGTCAGATATAAAACCTTATTAATGAATACTAAATAAAAGCTCTTGACGAGAGCAACAATCATAGAAGTCATGATACAATATCTAAAAACATAAACTCGTTATAAACTATTCGTTCGTTCGACCGTAATGAAATAGTTGAGAGATTTCATTCGAAATCATATTCACGAGTTACGAGTCTGCGGTCAGCGGAAATGTAACCACTTCATGGTCCTGACCTATTCATTTAACAATTAAAATTGTGAAATATGGGAGACTGATAAAATAATTTATATAATACAAATTAATATGTACATTACCTACATTTAATATATAAATAAATATTGGTTAATTTGGAATAATAAATTAAACTAGGTTTTCTAAAATTCGAACATACGGCTACAAAAGACATATTTTTAAAGCTATCCGGACTTTTCAAACTAGCATTTTATCTAGGACTAAGAAAATACTAAAATATACATTATTTTGTCCAGACAAATGAAATTATATTATTTATACGGTAGCGAATGTAATTAAATTAATACCTAAAAATAATATCAAAACGTTATAAAATATATTACAACAAGTAATACAATTTTCAGTTTTAAAAAGAAACTTAACTTCTCAATACAAATAATTAAATCTGCGATCAGAAACGTAAAAGTCATAATATATAAATCGTCACCAAGATGCAGGTCTGTTTGGTGGGGGGTTGTCAGCTGTGAGCTGTGAGCTGTGAGCTGTGAGCTGTGAGCTGTCCGCTGTGAGCTGTCCGCTGTGAGCTGTCCGCTGTGAGCTGTCCGCTGTGAGCTGTGTACACTCTCTTGTCATAAGCGGCGTCTCGTCATCATATGATATGAGATGGTCTTGTACAGAACGCCAACATTCCTCTGCGGGGATCATTTCATATAGTCCGCCACAATTTCTCTCTCAGAATAATCTAAGACCTAGACTTTAAAAAAAATATTTTTTTAAATACAAACGGATACTTTAACATAGATAATTTTACCGTGAATTGTACGTAGCTGTCAAGGTTAAAAGAAGGCTAACTTACTATTCATTAGATATACAAGTGTGGTATAGATACAGCAATTAAAAACCAAATAAAAGGTTGCGTCGATACGTGTTGAGTTTGAAGCAAGAACTTTAGAAAAGAAGATAAAGTTGATTGAGGAGATCATAATGAATGAATCTAATTCAAAATATGAACTAAAACAGCTTTTAATATATTTATAAATCATGTATTTATCACTTATCTGAAAGACATTCAAAGATTCAAATATTTTGCAATATTTTTTGTTTGCTGTTAGTAAAAGCAGCACATAATGAATCTTAGACAATAATCCATAACTCTGTTCGTATTCTTTGTACAACTCCATTATATTTGTATGTATAAAGTTTTCTTTCGACTAAGCTTGCAGACTCCCCCTCGTATTGTTATATGACCGCCATTGTAGTCGTCGTCTGAACAAAGGAGTAGCCTTTAAGATAATTAAAACAGTTATATAACAATGAGCTCTTATATAAAATATGATGCAGTGATAAACAATGAAGCAGTCCGCGAACATCTCTTGTAATTATTTATTTTTGTAAATTATTGGTCGACCTTAAATGTAAACTTTTGGTGTGACTGAAATATTTACCCAATTACAATATTGAATTAAATTTAAATAAAAGTATAATATAATAATCTTCCATACATATGCTTAGCAGCTTAGCAGTAAAACGAGTGGAGAGTACGACGAGAAAAGGTGTCTGTCTATGATGAGCCAATTTAATTTTTATTTTTTTGGAGACAAATAGTGCGCCGTAGATTAAATAATAATCCAATATTCCACTAGGTATTTGGCTCCAAAAAATTGCGAGTAAAAGTCGCCACCAATCATATACGAGCACTAGCTCACTAGCAATGCTTTATTACCAACAAAAAGCAGTTCTTAAGCAATTTCCTTATTAGATGACCCCATATACATATAAACATTCAATAAAAAATAAATAAACAATCTAATCTATGAGATGTTTTATGCAAGTAATTTATAATTATGAAATAGTACAATTAATATTTCAATGTCAAAATAATATAAATCAATCTATATTGCAAAATTAAAACGAATTTGTTGTCATTTATTTCTAACTCATTTATTCCAGCCTAAAAATATCATATTTGGTTCGATGGAAAACTTTAACAGTGTAAATCTTCTCTTTGAAGTACCTCAAATAACTACATAGGTACTAATAACTAATAAATTACTTATATTAAACGATTAATCTACTACATACTATATATTAGTTACATTTATTTGAAGCATTTTAAAGCTTACGGAATAAACCAGCCGATTTCTCCGACCTATTTAACCTGTTTGTTTTCATTTATATTTTATACTTATATATAATGTATACTTACATTATGACTACTTAGGATTCGCTGAAATCATACCTAAAACTGCTTAAATATAACCTTGCATTAATCTAAAATATATACGAAGTTTATATAATATACAATGGAGGTTTCTTTCAGCACGGCAACGCTACGACGTCAAGTGAGACATCGGTTGGCACGAACACCGCCACGGTGACCGCCGCGGGGCCCAGCAAGCCGCCGCCGCCCGCTGCCAAGTTCCGACATGGTTTGCTGCAGCTCATGATACATACCATCGATCCGATGCACGACGGTGAGTTAGGTATGCACCGCGCTTTGCTTTCACTAACACCTCATTGCACTACTACTCAATATATTATACATATAAATAACGTCATCTCTTTATATATCGAGTACTAGTCGCAATACTAATTATAAGATATATTTTATTTGGATTGTACCATTACATAATCTGACATTGAATTACTTTATTAAAATGGTACATTCCTGTAAAATTTGAATATTATGATTAAAGCCAATGCGTTTAAAGCCTATGAGTGAAATAAACTGAAAATGTAAATAAATTAATGTTGTAAAAGCACTTAATACAATATCTACACGCCTATTATACACTAATGATATGAAGTGCCGGCCATTGCAGCTAAATCAAATGAATTCCACCGCTTTAATTATTTAAATGTCAAGCTTATGTCACGTGACACGCATTTATTGACAGACTTCAAAATGTCAGCACAGATATGTAAACGCTTCTAAGATAAACAATATACTTAGATATTTCACAGTATTTAGTATGATAATTGTTAATACACCTACCTATAAATAATAATACTAACAATTTAAAACTAAATTAATCTATTGACTGACGTTAAAAATACATAAGTAAAGTTCCAGAACGAGAAATATAAATTGTATGTTCTGCCATAATATATAAAAGAAAATAAATTTTGAGATTGAATAAATAAGTTAGATCGGTATTTTTATATCTTAGATTATGTGTTTGAGAAAACTCCATAATGGTCTGTATAAAAACCTCGAAGACAAACTTGACCGGTTTTATTTATGAATCTTGTTCTGTGAGTGGAGCGCTATTTGGGTCACGACTAACCCTGAGGACGGTTTCTCGGAGTTTTGTTTATACCGCCTATATTTTGTATATATTTTTTTTTAGTTTTTTTTAGTTATATATTAAATTTTCAATAAATTTCGTCTAGCAATTAAACTTCAAGAGGCGCGTGCAGTTCTGTGAAATATTGATAAAATTTATTTGTGCATACGCCAGGATTCAAGTTGCCAACAAGTCCGGCCAAGTTTAAAACTGCGAGTGCGGGCATTAAGAAAATAAGTGCCAAGTCTCAGGCCAAGTCATGCGGCATACAGAATCCTATCCTAACTGCAATAAATATCTCAATTTCAAATATATGGTAATATGTCATGTGTAGAAATGTAGGCCTCGAGACTCAATATAAAACTGAGACTAGTGTATGGAGCCACTCGTTCGTATTGGATTCATCTCGTTATATCACTCACACATATAAGATTTTCAGTGGCACGTTGTATTGACGGCACTCATCTTACTACAGTAAGCTCTATTATACATTTCATTGAACACTTCCAACTTTTTGCAACGTATTCAATGTCGTATAGCATTCAGTTTTGACGTTTTATTAAATATTTTTCTAAACTGATTGTATTGGTTGAAGTCTTTTTATTTTAGTTGTAGGTACCGTGAATATTAGACAACTGATAAATAAAAAAAACTGAGATTTTTTTCGTAAATACATACATTCGACATATAAACTACATCGAGGATCAAACCCACGCCCACCGGTACAATAGACGAACTAACAACCACTGCGCCATTGATGACGATTTCCTTGTTTTCGACGTTAGTTTCGTTTTCTCTCCGTGTCGTCTCGCGTCGTAACATTCTGTTCATTTTTGCCAAGGAAATAAGAAATGGCTATGACCCGATGCCAAGATAGTAATGTTTTGAAAGTTGAAGATAGAAAAGCACTGCCGTAGGATTGCGACGGAATCTTCGCCAAAAAACATCCAAAATGTTCCAAAAAGTTCCCATGTTCATGTGAATTATAATATTTAGACAATATATCTTAAACTACTATAATAAACGGTCCTATTTATTACAAGTATACACAAAGTATCTGATTACTATAACTTTTCTACCTAAAAACGTATATATATAAAAAATCATTTATTCTTATCTGTTGACATAATACAAACATCTGTCATGATGTTTTAAGTTAACTGAAATTACATAAAACGTAATAAAAACGTGATTTTCCGTTACACTTATTAAACAAATAGTTAAGTCTAGCATTAAGTAATTTAAATATTTTTTTATACAATAAATTGTAAGCACAGACCGAAACGATTAAATTATTAAAAGGAGACATTATCTAAGAAAACCCAAAAAGTCTATTGAAATAATAATTGTATATCAAATTTATTATATGATATATATATCCATCCCTTTAAAAATGTATGTTGTTTTCAAGCAAAAGGATCAAGCATACATCAAGCACGTAACAAGCGTGAGTCAAGCCCTGGGATTTATCCAAGCACTGGTAGATGCGGGCATTAGTAATTTAAAGTACTAAATTCTCCTTATTGTGTACTTTATTTTGCTAAAGCTCGAGTTTATCACAATCAACATGGCGACACGTTTATTATTATCATAAAATAATGAGTTTTACACTGATGTCATCAACCTTGTTGAAGTTTTAATACAAATGGATGGCTGTGTTAATTAAGTATTTCATATAATATAAATGAACTTGTTAATTAAATTCAATGTGTAAAATTTTAAATATTTTTAAATGTGGGTCACAAAGCGACCTCTATCTCGAGCTGACCCACTTGACGCTCATCATACTTTATATACAAATACTGAATACTATATACATACTTTAAGCAGACGCTAATATCTGGATTTTTTATCTTCTTTATTACTTAAATAGTATACTTATTTACATATTTGTATAATTTCTATAAGGAAATGTGTCGTAATGGTCATTATTCGTCATCATTTTTATTACATATATTACTATTTTAATAAGTAAAACTTATCCAATGTAATGTAATAAATATAGAATGAAAAATTCATCGACACGACCGGGACTCAAACAGGCGTCCTCTGGAAATCGTCCCGTCGCTCTCCAAATTGAGCTACCGTGTCGCTGCCTCGAGGACTCGAGCATTCTATATTTAATCTTCTGTTTAGCCTTTACATGTTTGTAGACAAGTTCAAACAGTTAAGGTTTTATTAAGTTATTATTTAAGTTCATGCTATCCAAATATTTCTAAGTGACTCTCTTCAACTACTCACAGTGTCGGTTCCCGATCTGAGTTGAGTTTTTTGAATTAATTCTCCAAAACCATTATGAAATGACAGAATATAAATGCATTTTAGTTTCTTTTAGGAAATAAACCGAATAGTTGAAGTTCGTTATAAATCATATAATCTGGGGTAATGTCTGACCTTATTTCTCCGTCATAAGGGCGAGAGCTGAAGGTAACCCCCTGACCCCGGGGTTTCTATCGATTCACTGATTCTAGTAAACATATTGTAGTAACGAAATATTGTTAGATAAGTGTAACAGAAATAACGCAATACTTAAAATGTTCAACGTTTCGCGCCATTTTTTAATACGACCGCCATGTTTATCAACACGGTTTTATTTAATATAAAAGGTTTTTCAAATACGAATCTTTTTTATTTAAGTATTCTAATTTAAAATTTCTTTTGTATGGTCTATTTCTCGAACATTCGTTTGGAGTGTTACAAAGAGGAGTCAATGAGACTCGTCTGATATCAACTTGAAGAGTTCTCGCCTCCTATGGACTGGTCACTTGACATAAAAAAAGACGAGAGCCATGTTCATTTGGAGATTAATTAGAACGGAATTGAGATTGAATACAGAAAACAATGTGTGGAAAAAAATATGTTCTGTTTGTTTTTTCTAACTTAAAGTAAAGTAGTAGACATATTTTTATACACCTTTTATTAACACGTTATTTCTTTTACTTAAATACAGAGACTCTTGAAACATACCAATCCACTATCCGAAGATAACATATTAACACAACGTATACGATCGAAGAAAATTAAACTTATGAAGCTCTTGTAAATATAACGGAAACCATAAACTGTCCTACTATTTGCTCGCGGCTTTGTCTGTAACACTCTATAAAGTAAAACCGTTCAATAATTTAATATTCAAATTATGGTAAATATATAGACGGACCAAAATGTTTTATTACAATATAACAGACAAACAATTTAAAATGTTGACTCATCGTAAACACCTCTATAATTAATATACGGATCATTGAATTGATCGAATTAACTAAAACTAAAATTATAACTTGAAACCTATTTGTAGTTTAATATATTAATATATTTCACAAGCTGACAGGTATAGGATATTTTTATCAACTGAAATTATTTTTCTGAAATCTGAAATCTGAAATATTTTCTTCCTATTAATATATATACAATATGCATGGGATTTTATCTTTTACCGTCTTTTTTAAATGTCAACTGTTCACGTTCACGTGACACATTTATTAATAACCTTTATAAAGGCTCTTCCACACTCACTGGTTACTTTACTTCCCTCTCATTTCCTTGTCAGAGACACTTTATATATACTTACTCAGCAATTAATAGATTTTTTTTTAATTATTAATCGCTGAAAAATATACTTTTTTGCTATATACAAAATGAACCAATTAATTATTACAAATAATGATTAGATTTTATCACGTATTGATATCTACGAGAACACCCTGTAAATAAACAATTATTATTATTTTATAAACAAACATTTTATAAATATTATCTTTGTTTCGAAATTTCTTTGGTAAAAAAAATAAGATACATTAAGTTGACATTCCACAAATAGTTACATCAAATACGATCAAATCTAGATTTAAGAAAATAACTATATATGTAATTAAATTATAATTATAGTACGACTCTTGTATTTTTCTATTCGATTCATGAACTTTGTAAGAAAATACATTTTATTTCAAAATCCTAATATGAATATTAAATTTAATCCAATAATCCTCAGAGTTACGAACTGTTTTAAACAGCTCAAAAAAGGGTCACATCATCCCATAACTGTATCAGAAATTTCAATTATAATCTTCAAAAGCGTCGCCAACTTTATAAGCGATAGCCGCAGCATCTGACTTGAATAGACTTATCTCCAGAATTCATTTTAAACTACTCGCTTTAGTTATATAGTTAGCAGACAATCTCGTTCTGCGATCTACGTTTGAAACGTGTGTCCAAAAGTTGGTCACTGTAGCACTTCTGGAGATAGTTGACCCATTTTTAGAAGTGAACCAGTTTACAGTTTAATGCCACGTCAAATGTAATTTACTCGGCTTTAATTGCAATGTTACTGAAAGTACTGAATTGTTTGAAAAAAAAGAGAAAGGCTTTCTGAGATAACGTCAGTCAATCTGACATTAAAATTATATTTAACATAAAGTAACAAAGCAAATTATTAAGGAACTGATATAAAATCAAAAGATGAAAATAATATTTGTGGAAACAACAGGGCAAAAACTAAAAATATAATAATTTAAGACAGTATAAATAGAAATATTATAACCTGTCCATCTTTCCCAGGAAAAGTTGATGAAAAAGCGACGCAGTTGCACGCGATCGCTTCTCTGAAGGTGCTGCTTGAGGCAACGAGGCCTACGGCAGGCGGCGCTGGCGCTGCAGCAGCGAAACATTCCGCAGCAGCGGCAGCCAAGGAGACGCCCCTGGACCTCCCCAACGGAGGTCTGGCGGATGTCCAGTTAGATGCGATAGAGGAGGTAAGAATTCATGTGACATGTGTTAAACTGATTAATAGTTTTTATATTTAAACTTTCGTGAACTATGACTATTATGTTTATATTTACCCGGCTGTATTCACGCAGAAATTAAATCGGAATGTGCCCGACTAAACTAGTCGGGGACATACCGATTTAATTTCTGCGTGAATACAACCGGGTAAATATAAATATGATTAATAGTTGTTTAATAATCAAATCAAATCAAATCAAAAATATCTTTATTCAAGTAGGCATTTACATGCACTTTTGAATCGTCAATTACATTACATTACATGTAATAGTGTCCTAATATGAACGTGTGAATTCATGCAATTGAATTTAAGTTAAATTTAAGCAGGAAGCTGATATTCATAATATTAGCAAAAGTTTAATTTGAAATCTCGTGCCAAAATGTTTGCAAAATGCTACAAAATTAAGTGGGAAAATAGTAAAAGAAACGTTATAAAAGGCGACAACTTGACGCAAAAGCGAAAAAAGTAAGCCTGGCCACGACGCAATCCAACTTTCGCCTTATGAACTTGTATTTCTGCCAAAAACTAAAAATATAAGAACGGTATTCCAATAATAAATATGAAAATTCAAGCAACACGGAATCTTATCGTTTTAATATATTCTTTGTCTCAAACCACCCTGCTGTGTCAGACAAAGACAAAGAAAATAATTAGATTGTTCGTACTTATATACAAACGTTATCAATACAACAACTGACTATTCCTTTCCAAAATAGAAGCTGCAAAAGGAATATATATTATTCAAGACACAGGTGAAGAATTTAAATGGTTACCTTTTAACATTCCATACAAAAAATGCGTTTCACGAGGAAATTAGGTAACCCTTATCCAATAACTCAAAAAAATACATTCATTTTGTATTCTGGAACAAGTTATGTATGAACATACGTTCTATATATTTCTTTACCACACCCTGATTGTAACATTGCAAGATTTGGAACACAATCTTGTCAAATAATATCCGACGTATATAAGGATACTAAAAAGCCTTATACCTATGTACCTGGTGATTTATAACCGAACTAATGACGAGACATTTGTACAAGTCAGCCCAGCCATTTCGACGGCCATTGTTGTATAAATACCCAAACTTGGTGAAAGGAAAATCTAGATTTGTACAAAGTTTGAATACCATACGACTCGGCCATTACTACATAATATTTAAGATAATTATAGGTCATACGAAAGAAGAAAGTTTTATTTTAACTCGCTTACTCATACCCAGTTTAAACCAAGATTCATATATTTATACATCATTGCAGATCGGAGACCTGGAGGACGATACGACACCCTTGGACATGTCGTGGCCCTCTGGCTTCCGGAAGCGAATAACGTATTTGTTGGTCGCACCAATTGTCTTCCCGCTTTGGATGACCCTCCCGGATACAAGGACTCCGAGAGGTATCGCATTTATTCCTTTAGTTTTTATTACTTGAAAGGCCCGGCTAAAATGGAATTACGTTGTTTTTCATTACAGGGAAGAAATTTTTTCCTGTAACATTTATAGGATCGATAGTTTGGATAGCATTTTTTTCCTACCTCATGGTGTGGTGGGCTAACTTAGTGGGAGCAACAGCGTACGTCCCCCCCGAAGTGATGGGGCTCACGCTTCTGGCTGCAGGGACCTCGGTTCCAGACCTCATCACCTCGGTGATTGTGGCGAGGAAAGGATTCGGAGACATGGCTGTATCCAGCTCCGTTGGCAGCAACATTTTCGATGTTACTGTTGGGTAAGTATTTATTGACTGATTTACAATTATAAATATTTTCAAGAATCTTTCTCGAAACGAAATAGAAAGACAATCTAAATAGAAGGCTCCTATTCAGCTCTATGTCCGAACATTTCCCAGATCTTGATTTTTATAAAAACTCTAAAAATATGAAGCTGAAGTACAGTTACATCAGAGGCTCGCCGGCCGCTTGGAACCGAGCCAAAAACTATATCCAGAGATACAGTGCAAAATTATTGTATTTTCCTTTCTAAATTATCTCACAGTTTGCTCTTGACTTTAAAGCTTAATTGAGCAAAAATATTGTTTGCGTAATATGGGAATTTGGGTAATATCATTCTGTATAATAAGAGGCTGGTTGTGTTTATTTGTACGAACTTTATTTTTTAATGACGGCTAATGTTGACACGTCGGATGCTGCATCTCGTTTCTTTTCAACCTTCATCTTATCCAAAGTTTTAATGACTTCATCTTCGCCAGTTTCTTTGTCAGCAGAAACGATGAATATCACTCTTAGTTCTCGCCTGCACTGTCATAGTGCTACTTCTCTTTAAAATGCAATATGAACTTATTAATTATAAATAATATTGACAAAGAATATTATGATTTATGACCTTACAATTGCTTTTCTGATTCGATAGAGTTAAAAATATTAACTATATTTATATATCTATTTGCCAGCAATAAAGTGGCAGTTACCATGAGTCTAGTATAATATATGTTATCTCAAATATAAGTATATAGTAGACACTTAAAGATAAATAAGACTACAGAATCCTTGAACTTTGCCACGCGCCGCATTTTGACCCTGATAGAGAACTTCTATGTGATAAGAACGTCACATTATAGTGTTACAATTATGTATAAGTAGTTTTTTTATTTTATATTTGAAATTATATTAAAATAGCTGTTATAACTTCTTTGTATTAAATAAATTATTTATAAAGTTTTTGTTAATGTTAGACTCATCTCAAACGAAAGTTTTTGTTTTTAACAGAAGTGTTAATAATTAATAAGTTAATGTTTATTTTAAATACTTCTAAATAATTTAAAACAAATTGTGTTAAAGTTATACAGTTAGATATTAACTGAATACTGTTAATTAATTAACTGTCTATGAGGCAAGCTACATTCAGTTTATCACACTCTGTAGCCCGTGGAAACAGTTACAATTTATTTTTTAAGGTATCACATGTTTTTTGAAGGTTTTTGAATATTCAATTAAATATTAATAATTGAGTAAAAGTTCTAAAGACGCAATTATACGTTATGTTGAATAAAACACAGAGGAACAACAACCTGGATACGTCATTCACCATCGTTCTAAACTTACTAACTGTTACATACACACATTCACTCATTCATACATTCATTCACGCATACATACACGCCTGTTACAGAATGTACATCATTTGTAATCTAAGAGTCTATAAACCTTGTGTATTTATGTAAAAAAAATACAAAAACACCACAGTAGGGGTTTTGTCTCTGAATTTAATATTTTTTACAAAACACCACCTCAAATACGACCCATAACAATTCAACATGAATTCTTACATAACGAGTACGTGTATTAGGCAATATTGCGCTTTATATTTAATATGAAACAAGGACGTATTTCGCGTTACTGAAAATTTAATTCATTGCGTTTTGTCAGCATTACTCTGTACTGAAAACCGTGTGAGATAAAATATTTTGTTCAATTATCACTTTCGCTGTAAAAAAGTGTTTTTTATACAAGTATTTTAACTTTAAGCTTTCAATCATCCTCCTGTTTATATTTTCTTCAAAATTGTTTATTTTTTACGTTCATAAATACATACAGTAATCTGATTCACAATTAACTACTGAATACTTTTTCAGAACAATAATTTTACCAAAAATACTAAGTTACCAAAAATATTCATGTAAAGATTAAGTAAAAACAGACATACATTGCCCTTATGAAGCGTCAGACTAAATGTCAGATATGGTTTTAGAGAGTAGGCCAATGGAAAAAAATCGTCAAGATACTTCATGAATAAATTTAAAACATATAAAAATGCATTTAATTTGAGATCTTTATTCTAAGGTAATATAAATTCTTTAATCAAATTCTTTATAACGGTCTTTTTTAAATTATTTCGAAGCATGTAAATTTCTAAACGAGTTTCGTACATCATAGAATATCAATATAAAGAGTCATTTCTCCAATTACGAGACGAGACGATGTCAGCTTTCTGCATACAATGCAATTCATTACACCTCCGCTGACTTAAGCTATTTTGTGCTTTATTGGGACGGAAATAAAGTCGTAATTGTCTTAAAAAAGCAGTTTTCAGCCAGACATTGATCGATATTACACGATACGGGGATAGACGAATTTTTTAACAGAAAATAAAATGTTCGACTACGGCTGAAACTGAAAATAGCTTCAGTCTAGATTCATTTCGGAATCAAATGTTGTTCCTACTAATAAATGTTTAAACAAGCCAAAAATTCAGCTATAATTCTAGCTTAATTGTATAAAAGATGACACTGGAATAAATTTAACAAAAAAAAAACCTACTGATTCAACGATAAAGTATAGTATTTTGCCAATTTCATAGTTTTTAAAAGTGTTGTCAATGTGTCTTCGTGCAGTCCGCTGCAGCGACGCAGCGTGCTTATATTCTGCAGATGGCTATAGAAAGCTCTAGACTGCATGCTTAGATGCATCCTCCGATCAATAACGCACAGTTGCGCATATCAACTTTATGGTTTACACAATAAAGTTCAAATTTGCTCGCACAGAAGAACTTGCATTGTTACCTGTAAGCTCACCTCTACTGCTATTAACTTAAGGTATATTTTAAGTGATAGAAAATTAGAATTGTTAGAAAATATCTTAATGTCTTAGAACTATTTTTTTCTCTTTATATTGTATTCATTTCGTCGTCTCGTATATTTGCTGTATTAAAGTTTTTTCATTAAAAATTACAATAACTTCTAGAATATCAAATATATTTTTTGGCGCCGGCTTCCATCTGGTTTTTATCGTTTATAATAGATTTTAAAACTATTATTTCCAGTGAAAAATACTATTATTATTAAAAATATTCCCTCCATCTGAAAGTCAGGTCATGGAATTTACTACTATGACCTATAGTAACCGGGTCGTAAATGAACCGTAAATGGCGTGAAAATTTGCATTTTGATATTATCTTGGATCCAACCTTGGCCCAAATAATGGCCAAATGCCAACAACAGGATACGACCTCGCGTGCCCAACTTAAAAAATAATATCATACAATCTGTATTTGAACACGTTCCTTATCAAAAACAATGAATAAATATATGTATATATATTTATTTTTATTCCTTAATAATTATTTTAACCAAGGTTCTCAGAGTATTTTATATACACCGTACAATATCTTCAGATATAACATACATATATTAAAGCAGAGTGATTAATAAAGTCTAATGAGCCAACGTGAGTATTGTTTTCAGTTGGAATGAGCGTACAATATCCGCTTCATTAAGTACAATTCTGAAGTTCAAATATATTCTAATACCAACACAATTTATCTAGGTCGGGTTTAAATTAAAAGAAAATATATATTAACTATTACATTTTTATTGTTTTTTTTTTTTCATAAAAAAAATTACCTGTGTCTAGGTTTAGATATAGAATATATTTTAAAGGTATTGCAACTGTTGCGTATTTATCTGTTTGTCTGTGCTGGCATCACGGAAAAAGTCCTAGATATATTTTTGATAAAATTTGCTGTAGTTTTAGATGAACGCTTCAAGTGATATAGAAAACTTTTTACAGCTTTTCTTTTTTTTCTTTTTTACGGAAAAAGCTTAATCAGTTTTCGGAAGAAACATAAAAATGTATGAATTTGTATAAGTTTTATGATATGATAGATGATTCCTTATTAGAGTCGAGAGGTGAGGGGCATGATGAGCTCGTAAGCTTTTTATAATAAGATCTTAAAAGACTTTTATCTACATTTATAATTTTCCGGTGTTCCAGGTTGCCTTTACCCTGGCTGCTCTATGGTGTCATCTATGGCGAGCCAGTACAAGTCAACTCGAAGGGCATGGTCTGCAGCATCGTACTACTGTTCGCGATGCTGATCTTCGTCATCATCAGCATAGCCTGCTTCCGATGGAAGATGAACAGGGGACTCGGCTTCACCATGTTCCTTTTATATTTCGTGTTCGTGGCAGTCAGTCTCGGACTAGAGTATGGCTACTTACATTGTCCTAGTGAATAGATTTTTTGTGATCAGTACAAACATTTTATAATTTCAAAAGAGTTCGTTATTTTAATTGAATCATAAAGCGATAAAAATTGCAACAACTGTTTGAATTAAATCAATACATCGATGTAATTTTAAATATTTAATGTAAGTTACTTCGTCGTTTCGTGTGTAACATATCATTTAACTTGTCTTCATATAAATTATATACATATGAAGATATTGTATTTTAATGTATTTTCGTTAATCGTGAATATTGTTTATATAAAGATTTAAATGGCATGAAATGTAACCATTTTTGCCTTGAAGTTGTTAAAAGTATAATTGTAGCTTGTTTAGTTTTAAAGTAAGTTCGCTCAAATATTTTTCCAACCATTTTAAGTAATTTTGGTGTTATGTAATGGTCATAAGTTTTTGAATGTTAGCACAAAGAATAAACATTTTAACGTTATTTTAATAACTTAACGGAAGCGACGTTTTTAATATAAGACGTGGCGTGAAATATTACAGATATTTTATAGAAAAAAATGTAGTCATTGATATAGAAAGTAGATATTTATATAAATGTTAGTTGTTTATTGGAGCTTTACAGTAATGTTTTAATGTAGCTGTTTTAAATGAATATTGTTTTGTAAATATTTTGACGTAACTAGTAGCGGGTTACTTTGACGTACGTACGTGAGTACGTAAATTATTACGTCCACAAAACGCGAGGACGGGGACGTTTAATGTTTTATACAATTTTTTATACGAATTGGATAATCCTGCTAATTTATTTTACAATAAAAATACAATGAAAACAAAAAATATAATATACCTTAGATATAATTCTAAACAGCACCAATATTATATACCATTAGTTGTTTCATCACGATTAACTAGTAATCGAATAATCGACTGTATATAATCGATTAACAATATCAAAAAAAAATCGAATCAAATCGTGAGTCATCAAAATGGCTATCGTAATTTGGCTTCCAATACAAAGCACTCATTTTAGTGCGTCTCCGATGTAAGTCCTCGCTGTAATCGTGTGCTGTAAATGATAAATTAATCGATGTAACGTCTGTATTATATTATACATGTAATATTAAAGACGTCAACGTACAATTATACAAAATTGACGAAGTTGTCGCTGCACAAATGTTAGAGGTAATGTAAATACACGGCTAGACGACACGAGCGGGGCAGATGTCGCGATGATAAAATGTCATTTTATTAAAAACAATCAAATTACATTAAATGTGCCTAAGAGTTCCATTGCTCTGTCATTTTTAGCTAGCTTCGTAATCAATACGGGTGCTTATGATATTCTATGGCAATACATGGCTGTTCTTGGCGCATGTGTCCCGCTCAGTAAGAGTTTTTAAACTTTCTCTAGCTCATTTTCAATTATTATCTCCATCATTGATTTGATCTTTCTTAAAGCTGTGACTGACCACAAACGCTGACTTAACTAAACCGCCTGTTCAAAATGAACACGGTCTTGAAGTTAACACTCGTTGTGGACAAATTTGTTTTTTTAGAACATCTTAGAAAACCGTCCGTAGAGTCTTCACTGCTGTTAACAGAAATGTTTTAAAAAATAACAATTGAAGGTTTTATAAACCAATTGTTAAGATTCCACCATATAATGATAACCCGCCTATTTGACATAGCAATAAATAGACTAGATTAGATAGATATAATATTGGTAAGCTTTAACAAAGCAAACTATCGTCAATGGGTCGAAGGTACACAGCTAACGAGACATACGGCGCGCAAAGAGCAGTATGGGACTCGCTTCAATGTTACAAACATTCAAAGAAGATAGTGCGATCGAAGTAAACAAAAAAGAAGGCAAACAACAGTAAAGTTGCTAAAAACATATCGGTAGGTATCAAATATTTCGATCAATTTCTGTGATAAGGGCATGCTTATGACATATTTATATAATACGTTCTTTCTCTTCTCTCCATACATTGTATATATTAAGATTGGATTTGATATTAGAAATAATAGCCTTCCGTAGCTCGCTTAGTAGTGCCGCGTCTGGTTCTACAGTATCAAATACAAACTCACTGAGAGTATCAAACTCTGATTGTTCATAGCTCTCGCTCAACACTTGCAGTAGCTTGGCTTTAGTAAACTCTTCTTCTACGTGATGTTTGTCTGTATATGACACTGTAAGATCTAGGCGGCCATCTGTACAATTAAAAATAAGATATAAACGAATTTTTCTCCTCAAATAATTCTTAAATGGTGATATAAATTTGACAATTTAGATTGATCTAGACCGCAGTAAAACGTATGTTTAATCTAATTCTTGTATCTAATATACTGGAAAGCACCAAGTACATGTGTGTACGTATTGTATCTGTAAGCGCCACTTCTATACCAATTCTACTATCCTATATTATCCTACTAGTTATTATACACTAGCGATTTCTATCTATCTCTTGTATTGATCATTATATTAGCTAGAGTCTGTAAATTTATGATCCTTCCATTGTTTCTAGCGAGCGTTGCGTTTGGGATGTCCGAAAGGTAGGAGGGTTCAAATTTTGTAGTATTATGATATCATTTCACGTTCGTACCTTCATTGTAGCAGCATCAAATTGCATTTGTTCAGTACCAAAGAGCACAGCCGAGCTAGTTTCCATTCTATTTCGAATGTTATTATTAGAGCCAATACGATTTTTGGAGATATCGTTACCAATACATTTTAAGACATAAATCTTTTACTCCTTCGTAGCGTAAGACTAGGCTTAAAGCTAAACAAATTTAACAATGTTAAATATCTTATAATTGAGTATAATATCAAGGTAGAATTGTTACTAGAATCATGGTTTTTATATAAAGTAATAAATTTAAAAGGATAATGACACAATATTTCATAATCATTGTATAGTCTGTGACGCGGGATGATGATGATGAAGATGATGATGAAGGTGATGATGAAGATAAAGGTGATGATGATGAACACCACAGTCCAGTAATCATTGTTGAGTTTTCAATAATTATTTAGTTTCCAGCTTTAATGATTCGCGTCGGAGAAAATACAATGAGTTTAGTCAACGACTTTTTTTCATAGCTGCGACATCTCGAATTCGATGATGATGATGACATAATAGGATATTGAAATGATATATAATTTGTAATGAAATAAACGTTTTTTGTAGAATAGTCCAGTTAAAAACTACATACACGTTGGTTAAATGTTTTTCAGGACCTAGTGGTTTAGAATGTTTTGAAAGTTTTACTCTTTTATTTGAATATATCAATTCTGATCATTGTTTTATTAAAATGTCGAAATCGAGATGACAGCGTAGATTGTTAATAGTGATATTAATTAAGGAGAAGTAAAAAATGTTATTAATTAGCTAAGTCTAGATTTTCAACGTTGTAAGGGGGCGGCTCTAGACGGTTTACAGTTATGAATTTCAGTCCTGTTCAAACAGTATTAACACGTATGTGAGTATGGTTACGATTGATGTATGGAGGAGGGGTTCACGTTTGTTTTTTTCTATTATACTAACGTTATTTCTTCAAAATTACTTTGTATTTTCTCTCAATTTAAACCTCTCTTTTTGTCTTGAATATTTATTGTAAGTTCATTTAATTCATCTTGTACCTATCATATCTTTCATAGTCTAAAAGACAATGGAAGATTTCAAATAGTTATGAATCTTAATGAATTTAAACGTTACAACAGAAACGAAAACAAGTACAACAGAATTTAATTCATTTTGTTGTGTTTTTAAAGTTTTGTATTTTTAACACCGTTAACATTTAAATATTTATTGATTGTTGACTATTGTGACTTTAATAGAATAACGCAGTTTTGTTTGTATTAGTGTTCTAGTACATTGGCGTAAAGAGCATCGGCATGTCGACCGTATTATGAAAAATTACAATAAAAAATATAAAATAGTGAGTTACAATGTGTATTTATTTCCAAATTTCGCCCGTGATGATCAGTTTATACTTAGTCCTGATATCTAAATACCTTGATGTTCCAAAATACTAAAATCCTACAACAGCCAGACCAATATTCCAATTATGGAAAGTGCTGAAGGCCGTATTGGTCTTAAATTTCTTCTGATACGGCAAGAGACCGTGGGCTGATGTTATCACTCCCCACCAGGTTGGTTACCAGACGTAAACCCGGTATTTTACAATACCAGTTTAGTTAATCAGGTTGTTAGCACTAAACCAATGCCCTATTTAAAAAAGAGTCTCGTTCACTAAGTCATACACTACCTGACATCGTTATATGTACTTTAAATATCAAACAAGTTTCAGCAGCAAACAATACTTTGACATTATGTTTGTCTACAAAAGTAAGCAAATCATTTATATATACGATGAAGAGAAATAGGCCCAAGATTGAACATGTGAAAAGTGTTTGATCCTTTAATCGATCTCTGAACACAATTGAATGCATTATAGAGATCACAGAATACTCCACCCCGTGATTCCTCCCGGACCTGAAATATATTCCTAAGAGAAAGACTCCAGCGTCACTAGAGGGTAACCTTTTGTAAAACCAAAGTATTCATTGTGAATCAAGTTATTTTCATTAAAATGATCTAGTAACCAACTGAGCATGATTTTTGTAAATACTAAGTGAAGGTAATACTAATATTAGTCAATAATTAGAGGCATCTAAAGCATTGCCAGATTTGTAAAGGTATTACTTTGCAAGCAAGCAAAGTCAGGAAACACAATCATTAAAATCATCACCGAGTAGGGACAACGAAGTCCACTATTGAGTCAATCACCTTTACAGATATGTTCTGACTTAAGAATACCTCTAGGTATTCTTAAAATTTGAAGTCCCAAATATTTTCAGATTATTATTTTGTTTATATAAAATAAAATTATATATTTTTATATTTTTCTCAATTCTTTTTTAATAACAGAAGAAGATATGAAATAAGAAGTGGTGGAAGCTAGAATATTCTAAAAATCTTTTTTTAATGCCTTATCCGTGTTTTTTTTTTTGATTATTTCTATTTTGGATTAATAATGCAATAAAGTCTGATATTAAATATTGCGTAATTTGATATATAATTATTAATTTGTAATCAAGTGTTATTTTTTTTCTTCTGTTTATAAAAACCATAGCGAAAACTGAAAAAAAAAGTTTTCAAGGGCAATTAAAACTGTTTTTACAATGAAAATATTTATTACATAAAAATATTCTTACACAAATAAAAATGGAATTTAGCGGAACGTGAAATACATACATTCATAATAATAAACTAACAATTATATAATTAGACTTAAGATAATAATTGTTTATAATCTATTGTCTTATGTGGCTGGACAGATTTTGATGAGAAACCGTAAAAATTTATAATATTCGTGATATTTATTTTAAGCTTCGAATATTTCAGCGCTAAATATTATACTTAATTATTTTTTAAAGTAAAAAAAATATTCACTATCTGACTCTTCAACTAGCGGTAAACTCTGCACTTAATATGTTATAAAATTTTGAACATAAAAGAAAACAAATTATATGAGAAGTAAATAGATATATATAATTAATATTCTAACAAAGAAAGAAAGAAATTAAATCAATATTGTTCTCGAGCTTTGAGCTGGTCTCTTACTTTCAAGTTTATAACTTGCTTCAGACTAGAAAACATTATTTAAACATAACCTTAACTACCCGCAGTTACGTTTTACATTGACACAAAAAACTAATTATTTAACTTATTCTTAACAGGATGTAATCTTTATATTAAAAATAAACAGCTATATCCTATAGTTTTATAAATAATGTCACACTAACACATATTGTTAATGATAATAAACTTTGTTTTAAATTAAAATTAATATAAATAATCAATCAATTATAAAATACACACAATACAACAGACTGCATTGTTTTGGTGTAAATTGGTCTAATTCAGATTTATGAACCATATCTATTTTAAAGGCTATATGGAGTTTTTTTTGTTCTATCCATATTCTAAAAAAATATTTCATAGTTATTTTATTAACTTTTATATATATATATATATATATATATATTCTCAATTCTTACAATTTATTCACAAATCACATAACTTCACAAATATGCTGATTACCGACAACTCTTATTGCAATATTAGAAATATTGAATTACGTTCACTCGAGCTCATTACTACAAAAGTCGTCGATAACTCTGCGACGGTACACTTGACTAAATACATTTACAACGTGCTCCTATTCTAAGAGCTATTTTTAAATCCTTTAACGAAATAGGGAATTATAAAAGATCTAAGCGAACATTTAAGAAAGATGCCTTCAATAGACGTGGATTAGTTTTATTAAAGTATTGCCACATTCATACCTTTTATGCTCAAAACACAAACGCCGTCAAGTATTGGCAAAACATTTTATCGTCAACCCCACACTTCTATCCCTTGAAGGTTCTACTAGATCGTATAATAGATTTGAGCAGACTCTGCTGAAGAATGTGCACCATTTCAGGATATCCAACCATGAATAACCGGTGAAAGTTAAAGCAAGGCATGACGTAACCGCGCGCGGCAGAATAACAAGAATGCAAGTAGCGCTGCGATGGCCGCTCCCGCGAGCAGAGTGTCGTCCCTGCGAGCACCACCAGCTCGGTCTACCACCGCACTCTGGAACACAGACCTTCATGACTCACATGTTTTAAATTCAAAAATAGACTAATATCAATTATACCACCCTTTTTTAACCTAGCTTATTATTTATCTGTTAGATATTAAACTCTAATTTAATATAGCTTGAAAAATTTATCAGAAACATAGTCAATTTGAGCACATCAGATAACACCAATTGAAATATGGGGACAAACCAATAACACAGATACAAGAACTTTGGACACTTACCCATCCTCCATGTTTAACGGCCCAGGGAGTGGCGCACTGTGCGACGTGCTTGGCGGCCCAATCAGCTGCCCTGCACCAGCCCCCAACCCTCACGGCTCGAGCCACAACTTCACATAGAAATGCCAGCACTAACAATGCTCTCTGTTCTATATGAACACATGCCTGTGAAATTTAAAAAAACACTCAGAGTTGTTTAATATAAAAAAGAAAATTTACATACTCTTTAGTTTTTGACAAATGGGCTACTCCTGGATACAGAAGAGGTAGATAAATACACTAATCAAATCTAAACCAAGCCTACGTTACTTTTACAATAATAATAATAAATACCTGACAAAGCTCCTGCATAATATCTTCAAACTGGACTTCATCAAGACTTAACAGCGGTATATGTTCTGCCCGTGCAGCAAGCTGGGCTTTCGCTTTCGTCTCTCTAAATCTTCGCACAGCTCGTTCCAACGCCCTCCAATCCCTCCAGTACATCCACCAGCCCCTGGATGGAAAGAACATCCTATATGCATCATAAATAGAAATTCTACAAGATATATTTTCAACACGATTTTTTTTTATTTTGACAAAAACTTCTTTTAAGAATAAGAGCTCATTAATATAAAATCATGTCTATTCTCCAATACCTCTCATCAGGATTAGCAGCTGCGACCATACAAGGGGGTGGCCTTAATTCCTCAAGTCTCAGATGTTGCAACAACATTGCCCTGAACAGCCTAACACCTTTCTCCTCCTCTTCGCCCGCCAGATAGGGTCCTCGCCAGTGACCCTGGCAATCATCTCGTCGCTCCTCGTCCAAGGATACTTGGCGCCGAAGAGGAGCTCGAGGAGCATGGTATTCATCTAATGATTGAACACTGCGAGCTGAAACATTTTCATGTTGGTCCATTATAATAACCAAAAGTTTGATCTATGTCTCACAGTAAAAGTCATTTGATTTTTTCGAATATATTGCAAATTAATTAATAATAACAGACCATGAGACCATACAAAGTACTGTATCTACTATTAAGCAACCATTTATATAACTTTCATTTTACAAAGCGAAGTAATATGATTATAAGTCCATTTAGATTAATTAATTGGATGAATTGATAATACAATTATTTGAAGCTCCACGGGCAAATATACGAAACTAATTAACTGAATGTATATTAATAGTGTAGAGTTATATTTTATTTAAATACATAGTAAATAGTCGCTTATTTAAGATTCCATACTATAAATAATTTAAAATTCTGTTTCATTGCTTTATTTACTTATGACATTTATTAGATTGTATATATAACAAGTTTATATAATAATCTTTATACTAATATACGTAAATCATATACTTGTATCTTTCTTTGTTATACTTTCTATTCAAAATCGGACAACTAGGTCATTTCATAATAATACTGCATTAGCTAGCTATACCTACATAAAATATATTGATAAAATCACCAACACTCTTAAAATGGTTCTTTAACATTGAAAACATCACAATTTATAACTTATATAAGCTCTATAGATTTAAGAAATATCTAAAAACTTGCCTGTCACAGCTCTAGATGGGGCGAAGTTCATAACGGTACCAGTTAGCACTTGTAACAACGCGTGGGTCCAAGATCCAGTATCGTACTCAGTAATCACTAAACATGAGTGACCTTGTATTCCGCTTCATGTCATAGCCCTGACACAAATACTTGGACATGCGCAGAGCTACCCTCATAGTACGGGGGAAATTTCAAACTTAAATCTAAACAAGGGTTTTATTTAACGAATCGCTAAATAAATTACATTTATGTATCGTAACTAGGTCAAATGTCTAAACTACAATAAATTGTACCCTAATTGACTTACTAAGGCGTGTTGAATATCAAAACTTGTTACAAAGTAAATAAATACCGTCACAGTGGCATTATGGTAACAATTGTATGGATGTTCTTAAATATATTATAAGGATAAGTTTATTTGTGGTTTCGTCGAATGTTAATAGATGGACTCAATTGGTTATCGGCGAGCGAGTCGACCGTCATCCTATCACAGGAAGGCCCACTTCGTCGGGATTATATTCAGATAATTCATTACACGAACACAGACTAACAGCCAGTACGTTTTACAACGACGCATACACATCACCCAACTAGTAACATTATTTATAGTTTTACTCTTCCGTTTGGTGAAGATGTTTGAAAAATGACTCCGGTCTTAAAGAAGGATGTTTTTAATAAGTCAGCTGATATCAGAGCTGAAGTGCCATGCTGCAGAAAACTATTAGTGTTCGCTTGTGTTTGTGGTGTTCTGTCGATGTTTTTGCATACATTTCAGTATATGCAAATTTATGGAATTAAATACAATAAGCAATTATGTATTACTGATAGAGCTTTAGATGATAAGATTCAGGGAATATTAGCTGATCTTTTAGATGATACTACCGCTCATAGATTAAAGAGAGATGCGATGCTTGTGAGTACAAATTCATTTTAATATTTCACGAATTCATTTAAATATATTCTTATCGTTGTTTTATTTACGACGAAAATTATTCGTTATCATTCCAGAAACAATCCCCAATTGAGGAAGACAATACAGTGGCTCCTCACGTGGAGTTCTTCAACCCCAAAATGAGACCTGAATTAGAAGAGAAAGATTCAATAGAAATGAAACGGACTGGCGCTAAAGGCCCGGCTCCTGGCGGCGACACTTGGGTCTGGCTAACGAGCTATTCTAGAGTTCCAGTAAGTTATGTTATTGACATTTTACAGGTCTAAAATATCTTCGAATGTACATATGGGAAAGTAGTAATAATGCATTAAGAAATAATAGTCATGAAAGAGTTAAAGAAAATTGTAATAATAATATATTTATTACTGTTCGTAGCTTGTCTACACATATACTCTTATCTAGTGACCTTAAAAAAACTGATAACAAACTCATAGATATCCTTGTGTCAGTTCATGATAATTATAGAAATTTTGCGGAACCGAACTCAGACTGTAACCCTCCAACTAAACAACTCCAGCACGGATTTGGAGGTTTATTTTATTAATAAATACATTTTTTTTGCCGACCATACCTACTACCCATCGCATATTTCTACAACCAACTCTTCTTAACTATTCTCTCAACTTCTTTATTACGTCGATCCAACTTCATTTAATTTTTGCACTTAATTGGGTTTTCATTCTGTAATGTAAAATTCTTCAAACTTATCTTAGAGCGGATCGCTGGCTGGAAGCCAAATGAATTTCTTTTGAACGAGAAGGCATTTGAATTTCTTAAACATTTTTATGTGTATTTAGCTGCATTATGTTGTTAGGACTTGGTTTTACATAATCAGCGTAATAATTCAACCAGAATATAAAAATACACATATACATATATATATATAATTTAAAAGGTGATAAGGAAAAACAGACAATTGAGACCTGACAGGTTATTTTTTGTTAGTGTATGTCGTGCTCAACCAACTAAGGGAACGGGACGATACCCGCCTTGATGGTGTACTTACTCGTATTTATGATTTTTTCTTTACATATAAATATTAAAATATGTAAATATGCAATTAACTAACATAGGAACATAAATTATTATAATTCTTAATATGACCTTTATTTATTTTGTCTTAGTACAAAGTTGTCCAAGGATTTTGTAAAGCTACTCAAGATTATTGTCCTCCGGGTGTCCAAGGACCGAAAGGCCCGACAGGACTGCCGGGTCCGAAAGGAGATAGAGGTTCTCCTGGTGATCCTGGCACACCAGGGAGTCCAGGTTCGGTAGGGCCGTTTGGACCACCTGGCCCCAAAGGTAATCTATAACATTCGATTTCCAACACTAAATGTAGCATCAAGTTTTTGCATTTATGTTGCATAATATTTATTTATATATACCGTATGTTTAATGGTTATAAATGCAGTGTTAAAAAAATGGTTTAATGAATTATTGAAAAAGGGGAACGGGGCTTCCCGGGAAATCCTGGACTCGACGGTAGGGATGGAGTGCCAGGAGAACCAGGCCTAGATGGTTTATCCGGCAGAAACGGTGCAGACGGAGCACCCGGGAAAGATGGCAGAGATGGAATACCAGGCAGAGATGGCAGTCCAGGGAAAAATGGGAAGGACGGAAAAGACGGTTAAAACTATAATCGTAGCTTAATGGCACTTAAGTAATTTATATATTTTCCAATTAACCATAACCATTTGTAAAAAAAAAACATTTTCTAGGCAGATCAGGAGCTCAAGGTCCTCCAGGGATACGTGGAGCAAAAGGGGAACGTGGTCCAAATGGACCGAAGGGGCAGAGAGGGAATGATGGACATGACGGATTACCGGGGAAACCTGGCTTGTCTATTTACAACTATACAAAAGAAAATCAAATGTTTATACCACCCACTTTCGCATGTAAGTCATTTAGATATATATATATATATGTTTTCAATCATAATTGTTACAAACATCACGCAATTGTTGGTCTTTTAAAGTGGATAACCCGAGATTAATAGTGCGGGAGGGAGATACAATGAGAATGGACTGCAACCCCAAAGGCTTTCCTGAACCGACCATTGAATGGAGAAGAGCTGATGGTACTCCCATCATTCAGGTTAATGAAGTTTAAATATAAGAATTTGAAATTAGACCTTAAGTCAAATCTTTTGGTTATTCGTCTCTCCGTCTAGGAATTAAATATCGAACATTTTATTCTTTTTTTAAAAGTGTTGACATAGTGTGAACATAATTGAAACTTCATCAAAGTAAGGCCGCATGTAATAAAAAGAAATGTAATATTCTCGATATGTATGACTTTCAGGGGTCATGGCGTGACGCGTCAGTGAGCGGTCATGTGCTCAACATACCGAACGTGTCACGCTGGCACACCGGCAAGTACGTCTGTCTCGCCAACAATGGCATGCAGCCGCCGGCTAACCAGACCACCGACGTTGAAGTACATTGTCAGTTTCACTCATGAGTATAGGATTCATATTGATTTTAATATTTTTTGAAGCATATATTATTATTATTACTCTTGGTTTCAGTCAGTCCATATATAAGAGTTCCTAACAATATTGTCTACGTATTCAACAAAACAGCCAACATTGAGTGCGAGGTAAAAGACATTTCAATGTTTTTTCATTTTAATCAAATTTAAAATAAACTGTTGCACAATATTTTGATTGGACCATAAAATACAGTGCTCGGTTTCATCTCCACGAAAGACTATTTTATATTAATTGATGATTCTTCAACCGCCAACACCACTGTAAAATTACTTCCTACACTCATACTTACAATTTTTTTTACTAATAGAAACCCAATTTGTCCAGATCCAAGCATGGCCGGAACCTGTACTAGCCTGGGAGTGTGATGATGAAGTTACTCTCGAAGGATCGCGCTACAAGACCGAGGTGACCCCAACACTTGATCCCTGGAGATGGATCATGAAACTTGAGATCCCCAACATCAAGGAACATGACATGCGTCAATATATCTGTGTCGCAAAGAATGAGCTTAACAATACCACTGTTAAAGGGTATATTCGATTGTCGTGTAAGCTTCTTAATTGTTTCTTATTGTATAATGTAGTAAGGAAATGTCTCGTCATTCGGCAACGATCAGCTGAACGATCATCACCTCAGCTGGTCATGTTATATAAAAATATATCTTTATAAATACTTATGCCAGTCAAACTTATGGTGTATAATATAAATTAGGACATAATAACTAACATATTCATTAACCGTTGAAATTACATTCTAAATTCTGGCATCTATAAAATCATAACGAAAATATTATTTACTAAAAACTAATTACTAAAATGATGATGAATAGAACTGTATTGATTGAATGACGAATACTGGTTTTTCACGTTTGGTTTTGTATATGTGACTTCATGATTTATAACAAGAATCTTAAGAAAATCCATTGAATAAAAGTCTTTTCGTTAGATCCTGGCCCTAACCAGCACTCGCAGATCCAGCAGCCGAGGGAGTTCGGCTCCCCTCCTCCCGCGCTCACCTCCTACGAGGAACTGTGCGCCGCCCCGCGCTGCCCATCCTGCCCGCGCTGTGACAGCGCCCTCATGATATCCACCATGAAAGCCACAAGCGGGTACAAGCCACGCCGGAACACTAGTACGTATCCGTGTGCTTAGATCAGCTCTCAAAGACCACTAACCTCATAGGCAGAAGTTTGTATGAGAATATTTGTTTTTGGTTTTGTATAACATGATATTAACGATTCTTTATGTGTAGTTCATTGTTAAAGTAAAATATATGAAATGTGAAAAATAAATAGTATCGAATGAATTTGTCGATAAGATATTAAATAAATTTGAAACCTTTCAGATTGTCAGTTATATGCTATTGGCAAGCCCGTGTATCACAAATACAAAGAGGAGTTATTTGGTGCTTGGTTACGAGATTCAAATGCCACTGATAGTCAGGTATGTTTTATTTCTCGAGATAAGCAATAAAGCAGCCATTTCGTTACCTATTCTATTTACTGAATGCTAGGTTAACCAGAGTCTAGAGTACTAATACCGTTAGTAGCTAGTTAGTTGGTTAATTAGTTAGTTAGTAGCTATTGCTCCCATCTGATTGGTGGAGACTCTTAATCACTATTTTTAGTGTCAAATAGTGTGTCGTAGATTGTATAATGAAATGGGCGCATTAGTGGCTAAAACTCAGAATAATTACAGAGAGAGAAACTTTGGACCACGGAAGAGAATGACGTCGAAAGATTGCATGAGTTCAGAAGCAAGGCCAGCTTCAAAACTGACAAAGTTGACGAATTCCACAAGATACAGAAGCCTTTCTTTGTAAGTTACGAACCTATTTCAGTTTTTGTACAACTGTTTTTTAGTTTATATAAGTAGAGGATCACACCATCACCATCGTGATGTTTTGGCCATTATGTGGAGGATGATGAGAGATGATGGCATAGGTACATTAAGTGATGTTTATTTATGAACGTTCAACTTACAGGCACACAGCGGAGAGTCCTTTTTATATGTCCTGGTATTTTTATAGTTTTACAATTAAATGGTGAGCTTATTCTGCAAAAATCACAAAGCAGTACATATAACACATTTAAACTTTAAAATGTATCTCATACTATTCCATATTTTTTTATACACCAATATTTGAAACCTTTGATAATAAAACCTAACAGCTACATTAAATCCAACCAGGGCAACGGTCACATAGTGTACAGCGGGTCGTTCTTCTACCAGGCCAATGAGTCGGGCGTGCCCGGTGACATCGTGCGCTACGACCTGACGCAGAGCCGCATCAAGTCAACTCACCTGCCGCACGCCAGCGGGAGACTGTACTCCGCGCAGCACAACCAGGTCAGTTGATTGGAACTGCAATCGAAAATACAAAATATGTCACAAGCATTTTATGTAGAAGTTATATTATATACTTTTTGAATTACTGTGTGTTAGACTTATGACGGAAAACAAGAAGGCATTGTAGCCACTTTGTGGTTGAATGGAATAGACGATGAATGTAACCTGTAATGTCGCCTTAGTCTAACGCAATTTAACAAAGTTTGTTATATTATCTGCTTCGTAATATAATTATAAACTTCAGGTAGACTTCAGCGCGGATGACAACGGCCTGTGGGCCATTTATTCGATAGAGGGCTCTAATAACACAGCAGTTGCCAAGGTATTTATCCTTTTATTCTTTTAGGACCTCTTATTAATGAAAAATCCCTTAAAAGCAAAAAAAAACCTATTATATATATGTTAATAATTGTTTTCTTTAAACTAAAGATTTATCATAATACGAGTCATTGACCTCAACTATTAACGTTATTTTTCGTTTCAGCTCAGCTTTGATCCCAACAAAGACGATCTTAATATAGATTATATCTGGAACATCTCATTAAATCATAAACAAGTAAGGGCCTAACCTTTTGATACGTGAAATGATAACTTCAAACAACTGTCGGTTTATTTATTTTATCTAAATTTACTCATAAGTACATTAATGTTAAAATAAGATTTACTGTAGCATCCTTAATATTAAAGCATGGTCTTTACCAAACTTATGTAAATATTTAATAAAGAAATTTCATACCATTAATTAATAAATTACAAATTTTCAGGTGGGTGAAATGTTCATAGTATGTGGCGTCCTCTATGCCTTGGATTCCGCAACTGAACGAGAGAGTAAAGTGACAGTTGCCATAGACTTGTATTTAAGTAAACCTGTAGAAGTGTCACTGCAATTTACTAATCCATTTAGAAAAACAACCCAACTCGGATATGATCACACACATAAGGTAACGCACACATAACACATTTAGAATATAGGCCAATCTCATACTTACCAAAGGATTTTTACTACATTGCCTGAGCAGGTGAAACAAGGCGATAAGATTGTTATAATATTTACTCGTAGACATCGTCTTTCTCAACCAATTTAGATGAAACTTAGGATTCGTGTTCTATTATTTCCCTATCTGCGATTTGACATAACGAGCAACATGCCCATGGAACTACCTGGAGCTGCCTGGAGCTACTGTAACTCAAGAATTGTGAAGAATTGACGAGCAATTCATAAACTCGCTATACCTTTTTGTTGTCCATAATGTCAAACATCTATCTGGGTTAAAAGTTTCCTAATTTGTAGGACTTTGAGGGGCACTCACCCCCCTCCACCCCTCTTCAATGCTTGAAAATGAAACTTGAAATAAAGCAAAATTACCATATTTAAATATTTGTAATTCCTTATTCATGTCAAACTAAATTGCAAATTGTATAAAACCAGTAAATAAACTAGAAATTAAATCATGAAAATTCCAATTATAGATTACATATGTTGTCTCTATATAGATAGATAAATATATCCAATATAGGTATATAATAATATTTTAAAACTATTTCAGGAGTTATACTCGTGGGACCGAGGCAACCAGCTCACCTACCCTGTTCGGTACAACGAGCTGCCCGGACCTTGACAATCATTATATTATATAATGTATTTACTTAATTTTATACCAACACTTCTACTATTTTTAAATAATATTATTATAATAACTAAAACATGTAAAATTTTATGGGAATATATATTAACATTAATATTGGAAACGAAATTATTTTTATATTAAAGAAATACCAAAGATAATTATGTTTTTTTCCATTTATCATATAAAGTATTGAATGAGTTTTATATGCATAAAATATATTTGTAGTAAAGATAGTATTAGATTCTTGATAGTTTTCTCACGCCGTATGGAAGTTGTACAACTTGGTCGCTAGATGGCATTGCTAGGAGCATTAATTAATCTTTAACACACAACTTTGAGGTTACGATCTGAATAGTTTTATCTAATTACACACACATAGATTACTACAATTAATCTTATATTAATGTAATTTATCGGATATTTCATAATGACAATATATTCATTAAATTAATCTTAATATTTCAAGGTGATATATTATAATGAATGAGTATGTCTGTTAGATATTAAATATTTGAATATCACAAAGATAATAACCAAAATGAACAGCACGTTTCGATTATTTGACAAACATCAGAAATATTAAATGAATCAATCATTACTAAAGAAACATTAATGAAACTCGGAACCAAAATGGCGTTATATATTTGAAAAATAAAAAAAGAATATAACTAGAACCGGCAAATGGGCGCATTCAGGGCTGGAGTCACCCCCAGTAATTTTTCGCCACAATAGCACCAATACATTCCGTGACTTGGCAGAAGTTGTTGAGAACTTGGCCCCACTCTGGATCAATACATGCGCACAACGCCATCTAGCAGCCATCGCGCAGCCAAATTACACTTTAATAGTTCATTAGATCTGACAAAAATGGCGCGGACGTACGGTTTAAATTCAGAACACGATATTGATTCGCGGTTTGGTTCGGAACGATCGGAAAAATGTCCTCTGGAGGTTTTGTTGTTCGTCTTTTATTATTTTAATGCACTGCCTGGATATAGAAGAGATTTATATTCAATAAGCAAAACAAACATTCAAACTATAAGACAATGTGGAAAGATTAAGATATTGTGGTGTTTAAACTTTGTAACTGTTTCTTTTTCTAAGAAAGATATCTTTATTCTTATGTTTTTTAAAACAATCCATTATATCATGATATTTGCTTTAATTACTGATAAAGATAAAAAGATTACGTATTAGTTGATGTGAGATTTTACAATTATTCATTCATATTTTATTATTCGATTTACGTTGGAATGAGTTTATCTTTATTATTATAATTCTTTTATTTTATACCATATCCATTTTATATAAGAAGTGGTCCTACTCCAAAACATTTTTATATAGTATAATTTTTAACAAAACTTTATAATGAACTGAGAACATTTTCTTTTGTAAACTTTTTTTCCTAAATAAATAAATAAATGTAACGTCAGGGAGCTTTAAATAAATAGGTAAAGAGAACCACGTCTGGGTCAACTTAAATTTGGCTTACTAGTGTCGCGTGACGTCACAATCTCTCCTTTGCATCGTCTGTCTTAAAATATAGTCTAAATGCATTTGTTTAGAAATAATCAATATATTTAGACAACGTGCCGGCCACTAAGAGGCTCATCATACAATATTATAATTAATAATATATATATATATATATAATAAAAATTATATTATTTTTTTTATAAATCATTACAAAAAATGTGTGTGGAGGAAAAATTTTTTTAGTTTTAATCAAAATAGACTAGAAAGAGGTTTAACATTATACTTACCTCCTTTTCATTTGTTCAATTATAATAAAAAATATGAATATTTTAAAATACATAGAATCATTATAAATCGCTTCACGGACATGATATATCTAGATTACAAGAACTGCAACACCACCCCCCCCCCCCCCCTCCTCACCCCTCCCCTACATCCCCCCTCCCGTTCCCCCGTCCATCCAATGAATGAATCATATGGCAATCATGGCATCCATTAGTTCTTTGAAAAACGTTTACAATTGCTCCTGAAAACGTTTGTAATTTGATAACAAATGTATTGAAAATCGATTTTCATTTTGCAATTTTCTGTCCATGTTTAATTAACAGCAGTCTGTACACTTGCTTTTAATAATGTTTTTGTATTTTTTTTATCCTTATCAATCTTAATACTTTTTAACTATATAAGAGTTGCTTGCTACATACAAGAGCCGTTTGTGAAATTTTGATCTTGCTTATATGTTTGTTCGACCATCTACCAAAAACTGCTGAACAGATTTTGGTGAAATTTAGTGTGTTTACATAATATGAAGTTAGTTGACTTATACGGTACCTATTTTAAAAATAAGTTGTCAAACAGAGATTGATTTGAGATAACATTACATTTAAATAAAACTAGACCAATTTTGATGAAAATATCATACGTGTTAACTTATTAGTTATCTCGCAACGTACATAATACTTTTCACCTTAACTCCGCACTAAAAAAATGCTTTAAGTAGCTAATAAGAATAAATTTGAACCTGGATTGATTTTAGACTTAAAATCATTTTCGACGTTTATATAAACTGACAAAAATACCTCTATATTGTTTTTGTCAGGTCTTAAATCTATTTCTTATCTAATAATAGGTTTTGTGAAAATTACGACTCACATTTAATTTTATATTGCGTTATTAATAAAAATAGCTAAATATATTTTTAAATTATTAATTGCATTACCTACAAGGTGAGATGTGATACGAGTACGTCGGTTTTAAATAATTACCCACTTAAGTAATATTAATATTATTCTTAACAACAACCGCCTTGTTTTCTTTCATTATTGACAATTCATTTGAAAGTGCTAAAATATGAAAATAATAATATTAAATTTTGAAAATGAAGGATCAAAATGGAGTAGAAATTTCAAAACGCCCTGTCGGAATAGGTACTGGTCTATAATAAATGAAATCTAAACCAATATCAAATATTTTATTCGAGTTCAGGCAGCAGGCGGTGATGATAGATTAGCCAGTCAATTCCTATAGACATATAGAAAGTCGGTTTGTCTGAATATTAATTAATTCTAAATACTGAAAACAAAATGTAGGTACTTATATATTTGAGGCTGTATGAATTTGAATTAAGAACGGCAATTCTTGACACACACACATGGAAGGCTGGATGTAAGTCAACTAGCCTGTAAACAATTCAGAACTACCTGCATTTTTAAATAAATATAAAATATACTTTTTATTAGAGAATCAGGTCAGGCACCCGCTTTGTATAAAAACTAGGAACATAGCCAACTCTGGTTAGATTAGACCCGGGATAATGTTAGAGTATGAGGTACTTACAAATAATTGTATATATATGAAATATTTAAAACGCCGTATGTACATGTTTGTAATATTTTTTCTATACGAAAATAATTTACAATTAGGTTTATCATTACTGACATTGGTTATCTTAATAACATGTGTATTACATTTGATAATATTATTTTAATAAATAGTAGCCATTCAAAAGAAACAATGTTTTATTTTTCAATACAACACTGCAATGACCTGACGCCTCTACAATTCTGACTAAATTGGAGTAAATTTAATGAATTTCGCGACATCTCAATATAACAAACATAAAATAAATATAAAAATATGCTTTCATAGTACATAACAATAACGTTTGTCTTTGACATTACGTGAAGGGAATAAAATTATTGTTTATATATATATATATATATATATATATATTTTTCATATGTATGCAAAAATTCATACATTTGTTTCCTTAATAACTTACCAAAATTATTCGACTCAAATAAGAGTGCTAATAAATCTAAGCAATATAATAATCAAAGTAATTAATTTTTAAAACAATGTTTACATTTTCACGGAACCCTAAACCAATTCATAACACAGATCAGCTGACTGACACGTAATTTGTATTATTATTATGTACTATATACGTCGAGACATAGATTTCGTATATTAAAGCGCTGCAGCGCTTGAAGTCCGTCCAACCACGTTTACTTTCGTTATATATAATTTCCTTTCTATCAAAGGTTTGTTTTATTGCTCTGATGTATATTTAACTTTAATCAGCGACAGATTAATTTAATGTGTGTTATCGCGAATGAGTTATTTTAGTATGTAAGTCTGAGGTATGCTATTATTAGTCTTAAATAATTTATATTTTTGTACATGAACATATTACTTTTTGTAAAAAACCTTCTAAAAATATTAGAGTGCATAAAATGAATTATTAAACAATTCTTCACTTGGCATCTTTATCTTTTATATTTTTTATATTGCTTTCTATTCAAATTCTGGTCATAAATAGTAAGCCCCTGATATCCGTCTACCTGCGACACAGTGCTACAACACAAACACGTCGCCAATACCATAAAAAAATATAAACAAATAGAGGTCATTGTACGTCGGCTATCAGTCAGCAGCTTTAGCGCTTTTCAAGCGAATCACAGCTGAGCGCGTCGGACACCTGACGTCGCGGCCCCCCTCCACCCGCCCGCCCAACGAGATCTGCCTCCCCCCTCACCCCGCCCTCACAGCCATCAGCTGTTAATGTAACCCCCACCCGCCTTTCCCCTTCGTTTGTGTAATGTGAGGAGGCAAGACCCGAATGGATTAGGATGCTTTTTGTGCCATTATTTTTTATGTTAAGCTTGCATTCTTTATGGCGCATATTTATGTTGAAATGTTCTCCTTAAATGTATACTTAAAGATTCAGATCGCGGACAAAGAATATTTTAATAAAATGGTATATCTACACAATTTCAGATATAAGTTATATGAACATTTTCAAACGTTTCAGTTCATGTACAACAAGAATAGTTATCCGAGCCGTCAGCGTTATAGATAATTGGAATGCCGTTAAAACCAAATATTTCATAAATTTTTGGCATCAGAAAATAAAACACAAATGCCAACTTTTAATAATATATCGCACATTATGCCTGCCAAATGAATAATTTATCGTAGTGTGTCGATGTAGGGCGCTCGTCCCCGCGGGGGGCTCTCCCGGGGGGCGGGTCGCTCGGGCGGGGGCGAGGGGCGCCGAGAGCACGTCAGTCCGCGCCGAGCGGCCGAGCGAGCGCGATGTCCACGTGTGCGCCGCGCGCGTGCTGCCGGCCGCGCGCCCCGCCGACGCTGCTCGACATCACGGCCAAGATAGTGGCGGCCGCGATCCCCTTCCAACGCATAGAGGAGCGCTACGAGCGCATCCCCGAGCCGGTGCAGCGGCGTGTGGTGTACTGGTCCTTCCCGCGGGACGAGCGCGACATCTGCATGTACTCGTCGCTGGCGCGCGCGCCGCCCGACGACCACCGCAACATCGCCTTCTGCCGCGGCCTGAAGCTGCTGGAGGCCGGCTGCGTGGAGAACGTGCTACAAGTCGGTGAGTGCCTCCGACCGCGCCTGCGCCTGTTTACTAATACGCGCCTCGCCCACCCGCGCCGTCTTCATAAAAACCTCGACGTGTGCGATCGATAGATGCTCCTCGCGGGAATTATTCATGCGTCGAGAGAGATCAGGGCTTCGGAGGCGAGTCCCGACGTCCGGCTAGATCCGATCCGGTCGAGCGCTGACGGATCGGACGGCCCCTTTTGAATGGTACCTGCGAAACTCGTTAGTGCGGTCCGATAACGTACCGATACGTCGGCCGGTAGGAAATCACAGCCAGTAATTAATCGGAATTCATTAAATCGTTCGAGTACGGACCGGTCCGGCCGCGGCTCGCGGGCGCCGACTTCCTTCGACCGGGATCGTTGGCATAATTTCAATCTACTTTCGAAACTACACCCATGGCATGCTCGTGAAATTCGGCTATGATTACCATAACTGGATGTGCCGTTACAAGCGCAGGGATACACGAGTGGCTCGTCTCGTTGACGCCGCGCTAGGCCGTGCGGGCCGAGGAGACGTCGTTCGTTAAATGTCTCCGCGGTGACTAACGGGCGCGAGTAAACAATATTAATTGCCTGTTTTATATCCATAGGGTCAGGCATGGCCCTGTTTTATTATTGCGGGCGTGGGAGGACGCTTTACATATTCATTTGTGCTTATCTGCCATCAAGATGGCTATTACTGCTCGTTTGTGGTTGTTGCGGGTCCACCGGCCGCTACGCCGCATTTGGGGACAGCATAATGTCGGCTTAAGAATATGCCTAATGCGTTGTAACTTGTAAGTTATTGAGTGAACGCAGTCTGATTTTAGTCTGGCCGAGTTCCAACTGTAGGGCACTGCTTCGGAAACTGTTTCATATATGTACAATATTCTATTCAAATTCATCACTGAATTATTTTATTTCCCACTTATCATCTGAGTCATAAAATTATCCATGACTCTGCTCGAAGTGTGGCGCTGAATCAAACAAACAAGACAGATTTTTTTGCCTATTTTTAACCCAAAATTCAAATTACCCTTCTAATTGGTAGGCAGAACCGCATATTATGTACAAGATTAAAATAAACATTAAAAAATAATTTGAAACGAATCTCATGGCTCCATTACGAGGACTGGTTACAAAACAAGAAATGCCAGATTTGTGAATATGAAAGAAGCAGCCAGAGGCAAGGATCAAAAATAATTCAGTATGATCTTAAGAATGCAACTTAGTGATACGAATGATCAAGAATAGGTAGTCGTTAATAATAATACAAATAGTATATAAATAACCGGTCGCTTTTGTATCCGTACTGAGTTGTATTAGTTCGACTTTCTTTATTTTATTAAATGCCGTGAAGCTGAAAGGGTAATGTGGATATTGAAATAAGACAAGTTTAAAAATACACGAATTATATACATGTTTCATTTAATAAGGTTATAACATGAAATGAATATATTGAAGTTTTGGCATTTATTTTAAATTAAGATGACTTCATCTATACGAATTTGGTTAAGTGCTAGTATTTTTAATGTCTTGAACTATACAAGTTATAACATCATTCGTCGCTTGATCTGAATATTTGATTTTATACCGAGAAGGTTTGTTATAAATATAGTCACGTGTTCTTTATTTCTGGGAAGGTTGAATCTTTCCATGATCTTTGATATCTTTTCAAGAACAGTACGTGTTCTTGGGAACCAAATTATTAGTTTTTTTATTCGACATTTTCTCAGGAACACTTCTTATAAGATCCACGTACAAGAGCTTATGGCAGAAGATATACGTTTTAATGTATTACTGGAAATTTAACATTTGTATCATATTTTTGTTTTTTTTTATTTTATAAACACGATTAACTGAAAATATATATTTCCTGACAGGTCCTAATTGTATAAAATAGTCCAATTTTAGTCTACTTTTAAACCCCCAACACAAAAACGAGGGGTGTTATAAATTTAACATGTGCCTGTCTGTGGCATCATAGCTCCCAAAGGGATAAACCGATTTCAGTGCAGTTTTTTTTTTATCGTAAGCCTTGTTTGTCGAGATGGATGAGCTGTTTTGATGGTCAAAAGCAGTCGCTTCCAAGATATTCAGCTAGCATTGGAACTGGCGACGGGAGCTCATTCAGTCTAGTTTTTTTTTTTATAAATAAAGGTTCTTGATAGTTTATTATAAATACATTGTTTTCATACAAAGGTCAAACCATGCTGTAAGGTAGAAATGTGTATAGAATGCTTCTCGCTCTATGAAAAGGTATGTTAAAATGTCGCATATATATAAAGATGAAAGATTTTCAAGGAATACAATAGAAGGTGGAATATTATCCAATCTTGGATCATGAATAGGACATCTAGAATTATATTAGTCTATTACTAGATACTAAGATTTGTGATCTATTGATTTTTTCTATTGGCAAAATAAAAATACAGTACAAAATTAATATGGATACAAACAAAAATAGAAGTCTTATATGTTTGATAATCGCGTACGCAAAAACAATCTCTACCACATTTGCAATAAGGTGTATTTTAAAATAACAGTCACTAAGCAAAGGCTTACAATCCTCTAAATGTCTGAAGGGGTCCTTCCAAATGTGGGAAGGGTGTGACCCGGCACGCCGGCACGCCGGCACGCCGCTCAGATGTCGCAAAGTACAGAAACCTCGCAATAATACAATTATTCTTCGTAGATTAGTACGACATTAGCCTAATTTAGTTTTAATGGCCGCTGAGCAGAACCGGCCTCTAATGAACGTTTTCATTACAATACACAACTATTTAGCTTTAATGCTTTGAAATTATAAAACTATTAAGAAACATAAAGTATTATAAACCAGGATATCAGTTTAGTAACCAAAATATAAGTCTGAAATATACATGTGAAATAAATATAAAACAAAATAAAATTCATTACATAAATATGTAAATAATAAAAAATATATTAAGTGTGTTGTTTTTGAGGCCAGTGAATGCAGATTTATGAAAGCGATTATTATTTTCTTGTAATATTTTTTGCTGAAAGCAGTATCTAAAGAGAGGTAATGTAAAAAGGTACTATACAACTTGAATTCCTGAAAAAAACTGCCATCTGTCAATACAGACGCGATTGATAGCAACAAAGAATTACTGAGTAACGGACGGACATACAGACTAACTGAATGACGCTCTGTCCAATACAGAGTTCCATAGAGCCCACATAAGAGCGCTTCTGTCGCCCGACCTCGAACTAAAAACCACCCTAGCGTGACCTTCCCTGTTCCTTCAACACTCGCCGCCTTCGCCTATTAAATTATACAATCAGCGGGAGGTAGCAGCTCCGCCAAAATTGGTCAGATTTACAAAGACACGTTGTAAGTACTGAGCACCTCCGCGTTTTAGAGCCGGTTGCCAACTTACTTGAACACGCAAAGACGACTCTATTGCTAAGTTAATAAGGTATCAATTGGTTTGCTATTAAATTATATGAGGTTGAAGGCGAACAAGATTCTGAAGAGTTGAATCGCTCTATTCTGTCATTGTTTTGTTTGTGGTAAAAAATACATAAATTACAGCTAAAATTACAACTGAGTGTAATGTTTGCGTAATATATTTAATAAACATGGCCGGTGTAAACATGTCTGAACATACCGGACATGGCAGCTAATGGGTCTATTAGACGTGGGAAAAACTAATTATTTGTTAGTTAATACTACTAGGAATTAAACTATTACAACATTAATATAAATGTATTAGTATTTATTGATTTTTGTTCGTAATCAATAAAACACAAAGATCAGCCAGCAATAAGCGAATACAACATCGAGGTCACTAGAACTGTTTGATACAAAGAAAATATTTCACAACTTTATTTAGAACAAAATATCAAAAACATTTAAGTATGCAATATATTTATATCAATGGAATTAAATTTGTAAGAAATGCGTTGATGTGCTTTAATTGTGTAAATCATTCTTTTTTTATTCGAATAAGTTGTTTTTAACATATGTATATAATATCTTGATATATACATTTCTTTTATAGATTTCTAAATATAGTCCTGGTAATTGACCCGAGGGTCAAGTTTAAATATTAAAGACGGGTAGAGGTGACAGGCAATTAGCTCCAATTAAGAACAGGAAGACTGAGTTAAATCTAGACTCCGGGCATTGATTAGCGAAGAACCCGCTAAAGAACAAAGATGTTTCCTTGAGTTATTAATATATATTATCTATTTTAAAAATCGATACGCCAAGAATCCGCCGGATTCATTAATTACTATAAATATGTTGGTTGGTATCCATCACGGAGGAGACGGTACGGTCTGTGATGAAGGAACAGGTCATTTATTATCGTCAGTTATAATGATAGAGCCGGTCTGAGTGGCGGCTTATTGTTGTATGACCGCGGTGGCACAGAGATGGCCGCGACAATTAATGCTGGATAGTTTTGACTTTTCCTGTAGCTTTATCGACTTCTATTTTAAAAATTAAAATAATTTAATGATAATTCATTCACACGTGCATCACTCGAACCTGCGAGTTTTCGGATGTCCCCGTCCCTCTAACAACTGGGCTATCGTGTCATAGTCATTCTATGTGACTAATATTTTCAGTTCCGGTATAAAATGTATAAATTACCAGTATATAATGTAAATTCGGTCTATAAACTCCTATAAACGGGATTGTCATGCGAGCGCTGACCGGTGGCCCGTCTGTCTGTCTGTCTGTCAGAGGATTTTAACTTCTGAACGAAATAAGACGGGGATTTGGTTTTGACGTAATATACGAAACCTTTGTCAATGGATTAAAATTAACCTAAACATTTTAGAAAAAAATAAAGAGATTTATTTTTATTGATCAATAGTAATAAAAAATCTTCATATAATAATAAAGATATATTTGTCAGTATTCCAAGTATCATAGTGACTAAGGGTTTATTCATAATAAATGATTTAAACTATATATTTAAAGTATCTGAATTGATATATGATATCGGTTTATCAAGATCGCTGGTGGAGTGACGGTGGATTAAGGGAATTTATAGCGTGCTATCGTTCAACAAATAGTATAGCTTCGAGTACGACGCAATGCGTCTCTTTATATACAGAGCATACAGTTGGACACGTTCTTGACTAAATGTATCTATTTATTTTACGAATATATTTCTTTATATATAATTTCATTCGCGTTAAGATAATTACTATTTTATCTTGTTGCTTAGGGCCGATTCCTTGTTACAGGATATTTAATGGTAATATTTTTAGGAGTATGTATCTGTCTCTGCGTCCTCTCATGGGACAATATTTTTAGATTCATGCAACGAGAATCAATGGCAATCAATCAATCATAATACTTTTATTGTACATTACAGTTAAAAATAAGAACACCATTTATACAAAGTACAATAAGGCGGTTTTGTCGCTCGCCAGGACCTCTCTCCAGGACCACCTACTCGAACCTTATTCGAGTAAAGAAACTAAGTATCGAGAAATGAAGAAGTAAAATGTATGTATTTGAAGAAAGAAATGCAATATAACAAACACTTTTAAGAATGTGTCTGTATGAATACACATGACGGATGAATATCTTTGCAACCAGAGTCAAAAGACAATATTGAATTTAAAAATCAATCAATCAATCAATGAGTCAAGCTTCTGATACAAAGAAAGAAATTGAAGTTAATATAGTCTTATCACATGCAGTGACCGGCATCATCGCAATATCTGTATTAGATTCAACAATGTATCCTCTGCCGTGACAACTCACTGAAGTCAAACGTGACATCGATAGGAGACACACGACTTTCATTATTTCATTTAAACATTAATTACTCATTAATATAGATACTTTATCTTACTTTACTTAATATTATTTCATGTAAGAATAACTCACATATAGACTTATGTACTAAGTTGTATATATGTGTCCTAAATAGCTATCGAAAAATCTATGAGTGCCTCATTGAATCCAGGTTAGCTAACAGATCCAGGTACTTGAGTGGAGCGTCTTATGCAAGCAGCTCGTATCACTCGCTCGTCGATAGGCACCATGCCCCAGTTGTGATAATTTAAGTGTGTCAAATAAACATTCCTGATATTAGGTGATACCAAAGGAAAGAGACGTTGTCTATTTGTCTGTCTATATATAAATGATTTTCCCTCGGTCACGTCATCACGACTTCAAACGATCAACGATTTGACCGAATTCGTTATTTTTAGGTCGAGGTGCTTATGAAAGAAGAAGGTTCAAAAAGTCGTGCGTTAAATAAGAAAATTGAAGATAACTTAACGACCATATTGCCTTTACAAACCATAGCTCTTATGTTATAACCGACAGTGGTTTGACAGTTGGCGCCATTGACAAAATACGAGCTGCAAATATTAACTGAAACAGATGAATTATTATGATGAACTTGTAATTATGTTAAATATTAATATTTTCTATTAATAAACAAATTCAATACAATACTTACAGTCTAAACAGAACGTCTGTCCGTCTGTCCGGTCAGCTAGAATATATATATATAGTTTCTTGCCCAAATCTGGTTCATTTAAACGCGAAATTTTAAACAATGCTCTGCATAGGGTCAGTGGTATCATTAAGGCGCATTACGGAACGGAACGGAACGGAAATGGATTGTTAACAGTGTGTTTTAACGTATGACGCATTTCTGAAGCTTTGTGCTCGTTCGAGGTCAATGTTTTTACTTAGATTTGATTGCAAAAACTTATTCGGAGAAATGTGTTCCTAAATAATAACTTTGTTTTATTTATTTATTAATTGAAATAGTCTGGTTCACTTAAGAAATACTTATACTTATATACATTTAAAATAAAAAAGAAATCTACGAATATTTAACATAATATCAAAACCAAAGCACCCTTATTCGAGGTCGAAACGATCTAAACTATAAATAACCCCCGTCTCCTCCTACAATCATCTGTAATTTAGAGCAATAACTTGTATCAATATTAAATAAATTGGCTTTACCTGCGGTGCGCCATTACGACTTAACAACTGATGCCACGGATAACACTAAAAATAATAATCACCCGGGGACCGGGATTGATGACCTCGTAATTAACTTAAAACATTCAATTAATTATTTTGTTCCAAACGTGTCATTTTGGTGATTAAAATTAAAATAATAACAAAGGTATTAACTATTAAACTTGTACAGAAATGGTTATTGAAGTATTGGAGCCCACTTGAATTTGGCATCACCTCGCCCCCCCCACGGTATTGCTATGCCAAGTTTGAGATAAATGCTCTCCTGATTATAAATGGTGTAAGTTTATTGGTGAAATGAAATTTATTTAGTATTTAAATTAATTTAAACGTTCAATGCGTTCTTAATATAATATTGTGAGTCGCCTCGGGAACAGCAATCTCGTTCGCACAAACAAGGCCGTGTACAAACAACTACAGACATATTGCTTTTTGGACCTCCACTGTAGTATTAAATTTCACATAAAAAATGTTGACAACATCTGCTATTGTTGGGTTTTTGCCTCGAACTAAATCTACTTTTAAATATAGTAATATCAGAGTAATTTGAAGAGGTTTTATTAAAAAAGGCTCCACAAATTTTAACTCTATCCAGTGAAGCTTGACTTAGGCGTTGTCGCCAATTTCCTCCCCTAGCATTTGCCGCATTCGGTCAGAAACCTTAAACGAATGACGTCTTGGCACCTGGCGGACGTCGGCCGTCCAAGTTTCAGTGGAAACTTGGCAGTGGCACCCAAACAGTTGCCAATATGTACACACCGGTGATTTGGCAAACTTGGTCACATCCACACCTTGTATACAACGTATAATGTTTCCTCTGGCAGGGTGTTAACGGTCTGAGTTTACGTCTTGCCGTTACTGGCGTCCTAATCACGTGTACAAATGTCATCCAATACAAATATATAACGATACAGATTATCATTGTACGTGATTTAATATAAATTCCATTTGTCATTAAATCATTCATTGCGTGTGATCGTCTCTATTTCTATCGATTGCGACAAAAAATACTAATTAACAACGACTAGAAAATAAATGGCAAAAAAAAATCTCGAACGCCATTAGACCCCTGTGACGATGCGAGGGTTAGATTACTGTTTATTAAATTTGAACCGTATTACAGTACAGTAGAGTCGGGTTTGTTCTGTTTGGTGTGATACCCCCTTGGCGAGGTCGGGTTTGTTTTTTTGTGTCTCTACCTGCTGAACAAACCCAAGCCGTGGCCTGTATCTCAATCCTCTAGAAGTTTTGTTAAATCTTAAGTCTGAACTCGACTCAATACTCGTTCGTTTTACTGATCTATAGGAACGCTGTTGCCAAAATTCTGGAAATAAACTGCTGCAGTTATGTTCTTTATGCGACACGTTTTATCAAAAATGTCGCTACGGATATATCAATGGCTCATTGATTTAATATTAATAAACATACGAACACGAAATAACACATTATTTAAGATTATTTAGAATCAACAACAATATTATTAGAAAAACTATTAGACTTTGATATGAATAATAAAAAAAGATTATTAGTTAAATGTACATTTCAATTATAAATCAATATCAAGATCTCATCAACATTGTACATTAACCCGGGGGGGGGGACAAAACAAAAGCACTACGAACATCAAAACAATAGTCAAAACCGGTTTGTATTACTGAAATAGCTTCACACGATATTCATTCTTAACACCTTAGGATAAACAACAAAATTGTTTAAAATGTTTATATAAAAAAAGTTTGTAGCTAGAATTATATATCGTCCTTTCTTTAGTTGCTTTCTTCATGTCATTGTTATTACATGAAAGTTTTGTAATTAGTTTTTTATTAACGAGAAATAATTTTGATATTTGTTTGTGGATATTTTTTATTACTTATATTATAAACACTTTTTCATTATAATCAAACTATTCCACGTATTAAAGTCGCGTATAATTTTAACGTGACGTTTTAACTTTTCAGAAATGGTATTCACAGAAATATATGTTGTCAGTTTGTTTGTCATCTACCTTTACGGTTTATGGTTACTGAGAATTGAGTTGAGGATGCACACAGACAAACTAACAGTAACTTATAGTCGCAGTGTATAGACGTGTGGTTTACACCTGATGATGATGTCATGAGATGGTGGAACTAAGGCATTAGATAGACTCCAATCCTAGTCTTCATAGAAATATTAGGGTTTTTTTTATAATGGCTTCGCATATCTTTCTCAGGAAATATGCACGTGTAAGGATCTCTGGTTTATCACCAATAAGATACCTCTCGATATACTTGTGGGTGTCCTATATCAGATGTTTATTTTTTTTTAAATGAAATTTAACTTTTAACAGAATTGAGATATTTAGAAACGAAAGGTTCTGTGAGGTATTATTGTATCATCTAAATAGTTTTAGATTCTCAAAGCTGGAGCAAGTAGAGGATACGTCTTCTGGATATCTCTGTAAATTTCGGAGATTAGGGATGAGGCCATAAGGCAGACCAATGCTACTGCACCAACCTTCACATAGTAATGATACATATATTGCCAGGTGTTAGGAAATCTTAGTGTTTTACATTATGACTAAATGACCACGACTCCTGACTAAAGAGTCAGCTCTGACGCCTGTTACTGGCTTGTTATTCATTCTGTTTAATTCAGCCCGATAGATGTTTGTCCTTGTTTTGTATTTTTCCTTAAAATTAATAAAATTCAGCTCATTGGTCTCAATTTTACTGTCAGTGTTATTGGATATTTAAAATTAAATCCTTGAAACATAAAAACAATTCTTATATTTAAATAAGCTTTTGTTTTTCGTGAATATATTAGTTTTGCATTTCAAAGGCTGGTTCGATCACAGACTGGGCTGCATCATGTACAATGATTCGTCTCTGATGATACATTATTATGTACATACGGACAAAATGTAATCAATATTTTAATTTCAATAACTACAAAAATTGTAGGGATGTACATATGTTTGTTATTGTACAGTTTTCGGTAAAACATCACAATAATATACTTTATACAAACGGGATAATTTTAAAGATATAATATTGGTTAAAATTTAACGTATTTAAAATTTTAAAATTGTCAAGTATATCGAAAAAAATCATCAAAAAACTATCTTGTCTTGCCTAAAAGCTTGTCTGTCTGTGTGTACTGCACATGCGAAGCCGCAGGAAAAAGCTAGTATTAGTAGCTTCAATGAACATTAACGTCCCAAAAATATAATTAACAACCATGATACATTGACACACTCGCGCAGTTTGTACAAAATATAACATTCATATGGATTTTAGTATTAAATTTAAATCTGGGATAGTTCATAGTCATTGTGTCACGACACGCGTTAATGCTGATTCAGTTTGATATAAAACATTTCTTTTAGACCTTTGGTATGATTTAATCAGAATTATTACATTTAATTAACTAGTTAAGTTTTAAAGCATTCTATATAGAAAATATGTATAAATATGATTTTTTAATAAATGATCTTCAAATAATCTTCAGTCTTGATACTTGTGCTTAAATAGACTCTTGAGATAAACATGTGCCGGCGTCTTGGAGCTGCTATCAGGTTATGTTATTTTTACTAAATATTTAAGTGTTTCCGTTTTATCAAATCAAAGAACATACAGTGTTTGGTAATTCCAATAACTTAATTATAATATATGTTCAAATATACACCGTATTGTATGCTAATAAGGTTCAAAATATTAAAATATATTTTTATGGCCAGTATCTTATATTCCTTTATACTCTAACGATTGCTCACAAAATTACGTACTAAAATGTAAAGTAACAGATGTGTCACGATCTGTCGTAAACGGAGTCCGATATAACTTGAGCTGTTGGATCTTCCCTCTTTATGAATATTGAGGAATATACTTGAATTGCTGGGGTCCGGGTGAGCTGGTGGTGGGGGAAGCACCGTCATCTCTTGATATCGATCTCTGGTTACAGCTCCCTTGAGTTTCAAGTCCTCCACTGAATTAGTGGCACAATTTATGCTGGAGGGTTGTTTAGCCTTTGGTGAGCTAATGTCAGCCATTGTTCTTAATTGTTTTCTCTATATTTTGAAATATATGTATAATATTATTTTCTTATAAATAATACCTACTTTTTAAGTACTATATATTTGGACAAACACTTCTAGCACAGAACCATTGAAAGCTACAGACAATACTAAAACGAGTTTGTAAGGGATGCCTTATCATATGTAGATAGGCCTTTAAACTACCACCATAAAACGAGCCTCCCTCCCTCCCCGGGTGCTATAAAATGAGGTCATAGAAAGGAATGGGTGTGTAAAATGAGGGCTCAAGTGACACTGGGCGCTAAAGCTCTGGGCGATTACTCGCGTGCCTGGTCTACATCCAAGTGATAATAACTGGATGGTGATTGGTCGATATTTTGTATTCATGTTATTGTATTCGACACGGAAGAATGACTTCGGATGCGTTAGAACTAGCTTTGAACAGTTTACAAGCTTTATTTTACATTTCTTTTTATAAATGAATTTTGAATTTGGAACGACAATAATTTCGATATACCTTCATTTCAAATATTAATTTTCAATTCGAATTGAAATAGTTATAATGTATTTTAAATTTAGAACGACATCTATGTTAATATAACTTTATTTTAAATATTTATTTTTAATTAATTTTCAAAGTTTTGAGTATTGTCTTATATTAACCCTGTGTCGCATATTTTTACAACACGCCACCCCTGCTTAATGATTTAAATAAGCAAGGGGATGTTTTATTGAACTGGTGTCATTGTATCCTAAATTGTATTGTGTGTGTGTGTGTGTATTTGTCTCATCGTGTGATTTTTTTGTAAATTTATAGTTGTATTATATAAATAAGTCTATAGGTACGTAATATGTATGTATGGGTCAGAATTAATTACATGCATATAGGTACGGGTACGTCTTTAGTTGTCAAGTATTTGTATATAAATGATTATTTAGTTTGATGATGGAGATCTTGAAAAAAACGAGTACTGTCCCAGCTGTGGTTGTAAAACGTTTCCACTTTTCTATTAAAAGATACGTAGATGAGTAAATATGCAAATATATGCATTTTATATGATTAAAGTAATCAATATAAGGCGGCGCATCATATTGAAAAAGAGTTTGTAACAAATCAATTGTTCAAAAATATGGCTACATTATGAATAATTAAAAAGTCGAGTACCTAATGTAAGGATGTGACTTTTTAACACTTAGATATCAAGAAGAAAGATGTAAATGTATTTTTGTAAAAAAAATGCTGCTTTATAATGTTTAAAAGTGGTGTCAATTGATATATTATATTGATGGCTATTTATTAAATAACGTAGTAATTTAAATAAATATATAATATCATCAACACGGGCAGGACTCGAACTCGCGACCTCTGGCATACCATTCCACTTTTCTCACAACTCAACTAGCACCGTCTCAAAATAAATCTGTTAATGTAACATTGTTTTTAACGTCTGACGTGACGTCTGTATGTTCTTTTTTCCTTCACTATCAGAGTTTACTGATTCCATCACAAAAGATAAAAGAAACATATACAGTGTTATATTTCTTAAATACTCAGAACTTACTTACCCTGTAAAAGTACACAGACCGGAACAAACATTCGCATTAAACTTATCTCTCCCAGGAATCGAACCCGGATACCTTATCACCAATGGCAGGTGTAAGACCGTTGATAATTTATGTTTGACCCCATATGGGGTAAACGTTTTTTTTTTAAAGATATAAGTACCATCTATACTAAAAAGAACTTTCAGACAATGCAGGACCCAAACTAGATATCCTAGGGATTTAAAGTTTGGTTACACTAAGGATTTATTGAAATTTCATTCAAAAAGGAATGCAATATTGAAACAGAAGAAGGCTAGTATTTATTTTTCCATGTTGTTGAGGTTCCTGAGATGTCGCCTGTCGTATCTCTGAATATAATAAAACGGACAGACATTTACGATATAGCTATGAAGAAAAATGTAATATTTATTTACTATACTATATGTTATATGATAATTATTAAAAATCCAGAATATTAAACTTAAAATATTGTATATAAGTCAATTTTCATCTTTTACTATACTACCTAGTAAAATATATTTTGCTAATTCCCTAATATTTTATATTAGAAGAATTAACACAAACAAACATAGAGAGATCTTTTATTTGAAGTACTTTAAAATACCACATCGTATTTGAATGAAACGTATATATAAAAATGTTAGTTCGTAAATCCTAACAAAGTCAACAAAAATTCCTTAAAAGCAAATGAATATAGCTTTTGGGAGTCATTAGTTTAACGAAGAGTTATACCTGCTTTTAACTGACCGTATGTCCTGATTAGGTCGAGGGAAGACCATTTACAGTGCGAAATAGACGTGGCATTTTATAAATTAATGCCACCTTCATACCAAATTAATGCCACGGGAAGGGTTTTATATTTTATGGGTCTATTGAACACCAGTCAAGTCTTATGTATATATAGTGTATATACATTGTAGTGATAGCAAATAAAGCATTATCACCCTTATTGTCAATACGTTAAAGCCTACAAAGGCGTGCAGGTAAAACAATAATGCGTCAGTTTTTACGCCCGTACATTCTGTCTGGTCATTTGGTCGGTATTTCTTTGAGATTTATGTGCATTTTTGTCATATTTCTGTACTGAGGTGTGGTGTTCTGTCATTTCTCATCGTGATACGTCAGAACAATAGTTTTATTCATATCCAGTGTTCCGTATCATATTTATTTTACATTATTATAGATACATACATCGCTTAAACTATTTACTATATATATATATATATATATATATATATATATATATATATATAATCAATCAGTTATTAATACAATGTATAGTTATTAATACAATGTATATTTATAATAATCCTAGTAGAGTTGTAATTAGGCAACCGTCATGAATAATTAAATTAACTTAAAGTTTTAATTATTTACATAATACATTGCAGTAACTTAAATGACATATGTATAAGTAATACTAAATGCCATATAGATATATAGAGGCTCGAGCCCTGCGGTCGCAGCGACCCTGGCTTTTGGAGTCTAATCTTACCTGGCTGGTATCCCTCTCCAGGTAGTACACTTATTTATATTTTTTATTTTATTCTACTTAAAACATTTTATTTAAATGGCAATATTGTACATTGTAATTCTACTGACATTTCACTAGCTTTCACTCGTGGCTTCGCCTGAGGACAAATAATAATTACTACCTCGACCTCATTGTAGGTATTTAACATTTAAAAAGTACGAATATTCCAAGTTGTAATTTTTTTTTAATAAAAAAAAATAATGTATCAGTAGAGGCTGCGAGGCCGCCATGCTACGAGCTCATGAGTAAGAACCCCGTATGACTTCAAACCAGTCAGACGAACTACCTACATAATTGATGTGATTACAGCCGAGTTCGCGACTGTCTCCGTCCACAACCATTCGAACTCTTCTTATCACCGCTGCGGCTCTACTGTGCCGGACGCCTGCGAATGTCATATTTTTTCATCTGACATGAAGTAAAACTGCTTTTCTACTGTCAAGTTGTCTTGTGTAGCCAAACGTATTTTAAAACATGCCTAGATGACGAAGGTACGTACCTTTTAAAAAATATAATTTCGAGACAGTAGTTCCGAGTTAAAACGTACAAACGGCCAGGGCTTTATAATATGTTTTATATATATCAATATGTATAAGAGGGTAGGACGCGCCGCTGACAGTCACCAGATATCTTATTGGTCCATGGTATTAAGTTAGTTTATCTTTGACAATGGGTTTGCGGGTCATGCTCTTATAATTTTACCTGTCTTCAGAGCTTTATTTAAGATATTTGAAACCCTTTTAGGCTCTTTCATTGTCGCTATTTCTAGGTGTAATTGATAGACTTTAATTTTGTTTTTTACTATAGAATCATCGATGATATTTGATCCTTGAATAATAAATAAATTAAACCCTAATGGAAATTATGATAAATAAGTTTTAAATATATTAATAATTCCAGACATTTAGTTAAATATAAAAAAGTTAGTTATATGAAGTGCATTTATTAAACCCGATTGCACCGCCATCAGGAGGCAACTGTTCAAACACGGCACAGATTAAAAACCGCCCCCGAAAGCGTTATAATTTAAAATAAACTGCGCGTATCGAATCGACCAACTGAAAAGGCCCCACCGTTACGCAGATTTCAATGTTTTACAACCATTTCAATGGACCCCCCGGCCTCCCCGCGCTCGTTATACCGATGGCTCCGAGGGGGTGATGTGTGAAATGGCACGGCTCTAGGTATAATGGACGATCCCCCTCTGGGTGTTCCGTATAAAACGCGTAATAGAATTTCAGCGAACCTCCCTGCTGCCCATCTAACATTGTTAGCTGCGCGCATGCGTGCTGCCATCAGCACCATCAGCCAAGTGCCAAATCCCTTGAGCAAAGCTGCTTGGACCCCCATCCTTACGAAGTGCGTCATGCACTATGTACATGTATACACATTACTACGTATTACTTATATATATATGCCTATTATATTAATATATCGTCAAATTATGTCAAACGTTCAGGAATCGAACCCAGAATAAGTTATAGTTGCACTAAATGAAGCTATTTCGACATTTTTATCTCAATATCTTATAATAACTCACTCTTAGTTCGTAACTTCCTTTTCACAGTCTAAATCTAATTTGTCTATTCAGAAAAATCTAGATATAGTAATTATTCATCGGACACTGAATGTCCTTTTTCCTCACCGTACTTTTTAACTCGTTGTTACCGTCACTTTATCTTAACCAAAGTTTATTGTAAGTTAATTTCTAGTTCCTTTACAAACTAATATATGAAAATATGAATATTTCAGTATGACAAAGACAATCTCTTCATGTCTCCATGTCCAGATATCGGTCTTCCGAGGGTGGCGCCACCCACATTAATATCCAATTACCTCCTTTGTAATATGCCGCGAATTTAAATCAGCTGGGGAGAGCGGGCAATGACCCCGATCAATTGTAGCCCACCCGCCTTAGTGGACCACATGTTTAGTTTTTGGTGGTTTCCTTTTGGAAGACAGAAACATTTAAAAAAAAATGTAATAATAGGAAAAACTATTTTTTGTGACTTGACAGTACGGAAAGTATAAAATAATTTATTTTAAGATAAACATTAAATAATGTTAAAAATGTGGTATGGCTTATATATTTATATGAAATATGAAGTTATATTTACAGTGCGTTGGCTTAAACAAGTTTTGAGATTTGAAATCGTCGAAGCAAATAAGAAACGTGAATTTCGAGTTCCTCCCGCACCTACTGCGTTCGTTTTGTTTTAAGTCTGAGCAATCTATCACGAGTTTTTGATACTTTAAAAAGTGTACATATTTCGTATGAATACTTTATATAAATAATATCCTGAATTTCACGTTTTTGAATCCCAGCTACAAGCTATGTATACACGTTGAATGCATATTCTTCCATTATGTTATTGTATGTTATGATATTTTAAGAGTATTAAAAACGTTTTTTATTACTCTTACAATCGGCTATCTTTATAATAATTTTCATCAATATCTGTTCAGGAATTTCGAGTCATATTTTTTTTATTGGCTGTTCAAAATATGTTTTGAGGTTTTGAGGTCAATCTTTAGTATTACTTTTTGATAATATATAATGTTCCTCTAATAATTATTCTATATAAAACTAACTTTATAATTATTCAATATTCAAAAATGACTTTTATAAACTTTTCAATAAAAAAAAATAATAATTAAAGTATAACAAAAAAAAAGAAAATGTAACTTGATAGTTTTATAATCCTGCGGTCAGAATGCCACATAACGGGGTCTTACGTAACGGGGGACTACTTCATGGGAATATCAATGAAGTGTGAATATACATACATACAGACATACGTCGTTATATATATATTATGTTAATGCTTCACGACAAATAAGTCGTATCGTCTGTACGAAATATCGTGTGTTATAAATATGTTATTTTGAAGATATCGTATAAAGTAACATCATATATATTATATATACAATGTAGTAGTTGAGGTCTGTCACGATTTATTTCACTGGTCTGACGGCTTTGGCCGCTCTGAGTTATAGAATAGTTTTATACCAACCATTCTGCGAATTAAATTGACTGATACATGAGAGTATTGAAATATTTAAATAAAAGTTTAATAATAGTGTAATTTTGTATATTAACCAGCTTATAATATGTAGCTCCGTATCACCGGTCTCAAAAGAGTCACAAATCATTCACCTCTCTAGTATTTCACATTTGTAATCTTAATATAAAGCTCAGTGTCTTACAAGTCAATGATGTGTGTACTCAGCGCAGTCTATGAATACCACGAGACCATTTATATACACCGCTACGAGTACGACACGACTTTGTATATAAAACTATGTTTACAAACTATGTGTACATAACTATGTGTACATAAATATAGGATCGGAATATATAAAATAATTGCATAAATAAATTTTAATTTATGCTTTCGTTGATTCAATGTTTATAATAAGAGAATTAAAAGGTGTTTAAAAACACGGAATTATATGGACGGAATGTTTATTTATATTTATAATGTCTTATTTTATATATTTAAATTATTATCAAATGTATGCTTTGTGTAAAACCTAGTATATTGTTTTTAATTAGTTTGATAATGAAGTAACCGGCTCTAGTGCAGATTACTTCAACGTACAGATAGTAGGGCAGTGCCGGGTCAAGGCCTCCAGATTGGTCAGTGTATAGTTTAGGGTTCCGTGTCTGGATTTAAAAACGGTATATCCTACTCAATTACATATATGTATGAAAGATATTTATATCACTTTAATAATACCTGGTCGGGTTTCTTGTAACTTAAGATATCACCCTGTTCTTTAGAAGGCGGCACAATCATTGTACTAATATTTGTCAGGACCGGGAACTGAAACGTGATATCTTAGTTCAATGAGAAAGAGAGAGAGGACCATATGTCTGTCTGCTTTGAATTCTAAACAAATGTTAAAGAAAAAGAGATAAAATATTTACTTTTTCTGGATATTAGTTACTGTAACACACATACATATATTACACACATACATATTACACACACGAACAACTAATATAAGAATTGAGGTTAAATTAATCAATAAATCCTTGACAATACGTAATAAAAAATATACTAAAAAAACATTCAATTGTGCATACAGACACGCTGCCGGTTTACAATACCTTTACAAGAAATAACACCAATTTTTTGTACGTTGGCCCACGCTGGTAAGAGCGTTCGTACACTGTACTGAAGGTAAGCATTTCATTATGCAATTTACTTAGTGCTAGGTCAACTAGTGCACTAATATCGCATTGTGAAAAGACTGTTAGTAAGCCGTAAGCCGACTGTTAGTAAGTAATTAGTCAAAACTCATACTCGTTATTTTTTAAGGAAAATAGTAGATGGACAATGAAGTGGGTCCAGTAGACCTTCATAGACTACCTACCTATTCGTCTAATTGTGGACGTTGGGTTAGGTTAATACATTTATACACTTTATACTAAAAAGTTTCAATTGCATATAAAATCATCCCGATACAATTAATAAATAACAAAATAAGTAAAAGAAACATAATGAAACATCAAAACATAGTGTGTAATCACCCTTATATTGACTGTATATTAAATCCAATATTCATATATTCACATCACTATTGTTTTTAAAACGCACAGACACTTCTAACTGTACATATATATGTATATTTTATGGTTGAACTTCCAGCTATCTGATTGGGTGAATGAGACAGACGGTAATAGAATTATTTTTAAGTACCCACATCCGAAGTTCTTCACTTGACTTGTAATTATCAATATTAATGAGATAATCAGAGGTTTCTGTATATATAATGTGTCCATCTGTCTGTCTGTCCCGCATGCATATAAATATATAAATACAGACGAAGTACCCCCCTGGTGGTAAATTAACAACGGAAATATTACTTTATGTAAACGTATTCTAATGATATTCTTAGTACAACACAGTATATACAAAATCCTAATAAATATGTAAAATATACAAATAAGGGACATTGTTTTATTTTTCATAGGAAAATTTCCAAAAATAATATCCAGTTAAATTAAATAGATCATTTCAATTGTATGATAAATCGACATAACCATGTGTGTGTGACTCACAACTACATAGGAGTATGTATTTTATAATCTACATATATTTAAATACGTTTGAACGGCCGGCATAGATTAAAATAATTAATTAAATGTGACAGCTGTCATGCAGACCTATTGATATACTTTGTGGAAATAATTTACTTATTAATGAAGATAAAATTAATTATAAATATCATTTCCCCATTCTTATTATATTATACTGTAGTGTGAGGTCGTTTAGGAATATATTTAATCTATATGAGTTTTATAATATGTTTAAATATAAGGTGTATGATCTCTCAATCGAACGGTTTTTATTTCATTATACGTTAAGATTTTTTTAAATTAACATCCCATATCTATGTTAATACTGAAACGTGATAGGAAATCGTGTTTTTCTAAAGGCCTACTAAATAATTATATTCTGGATTAATGGTGAGGGTGAAGGGGCGAAGGGCTAATAGACGTCGTCACCTGTGAGGGCAGGTGTGAAGGCCCGCCCACATCCGATATTGGATTTGACATTTGATGATATAAAAACATTTGGGTAATGATTCAACGACATTTCTATTAAAAAGGCATTATTTGTTATTACATTGTAAGTGCTTTTTTAATAAAAATGTCTGTTTCCGCTATATTTTTTGTATCAATCTGGTACATATAACGTTACAGGAGATGCATCTCTGTAGGATATCAATTACTGGCTCATTTTGTATTTGTGTATCTATCAGTTTAGTGTCAATATACAAGATATTTTCATATTTAAACTTTCGTGAACCATGACTATTATTTACATAATAAAACTTGTCGGACACATTCCGATTTAATTTCTACGTGAATACAGCCGGGTAAATATAAATATAATAGTACAAGATATGTTTACTTTGTGACTATCTTGCTTCGTTTCTAAAAGTTCGTATATTTATTATTATTTAAGTACAATTTGCTTTTTACGCTAAAATAATGGTCATAATTGCATCAGAAATGTGGGTCTTATATATTTAAAAAGAGTAAATAATTGTGTTTATGAATATAATAATAAGATGAAGATGAATATATTACAAATAAACTTTTCAGAGAGTCTGTACCAACTGTGAAGATCAATAAACAGGGTTAAAAATATATTATTTATTTACTTTATAAAATGTCACTACACTCACACTATAGTTTATAGCCGTGTGCGAGTTGCACACCTATAAGCAGTTAAGCAAATCAAGGAAACAGTATGTGTATAAGTATTTTGAATACATTAGTAACTACAATCTAAAATGCACTCTATCACAATGGTACAAAGATAACATTAGCCCAGCGGGTATATTGCGTCCCCTTGTGTTCCGCAGATGGCGTTACATTCACTAACACCTGTTACAAAATAAATCTAAAAAATAACTTGCAAGGGTCGTTGTTTCGCAAATATTTGCTTCGTGTCAGGAAGTTACGTTTCTTTTTCCTAAGGCTGTAAAGAAAATTTTATTATATCTGCTGTCCTCGAGTTATTAATTTCATTACAATTACTTGTAAGAATTCAAAGAATTTGTCTCATTTGTACAACACGCAATAAGTTTCTGAGAAAATGCTAGCATTGTATCAAATGTTGACAAAAACATAATATATTATGCTATATCGCAGCCAAATTTTTTGTGTCTATAACAAATAACCTTTTCAAGAAATATCTCATTTCTCGCTATATTCATTTATCTCTCTCGTACAAATAATATATTATTACAAGTGTATGACAGTTTGTTTCCAGGAATTATTAAAGCTAGATACAATTACATAAGTACAAGTCTTGCGAAATCTACGGTTAAGGTCACAAAAAAGTAACATTGACTTGCTTGCACACAGCGTCGCGTAGACGCCACGCACACTACGACATCAGTGACGACACGGCATGACGTCACGTCGGCACGCGAACACACCCACACGCGCACGTGCTACTGCCCACGTGACGTTTACACTCACATTCACAATATCTCAATCCGCTACATCGTTCACGCACACCAGTATAGATGTAAACAAAGTGACGTCGAGACGTGACTCACACAAGCGCGCGGTGCACACAGCGAGTGATTAATGTAAACAAACCGGTTTGAATCGAGTCACTCACACTAGTGCGTCGCTCGAAAGTGGGCCATCTTATTTGAACGATGGAAATTAGCTAATAATATTACGATACTATATTGTTTACGTTTTAATTTAGATCTGTTCTATTTTATATCATTGTTCTTCAAATATTCGCTTCATACCCGTTTTATTGCAAAAATAATTGCGGTAGGTTGTGCCCCAAGGCCTGGGATACTTGAATGGCTTTAAAAAACGAATCACTGTATTTTATGCCTTATTGTGAATATTAATAGTGTTAAAATTACAATTGCATTCGATAATTTGAACCTCAAAATTTGTTATGAACGTCAGTAAAAATAAAACAATAAAATGGGGCATCATTTAAATCAAACAACGCCAGCTACCAATTTCCAGCACAAAGAACAATAAAAACAGTATAGATACCGGAATGGTAAAAAGAATTAAATAAAATCACAATACAGTCGCGCACAAAAGTTATAACAGCCTGAATGTGAAACAAGTACAGTCATAAATAAAAATGAATAGCTCCGCCCACGCATACTGTTATTACACGCGGATTTATGGCGTTTACCAAAAAAATACAATAAAACAATTAAGGATGCGGTAATTATGTTATTTTATTACTTTTCTCATGTCCATTGTCTAACAGTTTCCTTGTATATTAAGTTAACCCGTGTTAAGTTACAACATATGTGTATAACTTGTTTTTAAATTATTAAATTTCACAATACTTCCAAACCTTTATCTGCTTTCACTTGACCAGATTTTAAATGTGAACTATGAATACGAATACCTGATTTTGGAAACATTATTAGTATGAGATCTAACAACTTTCTAAGTCACGGAAACTTACCAAAAGAATACGCATTAAACTACTAAATTACTGGTCTGACTATTTAATGGAATATATAACAAACTTTGCTTATATTATAAACGTATTTTTGTAGGAAGTTGTGTGTGTGTGTGTGTTAGTTTAAATGAAAATAATAGGGTCATAAGAATGTCATATGTCAGATTTATAAATTACTTGATAAAAGAAAATGAAAAGTTAAGGTAAGTAAAGTATTAATATTAAATCAATATATAATTAAAAGTAAACATATTTATATACAATATCAAACAAGGCAAGTCAATATTATATTTCATGAAATAAAACAAACGGGTATTTTTGTTTTGGTATAATTTAGGTTAAGTTTCCGTAACAGTGATAAATAATTATTGAAACTTATAAAGATCTAATTATTTTGTTTACGTTATTATTAAATTCTCTATTATTATTATATATTATTAAAAACGTTAATGTTATATAACTTTATAAAATAACAACATTAAAGTGGAATGACAAATAATAAATATTAAATGTATTAGACGCTGGTGTCGTGCTGCTTTTAATATTTTTGGCACGTTGTTTTTATTTGGATCGTATAAACAGTTTTTATTAGTTTGTTTTAATATAGAAGTATTACGTACTACTAGTATGTACTTGAAAATATATTTTAATAAACTACCAACTACCAAGAGATTCATTTTACTCGGATGTCTATGACCGAGAACATAACGCGCCTCCACGTTTTGATTATACTTCATATTTGTTTTAAACCTATTATGTAACTGAATTTATTAATTAAAAACTATTTCTCGACTGTAATTTATTTTTTTTTGGCGTAAAATAATATAATGCCACAATTTTTGTTGAAATATATGTAAAATTAATTAAGAATATTTGATATTTTATTGCTGAAAGTATAATAATAACCTTTTTCAAACAACATAATAACAATTCAGTTACATTATAGGATACGCCTTGACCCCGCTACTGACCCGTATCACACTGAGGTCACACTCATGACACAGCTGGAACATTATACTATTTATATATATTGTATTTGTTAAAACAAATAATAAATCATCTATTATGACATTAAAAAAACATATTGTTTTAGTTTTATCGTAATTATAGTCCAAATATTGTTGCGGATGACGCAATCACATCTAGTATCAGAATAAAAACTTATTAAAAATATTGGTTTATCTTAATACGGTATGTGTATTATATTTATTTTCCCTGTACCTGTTTAAATGTAATGCTAATATTTAATTTACTATTTCAAGATTATAATAATATTTTTTATGATATTATAAAGTAATAATGACAATGATACAAGTACACGCTACTCAGGATCATTTTAACGTCATCACTTATAAATAAATATATATCTCTAATTGGGTTTTTCCGATTTCAATGAAATTAATAAATTCATCCTTCAAATACGTCCGTAATTTAAATTCTATCGATAAATTTTGACGTCATGAAATAATAAACAAACTGATACACGGACAAAAATACAAATACTGGAATACATTATATTTACTTAATTTGGAGAACTTTAAAATAATTTTATTTACACGCAGTCATCTCGACATGTATATTATAAATACAATTTAAAATAAATTTAGAATGAAAAATATAACGACATGGGTTCGAACCCACGATCCCTGAGAAACCGTCACGTCGCTCCATATATACAATTATACAATTTTAATTATATAAAGAATATTAAGTTACAATTTAAACAATAGAACAATTCTGTACAGTTTATTTATTATGTATATATTAGTTTATTCGAAATAATATTCTCTGTCTTACTCCAATACTTACTAGTTATAAAATAGAAGGTAAATATTTGAAAGTGGGTAAGCCCGCATGTGGTCCAAATTACCCTTAGTGATACAATTTTTATAAGTTTTAGGGAGTTTAAAAATTCAGTACACGGCGTGGAGAGCTCACGTTCAATACTGGCTGTATAAGTAAGTACTTAAACAGCCGATTGCTAATATATATCGTTTAAAATTGAGTTTATGCATTGCAGTGTACTTTTCTAGTACATCGACCTAGCTTTTGTATTTAGCATAATAATATCTTTAACACATACTCGTAGATAATTGATACTTAAGAGTTTTATAGCTTGCCGCCGTATCTAGGTATAGTAATATTTTTATTGTGAAAATTATAGTACAAAAATATAATTTGATTTTGGACTATTCGCTAAATTATTGGTCTATACTAATAGAAACATATTTGAACTATTTCTTATAGAGAAAAACAGTTTTTCAAAAGTTTCAACAACTCATATAAATTTGTACACGTTTGTAAATAACAATGTAACCAGATTCTCATCAATTTTGTCACGATAAGATGATCTTATTAAACTGAAATAATATAACCCTTATCATGAGAGCTAGACAAATGGCAATGGCGCTGGTCGAATAGAATGATAAATGTATGGGTTTCACATAAGATTACGCTACATTGTCGCTGTCCATACGTTTAAATAGAACCAACGACGAACGCTTGCCACTTGGCTACAGGTATGAGCGAATATACAATAAATAGTTCCGCGTATATGATCAGCTGCAACGAACGTGCCTCGATAACGAATCGACAATGCCAGTGTAATGGCGGCCTACAAAGCAGCTGTTCTATCGCCGCCATTTTTTATATTTTTTTCTAATCAAAACCTCAGCGTCCTTTTCTCAAGTGCCAGTATGTTTTACGTTTCCATCGGCAAACTGAATGGTTCCAAATCGAATCTCGATTCGATTTTGACTTAATTCAGACGATTGCAAAAAGGTTAAGTCGTGCAGCAATTCTTTACAAATGGTATTTTTAAACGAACAATGCAACATTCCATTTTCAATTTGTATGATCGATTTCGATTTATCAAATACAATAATTAAATCGATTTAAAAATCATGTCCGACCTATCGGAAAATTATTTATTAGTCATGCTTGTACTTATTTAAATTTATATTAATTTTACGATTAGAAGTGCACATATATTTTTTTTACAAAAATGAGACTTTTTTATACACTAAGTTTCATACTTGTATCATTAAACAGTATATGAAATAATAAGGCTGAGTTCCGTCTCCATTTTCTCTTACTCTCTTTCATTCCTCTATTCTTCAATGTTGGAAACCTATTTACCACATATCCTCTCGTTCGTCTGTCAGGAACAAGATAATTAAAATAATTTTTATTTTCATTGTAAATAAATAGATTTCCTCGTTAAATAATTCCAATTTAGAACTCAATAACAGGATACAAGTATTGTAAACTCGTAATTTTTAGTATCCGTCGTTAAATTCTTATTGTCGATTTCGTAAACACGATTTATGCACTTATTTACAAAATAACAGCCGGCAAAAATGACTTTAACAGCTTCACCAGCGCTGCCTGTAACTTCTAATATTTCTTTTAATTGGCTTAAAGAATGGCTTACGAAAAGGAACATCCAGCAATTCTGTCCCTGAATCGTCTCGTTCATCGTAAGATCCGGAGCTGGCTTAGATTACGTAACATATAAATATTTCACGACATAGCCTATTTTCGATACCAGGGACAATATAGCATTAATAACCAGCTCGTCAATTGTCTCTCTTATACCTAACTAGACTCTATATTTTATTAATTACAATTTCGTTCTCAATCACGCAAACTTTTAAATATTTGATTTGATATTCTGTAAATTATACTTACAATATTATAACTATTAATAAAATGTATCAATTATACTATATTATAATATAAGCGATATAATATACATTTTAAATCGAGCCCAAATTTATAATTTGGTTAAACGCTCAATTTTTTGTCAATCAAAGATCGATTTAACGCATTATATTACATTTCGTAACGGACACAAAATTTAGTGCTCTAATAACTTTCTGCGCTTCATTAAACTTACGCAATTAATAAAAAAATACACGAAATTTTAGCCTTCGGTTGAAGCGCTGACCTCAAATTTATTATACATTTTAAAATAAATGTAGCAGGGACTCGAACCTGCGACCACTGGGAAACCGTTCCGTCGCTCTAACAATTGACCTATCACATTGATAAATTTACCATTCTATAATAGACTCATGGATTTATGTAATTTATTGTTATATTTCAAGAGAGTATGAATGGATCCTTTTGATATATTATGTAAAAACTTCCTTGTTGTTTATAAAATTACTAGTTTTAATATAAATAGAGCTTGTTTGCTGGATTCGAGTATCAAGAAATTAATTAGCGTTTTGAAGAAATCTCAATATATGAAATATTGTTAAACTGTATGTTAAGAGCTATTTAAATGTTTGTGTTTATTTATGTTTGATTGTCAGGATTCCACCTGAGCGGGGTAGTCCGCGCCCCCGCCGCCGTCCCACCCTGCTCCGAGCCTGAAAGACTATACAGGGTCACCGTTTCCTTTGATAGGTAAGTACTTATAATAAAGTTAATCAGTTTGTCTTAATAAAGTTTTTATTAATTTTTTTTTAGTTCTTCACTTTATCACTCCAAGAGTCGCTCAGATTATTCCATACATTATGGATAACTATCGAGGACTATTTGTTTACAAAATATTAAATATTTCGTCGCCACTTTGATGACGTGTTGTGACGTCATTATTTATTTAACTTGTAAACAAATGATTTCAACTGATATCGTGTAGATTAGGAATGAGGCTTAGGACACTTGAATTTTAGTGTATTTTCCTTTTTACATAATAGGAGTGTTTTTAACACATAGTTCTCCTCCTAATTTATTTACACGCCGTCTCCAGTCTCTAAGGTTGTCTAGAAAAAGCGCTTTGAAGCGATAAGATCACCTATTTGTGCCCTTCCTCGATCTGTATTTAAAAATAAAGAATATAATAATAATAAACTATATTTTCATTGTCAAGTTGAGTTTTACGTCAGAGGGACCATATGTTCTCAAATCAATAACAACTCTCCAGATGCAAGATAACCGGAGTGACCTGTAGCTGCGAGGCGCGGGACATCTTCTGGTGCCAGCATGTGGTGGCGCTGGCTCTGTTCCGCATCAGGAACGCGGACTCCGTGCGGCTACGAGTGCCCATATCAGGTACATATACAAACTCAATCAAGTCGTGAATTACTCACAATAACCAATCAGAAGTGGACGTTTGGTGATATATTAAAATCACCTTCAAATTCCCCTAACGATAAATCAAATACTGAATTCCTAACAGTTTTCCTTCATTATAATTTCGGTTGGTATACGGTATTTCTTGGTAATAAATAATAGATTATTAACTGGTTCGGTAAAAACTTTTAGGTTTAACCAATAATTGCATACATCTTTTGTTATTTTGATTTCACTGAGTTTTTGTTGGATTAACTAAAACCTGTTATTATTATATATTTGAACATTGAGGTTATTGGTTGTGATTTGACCACTTGCCAATGTTGTACATTATGATTCTAACAATTGGCTGGTATTGCCGGAGAGTATATTAGGGCGAGCCACAAGCCAGAAACCCAAGCCAGTTCTGGCTAGTGGCTAATACTAATTGCAGTTAGTATTCATCGTAAACCGCCACATTCCACTGGTCAATATATCCATAATAGATAATATGACTGACAAACAGATATTATTTTACTAAACACGTGTAACAATATTGTAAGCTAAAATATGTTCGTTCAAGAACTTATAATTAGTGTACATTTTTATCTTGTCTAACATTTAACATACAGACGTACGTGTCGTGAGCAAATAATCTGTCATCGTATTTTAGTGATCGAAGTCAGAGTCACGTGTAATTTTGAAATGTAACATGTATGACTAGATGGCGTTAGGAGGTTAAATAGATCGCGCTAAAAGTTCACTCTTCTCTAAAAAAGAGTCCACTCTTCTCCAAAGAAGCACCAGTTCACTAACAGCCTTTTCACAATGCAACATTAGTCCAATATTTTGTTAATAGGATTAATAATGATTATTTTGTAATATTTTTTCACGGAAACCGAGAAATATTCAATTATTGCGTTAGATGTTTAGGAATATAGCACAAAATTAGAGCCCAAGGGCAAAGGCCACATACTTTTATTTCCATTGTAAAATCTTATTTAAAATCGATCTAATTCCAATGGTACCTAAGGTAAACGCCACTAGTACAATTGAATACAATTTCGATCCTATTCACAGAAACGCTGCTCCAGATGGACCGGCAGCAGCTGCAGAAGTTCGTGCAGTACCTCATAGCGGAGCACCACACGGAAGTGCTGCCGACGGCGCAGCGGCTGGCCGACGAAGTGCTGCAGGCGCGCTCCGCTATCAACAGGATCTGCGGCGCTCCCGACCCCACGGCCGGCCCGCCGCCCGACGCGCACCACGCCTGGCACCTGGACGAGCAGCAGGTACCACCCGGCTGAGCACCCAGGACTCATACCAGTAACCACATGTGTGACTGACTGTCTGCTTGTTTCAGGTCTGCGAGCAGGTGCGGGCGTACTTACTACAGGGAACTTATTATAATGCAAATAAACAACTTAACTCTTTATTTTCTAAGGTAAGTTTCTCTCGTACAATTGTAACTTGCAATGGTTGTATTATAATTATAATATGCATTTTATTATAATCTCAATATTCCCAGGTACGAGAAATGCTCCGTGCACAAGATTCTAATGGCCCAAGAATGTTGATGCTGATGACGGAGCAGTTCCTTTCGGACCCCAGGTTACTGTTATGGAGGAACCAGAATACCCCCATGACGGAAAAATGCCGCCAACTTTGGGAACAATTAGGTGCCTTATGGGTCAGCATAGTGCTGGATCCGGGGAGTAACAAACAATACCGGATGCAGTGGAGACAGTTGCTTGAGAAGTGGTCGGCTGTGGAAGTCTGCCCCACAGAAGACCCGGACTATAGGTCATTTCCTTTGGTAGGTCTTAATTATATATAATTTCCAATTTAAAGTTTGTCTTCTTAAAAATCGTATTTAGAGGGATGTACATTTTAATTTATAGTATGCGAGGGAACGGGAAAGGAACGAGAGGGACCGAGACAGAGACCACAGAGATAGAGATAGAGAGAGACATCGTGATAGAGAAGAAAGGGACAGAGAGAGATTACGGGAAAGAGAAGAAAGAGATAGGTACGATAAAAAATGCATTTGGCATTTAAATATTTTATATATTAAAAGTAATTTTGAAATAATGTCATATACTGTTGTCTTATATATTTTCTTATAGTTTCGTGATTGATTACAGAGAGAGGCGGAGAAGAGAAATGCATTCTCATTCTGAAAGTTCCGATGAAGATTCAAGGCCTAATAAGTGTGTATTTTCCTAATCATTAGCATAATTCACTGCAAAAAGACATTTTGTTTATCATATGTAAGAAAATCTGACTTGTATATAAAAAATAAATAGTTTAAATAAACAATTGTAAAATCTAAATGGGACAACACTTTCAGTTATGAACGCGAGTACAGGAGAGCCAGCAAACGACTTCGACTTCACAATCAGAGGAGCGCGCCGCTGACTCCCAGAACTGTGTTCCACAAGTGAGAACTGCTCTTCAACATTATATAATATTCTAAAGTATTTTAGCACAGAAACTTTGTAACCCTGTACATATACAATTATTAGCAATAGATCTCGTCTTAAGCTCTTGAATAACATTAGTATCAAATAATTCCAGAGCACTCGATGCGGTGGACATATCCTGGGAAAACGAGCACCTTAAGAGCATATTGGGGTCTGACGAGTTCAGTGATCCCGAAAAACCGGACAAGGCTGCCTCCGCCGCACCCACCTTACGACCCTATCCCAAGTTCAACGACGTGGGACAGCCTCTATGGCACGGTGGGTATTGTCAGAATTATATATATTTGTTGGGTTATAAACATTTCAGTGATCAGTTTTCATTTCATCACCATACTATATCATCACCGTATTAAATGTGTCGGTCGTGACCTCCCCCAGAGCACCTGCCGGTGGTGGGGGCCCGCATCGAGGCGCTGCGGGCCCACGGGCGCGCCCCCGCCGCGCTGCGGTTGGCCGTGGCCGCCGCCCGTGCCATGCGCCACCGCCAGGAGGCGGCGCAGCGGCGCTGGCAGGAGGCGGGTGGCGGCGAGGCGTCGGGCTCGGCGGGCGCCTGCGCCGGGGACTCCTGCACGGGCCAGTGCGACCGCGCCGCGCTGGCGCTGCTGGCCGCGCACATGGATGCCGGTGCCTGCCTGCCCGCCGCCGGCACCTGCGCGCTGTCGCACGAGCGCCGCTGCGTGGGCCGAGGTGACCGCCCCCCCCCCCCCCCCATAAAATTTCTTACAAAATATATATCCTACAAACTTTTCTCCAAACGTTTCCTCTCGAAGCCACACTAAGAATCAATGACACAATGTATGTTAAAGAATGGAACTAGTACGGCATAGATGTATAAATTTGGATTCTTCTGAAACAAATTTAAAATTAGCATGTCTACCGCCCGCAGACAGCAGATGCTGGACGGGCTGGACGCTGGAGGCGATCTGGTGCGTGTACGAGTGCCTGGCCGACGCCTGCCTGGCGCCCGACGACCAGCGCGCCTCGCCCCGCCTGCACACCTACATCGACGAGGAGCCCAACACCGGCCTGCCGCCCAGGTACCCGCCGCGTGCCGTCACACATGCCACTATAGGAGACGTCTCCATAATGAGTTAAAATAACGAACTTTAACTTTCCACTTCCAGGTATCAACATGTTCCCGTAGCCGGTAGTAAAAACCCGGAGGAGACGTACCTCGCGCTGGCTCTGGAGGCGGCCCTGCTGGGTCTGGGCATGCAGCGGATGTTGCCCAGCGGGCTGTACGCGCAGGAGCGGTATTGTAAGCAGGTGAGCATATTTTTCTTGTTGATTTTTATGTGTTATTTCCTGCTAAATAGACACTAAGTTTATTATGATTACATCTTCTTATACAACAAATGTACCTTCCCGGTCCCCAGGAGGAGCGCCTCATCAGCCAGCTGCAGCGCGTGGAGGGCGAGGCGGCGGCGGGCGTGTGCGGGCGCACGGCGCGGGCGCTGCTGGCGGGCGGCCCGGCCTCCTGCCTCGGCACCAAGCTGCACCCGCGCTCCGCCCCCGCACACACCTTCGCGCGCTTTCTGTTCCTGGCGCTGCTGCCCAACGACCCCGAGCTGGCCTACCGCGTCGGCTTGCGGGCTATGAGGTTCGAACTTCTATCAGACCACGTTGAAATAAACCAAATGCGTAGTAAAAAACAGTACAACACTAAACCACAGAACAAACGTAGCAATATTTAATGAATTTTAATGAAGTTTGTGGTGGTGCTGTATCGTTGTCCAAATCAAAATATAGAATACCTTAAATTTACTAATTTTTATAAAATCTGATGGAACAATGAAGTCAGTGATGGAAGCATGAATTCTTCCGCAACAGCTATTATATCTTGTACCAAATGTGTGCGTAGTCCATACACACACTGTGAAGTGGTAACCGTCCCCAGGCTGCCGATGGTGGAGGAGGCGTACGCGCTGGACGGCGGCGGCGCGGCGGCGGGCGGCGCGGGCGCCTGGCACACGCTGCAGCACGCCGAGCAGCAGCAGGCCGCCCTGGCCAGCGCGCTGCTGGGTACGCGCCGACACTCACGGCGGTGTTTTATTCTAGTTCACTGATAGATTATTCCCAATCGCCTGCTTCCTCCTGGAGGCGGACGATGCTTCTCTTTTGCCCTCGTATCAAAAATATACAACTTTTCCACTGATCCAAATAAAATGAATGAATGAAATAAAAAGAAAGGAACGTGTGGAGTCAGGAGAGCGGCATATATGTAAAATATATGCTCCGGGCTATTATGGAGTATTGATAGATTAGGAGATGATTATCTAAGAGAAAAATTGAGTCATGAGAATAAATGTGGCGAGGTGTAAAGGAGACCTAAGAAAATACGAAAACCGTGTGAAAGATAAAATAAGTAACACGGATGTAGGGAAGCAGTAGACTCGCCACGAGGGTAGTGACAGTAGTGACAGTAGTGACAGTAGTGGTGCGTGGCGTTGCAGGCGCGGCCCGCGGCACGCCGGCGCGGCTGCGGGCGGCGCTGGCGGCGGCGCAGCGCCACGTGCGCTCGGCGGCGCAGCTGTTCCGCCTGGCGCAGGACGCGCTGCGCCACGCCGCGCCGCCCGACGCGCCGCATCACCACCGCGACCTGCTGGCCGCCGCCTTCGAGCTCGGCCTGCAGGTGACGTATCTACACGGCCATTCATAAGTAACGTCGCAATCCGATGGACCGACGCCGAAATTAACTTCCATTCCTTGCGACCCAGGTGCTCCGCATGACTCTATCGGCGGTGAACTGGCGACGGAGGGAGATGGTGCGCTGGCTGGTGACCTGTGCCACCGAGTTGGGTCTGGACGCACTGCTCTCCATCATGCAAAACTGGTGGGTTTGGAGACGATGCGACCAACGTTAAAGCTACATTTGTGCTATAACTATAAAATGTATAAATTAAATTCGTGGTAAACTATAATTTCTTACGCGTTCTCATGTAGGTATGAGCTGTTCACTCCGACGGAGGCGACGGGCCCCGTGGCGGCCGCTGCCATGTCGCACGCCACGGCGCTGCGCCTCGGACTCAGCTTCGAGCAGCAGGAGAAGCTCAGCGCCTGCGCCAGGACTCTCGCGCTGCAGTGCGCCGCCAAGGTAGTCTGCAACCAACCACTTTGAGAATTTTCATAGTTGGAAATATTGTACATTTAGAATAGAGACCAAATTCGTGATATAATGAATACCGCCCAATAGTACGGCCATCTGCAACTTTAGTAAATGGCCGCGCCATCCACACCCACGTGAAAAGTCTCTCCCTGTACTGAACACATGCCCGCTGCCAGGACCCGCCGGGCTGCGCGCTGTCGGCGCTGTCGGTGTGCGAGGGCTCCGCGGGCGCGTTCGAGGCGGCGTGCGCGGCCGTGGGCGGGGCGGCGGCGCGCGGGGCGCTCGCGTCCAGCCAGCTGTTCGCGGTGGCGCGCTACATGGAGCAGCGGGGCCAGCCCGCACGCGCCATGCGCCTCGCCACCCTCGCCATGAGGAACCTGCACCTGCACTACAACCAGGTGAGGTGGCCATGTCCCATCAGGGTAGCTCAATATTCTTATGATTTTATTATATATTCCACTCTGTTTAATTATTTATAATTAATTCGTTTATATTTTATAACTTTCACCTAGACGAGAAGATATATTTTCATACATTTCTAAAAGATCGACTCATAGAACATGTAACAAACCAGTTCTCACAGCGTAGACTAAAAGATATAGACATTAGAAACTTAGTATAGTTTAATAATTATGAACTGAGTTGAGTGTATACGTAACGGCGGCGCTGTGTTTGCAGGACAGCCACCCCGCCATCGCGGACATCCACTGGGCGGTGGCGCTGGCGCACTCACTGGGCCGCGCCGAGCTGCAGGCCATGCTGCCGCTGCTGGTCAAGAACGTGCAGTGCGCGCCCGTGCTCGTCAGTACTACACCCTAGCTGCTACTGCTTACTAAATATCACATTTAAAATTACTAGCACATACCCAAAAATTCAATCAACTTTATCCAGCCGGTAGTGGCAGGATATTTCTTTCTTTTAAGCGATCTTTACTAATAATAGCAAATAAATATATAATAGTAATAAATCCGATGGTGTATTTTTTTTTTTAATTATCTTGAATTTGTTAGCAAAAAATATTATTTTCATTAAACGAAATGTTGTCATCTCCACTCTGTATATGATTCGTCGTAACCGTGGGATAGTTAAAGCACAGTATGATGAGGCTGTCTGGTCCGCAGTCGGACGTGCTGCGGCGCTGCTGCGTGGCGGCGGCCGGCTGCTCGCGAGCGCGCGCCCCGCCCCCGCGCCCCCCGCCGCGCCCGCCCCCGCGCCCGCCCACGCCGCTGCGGCCGCTGCTGGAGGCGGCGCTGCGGGCCTACGCCTCCACCACGCACGCGCGCCTCGCCCACATCTCGCCCAGGCACTACGCCGATTTCGTCGACTTCCTCGGTGAGACCGAGTTACATTCCCACCGACTGACGGAAACCGAAAGCTCTATACCCATGATCATTGTGTCGGTCTGTGTGTCTGATGGCTGAAAACGGTACATTAAAGATGGGATGGGAGAGCCGAAGTTAAATAAATCTTTTTTGACCCTCATGTTTTAAAGTATCCAATCCACGTCTCGAAAGGTCTCTCTCTCGTCTCTGCAATTAAGTGAACCGAGAGGTGCGACGGGGGGTTCATTCGTATCCAGTATGTAATACCATTCGTCGTCCGTGCAGGTAAAGCCCGCGACACGTTCGCGCTCGCCCACGACGGGCCTCACCAGTTTGCGGCGCTGTTACAAGAAATAAAATTAAAATATAAAGGCAAGAAGAAACTCATGTTCCTCGTCAAGGAGAGGTTTGGCTGAAGACTCCGGTGGCGTCGGTCGGACGCCGCGGCGCCCTCGGAGTACTCTCAGCGACGCCGAGCCGTGCGCTCGCTACGATCTGTGGATTGATGTTTTCTAATCTGTGCAATAGCGGCCGGAGGTGTATATTTTTATACCGTTATGATTTCGAATAAAAGAGGTTTGATGTATGCTTAAGTTTTGAATAACGCTAGAATGTACCACGGCCAATACCTCATCGTAGCTCGCGAGCGTTCGTGTTCGTTCGCGTTCGTTCGTACCAAACCAGTCTATTCTAAAGTATTATTTTTATGTAATCTAGTATATAAAATACCTCTTAGTTTTTGTAATGTAAGTAGATTACGTTGTAATGATCTCAATGATTCCATTGTGTAAATAAACTACTCTGTACATATAGTGATAAGTATAGTTTTAGTTCGTTGAAGATGTTAGATATATTCTAGACGAGCCGGGCCGCTGTATCCTGTAAATGAAACGTCCGACGCTGTCCTTGAACACCGGTAAATAGCGCTCGTGTGAGAGATATTAGTTTGAATACGCACGTATCGCTGTACGTACGTCCAATAGCAGTGGAATGAATCCTAAAACAAATGACACCACACCAAAGATATATATGTTAAGTAATTCCAGTCACGTGGATAAGCAACGCCATCTATCTTTCAGTATTCTCGAGTATTCATATAATATATATATAAATTCTAGGCGATCGTTGAAGCTGTTCTGTTGTCACTCTGGTTGTTTCGTTACGGCCGTTTGTTCTCATTATATTTGTTTGTTTAGTTGCATTTCATTTTATTTGTAATATATGTTTTCTTAAATTTGACTTAGAGTAGATGTAAAGGATTATCAAGAAGTGCATTTATAAAGGTAGCGATGTTTAATATTTAAATATAGAGGAGACATTGGACAGTGTTCAGAGATTAGGATCAATTGATGATGAATAGTTGTAAGCTATGAGGGACTTTTGTACTTTTTGTGGTGTGCTAGGGTTGTGCAAGATGTGTTCGTTGATTTCATTGCCTTATATAAAACAAAAATGTTATTCGCAAATCTTACATTCGATATGCCAACCCTGTGAAATACTATTCATGGAAATAATTCACCTAATTCATACACATACAAATAAACAATTAGATATATATATAATAATGAGTACTGATTCAGAAGTTATCGACATTTGCTTTTATTGAAAATAAATCAGACTGATTTTTTAACAGTTTTTTGTTTTTTTATATTATAACTAACTGTACTGTTTCATTACAAATTTAACAAATATTATTTATGTTAAATACTTATAGAGTTATACACAGTTTGCAAACATCGGTTATCTGTTAAACATATTTTATGTTTGAATAAATTTGACAAATACCCGCGCCGACTTGTTAATGGCATCTATAAGTATATTAATAATGATGTAATGTTATATCTAACAACTAAATTCGATGAGCAATAATTTTGCAGCTTTTTTGAGCCGGTCTGTTGTTTTTTGTATATACGTATTTATATTTTAATCTCTTAGGACGTAAATATAACAAATGAGACGCAATGCCCATTTAAGAAATAATTATATAATTATCATTCCTCTTTTAAATCTATAACATGACAATTATTCTATTAATCGAATATAACTTTGGTGGTTTTTGCGTATAGTTTGTAACTTTTTAAATGGAATGCTATAATAAATAGAAATGCTGTTGACTTGCCAATTGCAAATATGCAACCAAATGCAAATAATTCTTGACCGCAAGTGCCTTCAGGCGAGTCCAAATTGTTTACAGACCGGCTGTTCGTTCCGACTGTATTTTTTATTATTTTCATCATATTTGTAACTGCACTAAATGTCGATTATTATTTTGAAATTGTGTTTTACGTAAAACGTAGACACCCCTTAGTGCTGATTAAGAAGGTGATAATTTCAATAAAAATAATTTAAAACATATTTAGTTTACTTTTTTTCCGTATTTCTCCTGTTTTATAGGTTAAAAAACCGTAGAACAAGCCCATTAAGTTTGCCAGATTGTTTGAGGTCTTGCATTTATTTTATTATGAATATCAACTTTCAACGATGGAGCTGCGGACGGACGCAGTCCCGGTCACTAACATTATGTGTCGCATTTTCCATTTTTATTTCACAATACGTAAAGTGTGGTCCGTACTCGCCATATGTTACCTTGACCACTCGTACGTCGTAAGTCTACCGAGTCAGGTCCTTCAAATAAACTTCTGGAATGTTCTACCGCTAAACATCAATATGGCAAGTAACTCGTGATCATACTAAGCTGATATAATATTGTTTCCGTCTGCCGTCAACGTATTATTTCCACTTAGCACCCACGCTATTATTTGATGCGTCTGGAAAAAATGCAAATGGCACGTCGCGCTGTACGTGGCAGGAAATGTCAACGTAGCTGCGACCGACGGACCGCCATCACATTAGTAAGAACCCTTTATCACCATCCGGTGTCCAATGTATTAATGCTTTGTCGTTTATTATAGCCTTGTGACAACTACTTACTTATTTAATATATAGCTTAGAAAAAAATATTCAAAAGGGATTTTATATTAATCCATCAAATGTAAAAATGACAAATCTAGGTAAATTAGAAAAGCAGTGGTAGTGGTTGGAAACGGCTATAAGGCTATTAGAGAGGTATACTTGGTGGCTTGTCGTACTAAGAGGGGCCGGAGGAAGGGTTGATAAATAGTTCATTCGTTTCATATTCTGATTCCATCTTCTCCTTAGAAGGTTTAGCTTTTGATATTGTTCTTTGCAATTGATTTTTTTTTTTGGTTAGTTTACTAAGCCCTAAGTAAACTAGCGTACTAACATCGCATTGTGAAAAGGCTGTCAATGAGCTAGTGCCACTATCTGTTTGGTTGCCACTCTTATGGGCCCATTTCATTATCCAATCTACGATGCCTATTTTATTTAACGGCGTATTTCATAAATCGATCGATGTCGATTTTAATATATTATGTTTTTCAAATGTAAAAATTCAAAATTTTTATGATAATTACAGAGTAATTTATAAGTTTAAGTTTTATTTTATACGATATTTAGGTACTAAAAACTTTATATTTTTAGTATTATTTGCAAACGCGTCCTTAGAGACTTATATTTATTATTAAAACGTTAAATATGCTATCTTCCATCACGACATGAGTGTTTTTTGTTGTGAGCCATAAGCTTACCAACAAAAGTAACATCTTTGCAATTAATATTAAAATCAGCTTTAGTCGACCCTCTTATGTTATTATCAATGATATTTTTATCATTATTTACAGTTACTGTATCCAAGTCGTTAAGTTTAACATTTTCCTTGGAATTGTCATTTAAATCATCATAACCTAATATGATGGGCGGTAGTATGATCAGGCCTGCCTGGCGCTCGTCGATGCCATGTCCCTGCAATCAAATGTTAATTTTTTTGTTTGTTTGTTGTAAATTATTAAAAACAAATTAAGTCACCATTTCTGGTTAACGTCAAATAAAAAAACTCAAAGATTATACATAAATGACGTGTCATACAAAATATTATTTTACTTTACTTACGAGTAAGAAATGTATGCTCAGGCAGAGTAAGATTTGGAATAACATTTCGACACTAAAGCCGTTATCAAAACTATTTCAATTTAGTTTTATATATACTGTTTACTGCTATTGGTAACTTTGTGAGTGAGTTCTTAATTAGGTAATATTAAATAAAATAGTATTGTTGTATTACATTTTTCCTCAGAAAATGGGATTATTTTCTGGAGTAAATAATATTCTATATGATGAATGGGCCAATGACATGACATGACATAGTAACAGCCGGTAGCATTTTGCTGATGCGGAAACGAACAAACACACAAACAGATAAAAAATGTTTGCTTTTTATGTGCTGAATACGTATCAATTATTTTTGCCAAAAAATAATGAATGTACAGATTTTACTTTGTTACTATGTTAAGTATTATATGTATTGATGAAGATTACAGATACCCTAAGAATCGAGATTCACAGGAGGTCGTCGTTAAACCTATCGCCAGACCTGTCGTTATTAATGTTAAAGTAGGTTTCAACTGTATATTTTTCATCTCACCGATCTCAATAGCATGCTAAAATTATCAACTAAATATAAAACATACAATGAACTTAACTGTAGATACGTTTACATTGTACCCACTGTCACGCTAATAACATCTTTGGTGGAAAATTAAAATAAAAAACATTTTCTGCCATGACTTTATAATTTGAAATCAGTTTTAAGGTGTAGGGCTTTTTTTATTACAATATTCTTTTAAATATCCGCTCTATCTAAACTTCATCGGTTGCCAATTCGTTTTCTTCTCCAGTAGCCGGTTCCGGTGAGCTGGATCTCATTTCAGGTGTGATGCCGGCTTCGCGAAGGAACTCCATCAACGTCGCCAACACACTTTCCAACTGAAAATATAATATAGGTATCTCTAGATCTCTATGTCCTAAATCTATCGGCACTAACCATCGAGTCCAGTTCATGGAAGCTAGAGACTCGTTCTTAACTACTGACGAATAGAAATATTTTTCTATGGTATGTACTATAAGTTTTGATTACATTTACATATTTACACTAAATCAAGCAAAGACATTAGACGTGAAAGTTTTTGTAAGGTGAAATGTTATTTCACGGTTAAGAAGGACGGGGATTCCGATGATTTTTAGAGCATCGGCGAGGCCAGCGTTACCTGTGCGTCGGGGCGGGCCCGCAGCAGGCGCGCGGCGGCGGCGGCGTCCCTGGCGGCCGCCGCGCCCCGCCCCGCCGCCGCCGCGCGCGCGCCGCAGCGCAGCCGCACCACGACGTCACGGCCACCCAGCGACGCCGCACGCTCGAATGCCGCGTCCGCGCGACCGTCCTCCAGCCGCTCTAGGGCTATGGCTATCAGGAGCACCTGAGGTTGGGTTAGTTCGATGCCCCAGGAGTAGGGTTGCCAATAATCGGTTTTGCTCTCGATCCGGCAATGTCGCAATACAACGACCGTGACGGTCTGATTTTAGCAAGACCGAGCCCGCGACAGATTCTGCAGGATTTACACGAGAACGAGAATCTTGCGTGTCGCAATTGAAGCAAACTGAGATTTGGAGTTAACGAGTAATTGGTTTCAGTACCGATATGCACACCTAGCCTAGTAACGATATCAAAACCTTTCGTCCGTTCTTACTTAAGTTATTGTATACATTTTTAAATTAAGTAGGTCGGTGACTTTGTTGCGTGTCATTGTATATAATGTCTACATGTCTTACAAATGTACTATGAGATAACATTTATTTCTAGAAAAGATAGCAAAGTACGAAAGTAGGTACACGTTAGAAAAATACACAAGTATCAAGCAATACCTACCTAAATGTTTCTTCATAGTTAAATGAAAGGTGTTCATACAAGTCATCTTTATATGGAGAATGATACAAATCGTCAACAGTGATCTGATCGCGAGAGCCGCGACGTGCGACTGGAGGGACAGGGGAAAGAAGACCAGAGGCGTGCTCACAGTGCGTGCGTGTGCGGGCTGCAGCGCGGCGGCGGCGGCGAGGCGGCAGAAGGCGGAGGCCGGGCGGCGGCTCGCCAGCAGCGCCAGCCCCGCGTTGTGAGCCGCCGCACCGCTCAGGGGCGCCCCGGCCGCCGCACGCGACGCACACGTTAACGCCTGCACACACAGACGCTCGTACAAACGAAAGGTCTCTACAATCTGTCGTTTGATCGCCACGAGAACCCACCGCTATATACTTCTTTTTTATCAACAGGGCGAGCCCGAGGTCGGAGTGGGCGGCGACGCAGGCAGGGTGAGCCCCGAGGGCCGCCTTAAGCCTAGCGAGCGCGGCATCCACGTCTCTGTGCTGCAACATCATGGCGGCCAGCGCCAATGCGGCGACGTGCTGTGAGGGTCGCCGGGAAAGCGCCTCACCCAGGAGTTGGAAGGCCCGGCGGGGCTCTCCGACGCGAAGGCACAGAGCTCCGGCCGCCGCCAGAGTATCCGCTCCACACGAGTATTCTCTGTGTGTTTTATAAATTTGCTTATTGTATTCGTCGCGTACAAATTGTTGTACACGATCAAGTGTGCGACTGTTTTGATTTTTTACTTCCTTTTTAGTGAATACAAAAAGTGGGACAACTCATTCAACCGTAATGGATATAGGCATTATTTTATTAACGGCCTCTAAATTATTCCTTGTGTTCGTATTCGCTTCAGGTACCGTACTTGCATAGCCTACAAATCTAATAACAAAATTTCCTTATACTTATAAAAGAATCTATGTGATGCGAGTCTCACGTCACAGCGTGTTCGTAGGCCTCCATGGCCGCGGGCGCGTCCCCTGCGGCAAGCAGGCGCGCGGCCAGCAGCGCGGCGGCGCGCTCCCCTCCTCGGCCCTCCGCACCCAAAGACCCCCCAACACCTAGCGCTTTGCGCGCCCACTCTAGATCGCGCTTGTCGCCAGTTTGAGCGGCGCATTCGGCTATATTTATAATATTCCTATATGTAACATTAGTCTCACGCACACAATAAAACAGTCAGGTTCTTGAAACAAATTACAAAAAATATATTAAATGGAATATTTAAACATATTATGCTTCTTAGGTATACAACGGCAGGCCCAAACGTATAGTAAACAAAAAAAAAGTATTGCGTGTAAACAGACCGATACCAACTTGTACCAACTTAACCGCCTTGTGCCAACTTAAGGTACCCAACTAGTTTTCAAATTATAGTTAGGTACTAAATTACATAAATAATAAAATTCTTTAAAACGAGTGCCAATACGATAGCTCATTTATCGGCAGGCCAGGGCTGGTACCAGGAGACGTTGGTTAAGTTTTTTTATTCTATGGCTATTAAAAAAAAATCTGTAATTACCTAAACCGCAGTAAATATCCGGATCATGATGCTTAGATATTTTTTCTGCTTCCAAATAAGCTTCAAGCGCCAATTTAAATCGACCTTGTCGATACCTAGGTCCAAAATAAAATATTATTTAAACATGTACGGCAGTGTCAGTACACTGATCGTGTAAAGCAGCCATTAGCAGTAAGTGTCAATAGTTTGATCACTTGATACTTACAAGCATTTGGCCACTTGTTTTAATGGGTCTGGGTCTTGAGGTTGCAATCTGATACAGCTATGATACTTTTCCACTGCTTCCTGAAGTCTGCCCGTATCCGCTAATATTGCACCCTTTAAATTAAATAGTTTCTTAAAGCCTTCTTAGTAATAAATATAGTTACATAAAATAATTTCTGATGCATGACCTTAGTTTTTTCAATTTCAATGTTTTTAAAAAAATACCTATTTATAAGTTTTCCCTGGAACCCCAAAGAATTGTAATAACAGCATAACTTAAGCTAAACGGTTAAAGCTAAAGGATTAAAAAAAAAATTAATCCTCACACCTTGAATACTAAAGGCTAATAGATCTAATGATTTTTTTTTTGAGATTAGGAACGAATATTGAAATTAAATATAAAACCTTAATATAATGAGCGTATCTGTGTCTATTTTCTGTTTCCTGCTGGAGCCTATCAGCCAAATCCAAGCACATGCTATTTTCTCCTCGAACATAAAGCGCGTGTAGTAACCAATTACGAGAACTTGACTTGAAATCTAAAAAATGTAAATTTAAACAATTACATATTATCATAATAGTGTCACCACCTATAGCGAGAAAATTTTTTTAGTAAAAAAAAACAGATCCAGGTAAATATGAATTATGAAAACTTTTTAATCACCGTTAGAAGAAAATCTTTCCACAGCAGAATGTTTACGCATTTTAAAAGTATTTTTGTTCATTTGTTTTTATCAATTTCATTGTCATGGAAACCAACGACAATAGCTTATCATCATAAGTTTTAATATCGTCATCATCGGTTAAAAATATGATTTGCCTTTGGTTTCGCTCATGTGGAAGAGGATTAGGTAGCAAAAGACTACTTAATAAATCTAATATAACAGTCAGTGGCCAGCTCCTCGGATATCTCACATGTGCAATGATAAAATTGACACCATAGTCGTTTGTTTTTTATTTTATGGGTCGCCAACAATCTGCACCACTGCAAAAACTACTCCTATTTATGGGGGATTTTAGTGTGGTACTTGGTTAAAGTACGAAAATATATTCTTAACATAATCAAAACAACTGATATTAAAATTAACAAGACAAGTATTTTGTAACGGGAATCCATGCATACTGAAATGCAACATAACCTGAGAGTGTTTCTTAGAAAATCCTTTTTAATATTGAATATTCTTGACAATACAATACAATTTTACTAATTTTACCTGAATAGTATTAAAACTCTTAATTTTAACATACTTATACTATGTATAATTGTAATTACTACTTTTGTTACATAGTAAACAAAATATAATATGTTTTTAAAACGATAAATGTACTTAATACCATCTTGTTTCTGTACGAAATGTTGTTAATGTGTGATGACACTTCAAAAATAAAAATTGACAAGTGGAAGTCGCAATCTCTAGATGACTTATTCAATAACAAGATAATAAATTGATTATTCCTTTTCACAACATTCCACTGTAGCAAAATTACTTTTAGCCTAAAATGGAGGATATGGCACGTTTAGCATTAGTGGAACAAAGCGTCAAAGACGTCAACCAATACAGAAATATACTGTATGATCTTTTGCACCATATCAACCATATTTTAAATAATCCTCATGATTATGACTTAAGAACGATCAAAAGTGAAATCCTAGAAAAAGTATTGGACTGTGAGGCCTTCAGTAATTACCTTGAGTATGTTGGATTTCAAATGGTAAAAATCATTAATATCATTGTTTTTTCTGTGGAAATGAATTTTAACATTAAAAAAATGTCTTTTATTGTATGCACATACAATTACTTATAATAATTCTTATTATTGTCTTTTGGTTGTACATTTTTTTAAAACTATATATTATAGGGAGAAAAGGTATTAATATTTCCCAAAGAACAAACATTGAGTAAATTAAGAATGGCGCAGGCTGCCTTGGAAAGAAAAATCGGTTTTTGTTGTGGACCACTTAACACTAATGTCACTATTACCAGTTCCAAAAAGGTTAAAAACCCAAAACTCCTTCCAGCCAATGTTTTGGTAAGTCTAAGAAAATATAAAACCAGATGCAAAGCCTTCTGCCATACAGATATTTATATATATATATATATATATTAAAGATACTACAAATATTTGGTTGGTGTTCAGCCTATTTGGCATTATAAAGAAGGAATGGTATAAAAATTACATACTTCAAATGTATTTATTTATGTTAGTTGGTAAATGCAAAAAAACCTATTTTGAAAACAAATGTTTGTACAAAATGAACAAAAAATCAAATGTTATTGCTTATAATTTTATTATACACCCCATAAGTGACTTTTAAGAATTGTAACACCAGTTTCTTATAAAATAAACTTAAATTTTTGTGTGGTTTAGGAAAATAAAAAAAATAATGTTTTTTTAAGTATTTCTTAAACTTATAAACTTTGTAACAATTATACAAAAAAAATAAAAGGTGTATAAGTGTTCTGTTACATAATATCTCACTGTTTCAGATGACACACAATTCCTTTCTACTAAGAATCCAATCACTTTTCAATGACATGATAAAGTATGAAGATGAAGATCTGCAGCAAGTGGCCAGGAAGCATGTTCCACTTGTGACGCTGCAGCTGATGGCTTTGGACAGAATGAGGGAACATCAAAAGAAAATTAAAATAGGTATTTTGTAAATGTGTTAAATTTTTTGTTCTTATTATTTTATAAATAAAATCTTAATTGAGATGCTATTTATATTAAAACTTTGCATTCAAATTAAATGAGAAATAGTTATGAAATTTATATTTTATTTTGCAATAATTCAGAAAATGCTATTTTTCAGGTGAAATCAAAGGTCCGGATATGTCATTTGATATGGCATTACTAATGGAGCTGTTAGTCTGGTTCAAGCACAAGTTCTTTACGTGGGTGGACAAGCCACCCTGTGACACATGTGGGGGGGCCACCTCCTTTGTAACCACCACTGTCATGAATACTGAAACAGAAAAATGCAGAGTGGAGGTTGGTGTTTGATTTCACCGTATAAACCTATTAATAGATTAAGATAGTAAAAAGCCAACATTTGTACATTAAAGATATACGTTCTGTGGTGACAAGTAAATTTAAAAATACTCTTGTTTTTACATTTTTGTCAAGATGGATTTTAACGAAATTTATCACACATTCACAGGAAAATATATATATTTTTAAATGTACATTGTAAATACTATATTCTTCTATACATATTTATAAACCAATTTTTCACTACTTTAAGAAGGACCCAAAGTGAAATGCTAATTTAAAGACCCCTTTCAAATTCATTCAATACACGTACTGTAACGGTCTCTTGGGACTTGCGGGATACTGAAGCTCATTCTAAATCCCGTAGCAATTGAGTGTCGTAGATTCAGACATGTAATGCGGCGTACTGTATGTATCGTCTGTGTGTGTGCGAGTAGCTGTACAGGTGTGCGTGCGGCGGCGGCGCGCGCTTCGCCCGCTACAACTCGGCGCGCACTCTACTGCGCACGCGCCGCGGCCGCTGCGGCGAGTGGGCCAACTGCTTCGCGCTGCTGTGCCGCGCGCTCGGGTACGACACGCGATACGTGTACGACACGACCGACCACGTGTGGTGCGAGGTACGTGCCGCCCGCCATTACACGGCCGTGACCGACTATACAGCGTGATCTTTTGTCAAACACATACGTTCATCATTCTACAACTCTATAGTCTAACTACCTACGAGGATTGACGTTTTATATTCTTGAAATCGAAATAACTTTCTATAGGCGTAACTCACTCCATTCTATGGCGACTATTCAAAAGCATTTTTACACGAATAATCAGTAATAATTGTGTATACAGCCGTTTTCAATCCAGTCGTCTTTTAGCTTTTTATAACACTCAACTCTCGATTTATAATACTACCAAGTTATCGTGATCTTATCTCCATAATACATAGTAGCAGAGATAATTATTTCTTAAATGATCTTTCATGATAGGTGTGAATTAAGAGTATTTTTTATTTACATTTAGTTTAATACCAATAGTCGATCTCACTCATTAATTTTAATTTTAAAAAGTTAGTGATATAAATCTCCTGTAATCGATTAGTAAATATAAGCAAATTTTAGCTATATGAAAAACCCTAACACTCGCTAGTCTCGAGGCCCCCTGACCACACTCCTCAAAAGAAACATTTGACGTATTCTCAGATTGTCCACCTAACTAACAAAAAACTCTTTCTCTATCTTTAAAAAGAGAAAACTCTTTCTCATTATATAATATCGTGAATCATAATGTCAAATGCAACAATATTTTCTCAAATCTGCCTAATAGTTAAAGACATAAGCGCGTTCAAACTAACAGAAATAATAATAAATTCAATAAATTCAAATTCAAAAATATCTTTATTCAAGTAGGCATTTACATGTACTTTTGAATCGTCAATTACATTACATTACATTAAAAAATGTCAGTATAGTATGTCAGTATGTCAGTCCGTGAGTAAGCTACCACCACCAGCTAGGAATGCGGCTCTGCTGAGAAGAGCTGGCCAGAACCTCATCAGTTGCTCTTTTAAAAACAATTTAACAATGTTTGATGTATACATTAGAATATCCCACAAATGAGTCAACAAGCAAAGCTCCACAACCTAACCTTTTAGTTGATAGAAATACGACCAACTAAAAACTCTTGTACGCTCTAATAAGCTTTTTTTAACAGTAGACTTATAATTTTACATTTAAAAGAAAGAAAAGGAAGGTCTCTCAGGGAATCTCTAGCTTTTACGTTATGAATAGACCGCACAGCTCTTTTTTGTAAAATACAGAATTTATTTCTTCAGCACTGCCCCATAATAAAATGCCCTACTAAAAATAATATGGAAATAAAAACATCCTTATTGTCTTACTTTTTTAATTGCATAGACGGCGGAACTGAGTTTGCCTGAGAGTGTTGAGAGATGGGGGTTCCACTGGAGCTTTTTATCTAGAGTTATGCCTAGGAAAACTGTTGAGTCAGTTAGTTCCAACAGTTCATTGTTAAGGAGCAGGCTACAATTTTGACTTTTTACATTAGGAAGTGAGAACTCCATGAAGCAATAACATCAAGCGCAACACTACGCACACCATAGTGGTTAAGTTGGCATAGCAATGTTTGATGGTCAACACCATCAAAAGCCTTGGACAAATCGCAAAACACCCCGATGGCATTCTGCGACTTTACCCATGCGTTGTAAATGTGCTGAAGAAGCGTGGCACCCGCATCAGTTGTTGATCAGTTGTTGAGTTGCCTTTGGTGAAACCATATTGTTCGCTATGCATGATTTTATTGTTATAAACAAATTCTGTTATTTAGTTTATAATCTTTTCAAAGATCTTACTTTAGCTCGATAAAACGGAGATAGGCATATAATTTCCCGGTTCTATTTTATTGCCACTTTTAAACAAAGGATCTACTTTACTATTTTTCATCAAATTTGGAAAAATACCGGTTTCAATGCATTTGTTGAAAATTAAGCAAAGCTGTGGGGCAATATCACTTATAATATTGCTGAGTAATTTAACTGACATACCCAACAGATCATCAGTTTTTTTGAGATATAAGGTTCTAAACGTTTTAACAATTTCATCAGATGAAACAGGCTTAAAAACAAAACATTTGTTACTGACTTTATTGATTTAATTTATTGATCAATTCAGTGATTGCATCAGATGATGAAGAATTTAAATTACGCGTTAATTGAATTTCAGTAAAATATGATTCAAAAATAGTCGCGACATTTATATCGTACTACTTACTTCTTTTTTATTAATTTTAAACTTTATGGGTTCATTGGTAGCCCTAGATTTCCCAGTAACACTAGATGTAACATCCCAGGTTGCTTTTATTTTATTTTCTGAAGTTACGATTTTATTTCTTATATACATATATCGACTTGGCTTGTAAGCAAACGTTCTTAAATATTTTAGAGAAATTCCTAACTTTATTCAAGAACAAGTGATCATGATTCCATTGCCTCTCACCATATAAATCATATAACTTTTCTCTACTTCTATATACTCCCACGGTCTCCCAGTCACTAAATTTAAGATTTAAGTATCCTTGTTTATGACTTAATAATATTAAGATATGTAACAAAATCTGTTTTATGTCTGATCAATTTATTTAATTCATCGAACGTTTATGAGTGTTAGTGTAAATAGAGTCGCTACGACCACTTAGGTGTTCGACTACGACTCTCTACGCTGGCTGCACGTAGATCCTTGCGAGGCTACGCTGGACGCGCCGCTGTGCTACGAGCACGGCTGGGGGAAGTCTATCTGCTACGCCATAGCAGTCTCCCGGGACGACTTGCAGGACGTCACGTGGCGATACACCAGTGATCATAAAGCGGTGTGTGGGTGTTAGTTGTGCGTGTGTGAGATATCGTCTACCATTAGCCCTCATCATCTTACCCTTCTTCGATCCGTTGACACACGTGTGCCCAAATTTCGTGCTGCAGTATTCTTCCTCTTTTTTAGTTCAAAGCTTATAATTTTCATGTTAGTACATCACTTATGCATCACTAGACTCTGCTGAATGTATAAAACCTTTGCCTTGCTTGGTTTGGTGGAAAAAATAATTAAAAATATATTCTAATATCGAACTATTTGACGTCTTTCAAACTATTTGATGTTTCCAAGTGATAAAGTCGAATTACTTAATGATGAAGTTGATACTGTCATGTCATTTTAGAATCATTACAAACATCAATCAAAGAAAATTTACGTAAGTCAAATTTTTATATTTAATAATGGGTGAATGTATAATTTACATTATTTTCTAGATAACCTTGAAACAAATATGTATACAAAATTAAATAAACACTCAATTGTTATACTTTCTACGAGTTCCTATCGGGTATCTAAATGGGTTTCAAGTATTGTAACAAGCATAATAGTTTCTTATAACATAAACAAAAACTCGGTACAAGTGTTTTTTTATGGGTGTACGATTTCGCGCCATAATTGACACCACGCGGGGAGAATGCCACTAACGACTTTTGAGCGGCCGTCCGCTCGGGTTGAGTTACACGCCCGGGTGGCCAATTAATGTAGACTTCTAACATGTGGCCTATTTTAGGAGTTCTTTCTTGCAAGTGATCAGTATGAGAATGCTTTAAGTATACTTTACATTTTTCGAAAAAACTGCCTCAAGTTATTCAATAGTTGATTTGAGCTACACCATTATCCCGCAGGTGGTGCGCAGGCGCAAAGAGGTGTCTGAATCAGAGCTAGTCTTGGCTATCATGACGCTCCGCAACCATCGCCACGCTCAGGTCAGTGAAAGAAATAAAATATTAAAACTTGTATGTAAATATTTTTTTAAAATATTGGGTCATATTAATGAGAATGGTATAACACGTCACATCACACAGGTGAGCCCGACGCGGCGGAGGTACCTCGACGTTAGGACCTTGAAGGAACTCGTCGACCTCATGGTGGAGAGGTAACTAGATTATTAAATCAACGCTATTTTCATTCACGATGATCAATGTGAAGTCGCGTAATATAAAATTATTGTACCTGTTAGACAACCGTGCGACTACGAAACCCAGGGTCGAATATCAGGTTCAAAAGCTTGGAGGACGGATCGGGGAGAGATAGGCGGAAGAAAAAGCCACACCTTCGAGTTCACAAAACCGGGGACCCACTGCGTGGAGTACTACACGAGTTCCGATAAGTACCGTATTCTCTGTGACGAACAGGAGGTGGCTCAGGTCGCCTCCTGGAGCGCCGGAGTGTATCACAGCGAGAATATATTTAGAAAAGTTGAGATGGACTGGCATCAGACGTACCTGGCTAGAGAGGGTGAGTCATCGAAAAGCGTATAAGTATATTTTACTCTAGCCAATTACATGCACAATCGGCACTTCCAGAAGGAGAAGACACGGGAAAGATTTCGTGGAAGTTGGTCGCCAGAGGCGACGACCTGTCCTTCGATTCCATCGCCGTCAACGTTACGACGGCCGTCTACGAGACCGGCGCCGTCGACTGGACCATACAGTTCGACGACGAGTCACCCTCGCCCTTCGACTTGGAAGGTCAGTGTTTATAATAGGTATATGGTACCGTGTTTTAATATTTCTGTTTGATAAATGTGTGGTAACGCTTCGGAGTCATTCGAAACAATAATTGTTATCTTTCAAATAAAACTCGATATTATAAATGATATTTATTAAAGAAAGAAATTAGATCACTAACACGGATAACATAATATAGATCAACATTGGACAAATAACATGACGTAGATAGGATGACAGTAAAGCTCGCTCACGCAGAGGGCGCGGCGTCGTGGCGGCGGGCGTGCGGAGCGGCAACGCTGAGCGCCCGGCTGCGCGGCGGCGCGGGCGCGGCGAGCTGGCAACACGCGCAGGTGGCGCGCCAGCCGGCCGCCGCCGCCCGGCCCGCGCTGCGCCTGCGCGTCGCCGTCGCCCGCGCACAATAAACGACCGCCCACCGCACTCACTGTTTCATTTGCTCCTCTCCTTCGATGTCATCAAAGCATAGTTATATTATATATTGAACAGGACATCGGATAGAAATTACACTTTTAGTACATTTGTCTTATATTTTGGGACCTCATTGAAATCTGTATTGAATTATTAATTAGATGTAAAAGTAGACATCCAAAGATTTAATAAATACGAAAAATCAATATAGTCTTAAGTAAAATCTATCCCCTACAGTTTGCTTGGGCAGCACTCACCGTTGCTATTGTTCTTTTGAATGTTATAAGACGACTCTATCTCTTCAACATATTTCTCTGATACAATATTTAAAAACATCTTGGTTACACATATTCTTGTCAGTTTACGCATCATATAACAGTTGGCCAACGACAAGAGGCTTTCAAGATTGTCGTCGTTGAATGTGTTCAGGTACAGTCTTTAAGATCTTTCAACACGTACTGAATATGATAATTCAATTCGAGATTCCTTTTTTTCTTTAAAATCATTTGTTACCATTTTTTTAAATACTTCACTTGCGGTGGCTAGAACGGCTCCATGTATAAGGACAGACCCATCTATACCCTTCATTTCAAAGTCCGTCAAAGAATCATTAACCAAATGTCTCAACAGAGGGGCGATTCTTATATCTTGTACATTTATCTCAATATCAAATTTACAAGATAGTATATTGATCCAGTCTGTTTTTTCAAAAGATGCTAGCTCACGCCACTGACTGTCATCATTGATTAATGTTTTTGTTAGTTCTAATGTTCTACTGATTACTTTAAACATGTACAAGAGGTCGTCGTCAATTTTATAAGCAAGCTCAAGACGTCTTGATGAATATGTATTCGTACAAATCCTTTGAGTTGACATTCCATAAGACTGCATTTATATATGGGACTAACCACTAATACATTTTCGTCTGGGTTTGAAAAACTCCCTTCCAATTTTAAACCATTATATGTTATAAATACTTTTGATATATTCATACTGGATAATGTGTGCAAATAAACAGCACGTAGAGTTATCCGAGTAATATGTGACTGCGACTAAATTGATATTCGAATATATTATATATTTAAGCACAAATAAACGAATAACCCACTGTCTTGCGACATGATTATCCAAATTACTTAGTACTAGGTCATCTAGCGTACTAACATCGCATTGGGAAAAGGCTGTTAGTGAATTTGTGCTCTTATCTGATAGGCGGCGTTTTTTTAAAGTACAAACTTTAATATAAGCTAAAACTCAATAGGATAACCGGCCCCGTGTTGCTGAGGCTAAAGTATAAGGTAAATTTATAATATAGTAAACTAAGTAGTACTATGAAATTCATTCATTCAGTATCTACCTACATACTTAGCACTATTAGACAACAATCTAATACATACTTGACGGTAGTGTGAAAGAAAACAATGAACTTGTCCATTACGTAATACGAATTTATAATAGAATTTCAGCTCTCAGCACTCCTTTTCTATATAAACTTTAACTATGATAATTCTCATATTTTGGTCTTAGTCTATACAAATAGTATAATGAGGTAAAGCTTCTGTTTTTATTAGTTTATTTGTTGAAGGTAATCTTCAAAGTAACTTATTATGTCTGAAACAATATTTAGAAATAACTTTCATCTTGGATCTAGGCAATATTACATTATTCAGTTGAAATAATAATAGGTCTTTTCGTGGATAACTATTTCTAAATAATGTTGACCAAAAAAAGCTCCAGAAAAGGAGTTTCTTACCAGCCCTGTGTGCTGAAGTCGTGGGCAGTGATAAACAAAACTGGTAAAGCTAAGCAATTACTGCTATAAGAAATAAAACACACAATAGTATTATGTAATTATATTTAAAAATAAAAGATGTTAGTGGAAGTGGATATCAAGGGGCGTAGATGCAATTAAATAGTGTAGATTTCTCTTATCAGATCTTGTCTCGAAACTATACCTAACTATTGGATATTAAATAAGCCCGTGAGTATAGTGTAGTGATCTTCTTTTCTTTCGATCCTACTAAACAATGCACTTCTGCGAGTCTGGTTATCAATATCAAATTTAAATACCTACTACATTATCCATGAATCAAACCAAGAATATTCCACCTAAAGTTTTTAGCTCACTTAGATTTATTTGTCGTTTTTCACATCAGAGGATGGCGATTAAGAGTTTAGTTTTGTCCAGAATCAGTAATGTTAGCCAAAAACAATCAACTATCTTTTTGTGAGGCTGAAAAGCCTCTTGAAATCTAGAATTATAGCCATAATTTTTATAAGTGATTTAATCTGAGATTTAGATAGACAGATTAATTTTTACACGCAGCCTATCAATGTTAAGTATTTCAAAATGATTTTCTTAACTTGGGATTAAACCATAAACAAACAAAAGGTTTGTAAAATAATGGACGAAAATTAAATTATTTAAAAGTAGCAAAAGAATTTTTTGGGGAGTCTGTACTATTTTTCACATACCCAGTGGTATATGCTGAAAAGTAAATTTTTATATGCCTTATCGTTCAACTCTTACCTCAATTAAAACATGAAATTATAAATGTAATTTATTAAAGAAAGAAAATAAAATCTTAACACCGGGCAAATGACATAACATAGATTAACATAGGATAATAGCTCGGTGTGAGACGATGTCCATGGAGGAAGCTGCTGGTCTGGACTCCGGCCTGGACTGCAGCTGCAGGCCACCGCTGCCAGCTTTCAATAGACAACTGCCAGTCGTCTATTAGCATGCAGTGGCATTCATTCTCTAATTTGTCGGTCTCCTTTTACTGAAATCACTCAATTTTGACAAATACCACCGAAATTAGATTTTAATTTCAAGGAACACTAGATAATTAAGTTACTCTTTCTAACTGATTAAATAACAAGAAGTAAAAAACAAATACTTATTGCAGGGAGAACCAATACTGTCTTAAATAACACTTTTACACTAGAGTGTGCTCAGTAAGTACTCACCATTACATACAGGTAATATTATTTCATACTTTTCAAAATCCACCTCCTTCTTTTGTATAATTTTTAGAAGAGCAACCAAAAGTTCAGTAATCTTATTTACAACAGCGAACTCAATCAGTTCAAGTGATTTCTGAGTCGTAATATTAAAAATCAACCTGTTTATGCAGTCTTGTTTCAATTCATACATCATGTAACAATGTGCCAACAAAAGAACATTTTCAAGATTGTCATTGTTTAATGTGTTCAAGTATAAATACTCTTTAAAATCTTGCAATACACTCTTGGAATATGGTAATTCAACTTGAGCCTGCTTTTTTTCTTTAAAATCGTTTGTTATCATTAGTCTAAAGACTTCACTTGCTGCAGCTAGAACAATTTTATGCACTCGGATAGACCCATCTACACCCTTGATTTCAAAGTCCGTTAAAGAGTCATCGTCAAAAAATAGACTAAAGTATGAGGAGGTTTGAATACCTATATTTATTTCAATATTAAAATTGTAAGTTAAGGTAGAATAACATCCTAGCACACGCCAATCACTATCATCACTAATAAATCTTTTTGAATTAATATTCAATTCTGTACTGTTAACTCTTAAGGTGTACAACAAACTGTCGTCACAACATTTGTTAAATTTTACAAGTAACCACCACATATTTGGATTATTAACGGTCATAAACCCTTTGAGTTGAAATTCTATAAAATGTATTTTATATATAGGGCAAATTAGCTCTCTGCCCGGTATTGGTTTACAACTCACATGCATTTTTAAACTATTATATGACACAATTACATTAGATATATCCATACTGGAAAATGTAAACAAGTGAATAATACGTACTACGTAGTTACAGAGTACTATCTGTGTTATCTGACTGAGTAATCACGGACCAATGTTGAATGTTGTGGTTGTAGTGAACACTGAAATTTTAACAAGTCTGTTATAAGAATAGACAGTGTTGCCGCATCAAAATTATACCTATTATATTATCCTATATAAAAGGCGTAGTCCCGGTCTCATGGAAGAGCGCCTTTGTCCATCCGATCCCTAAAAAAAGGAAATAGCTCGGACCCAGCTAACTGTAGACCTATCGCCATCACCTCTCTACTTTCCAAAGTCATGGAGAACTTCATCAACCGACAGCTCCTGGCGTACCTCGAGGATCACCAGTTGATCAATGACCGGCAATATGGCTTCCGCCATGGCCGATCGGTGATCTTCTTTTATATCTTAATCATCGTTGGGCTGCGGTTGTTGAAAGCAAGGGAGAGGGTCTAGCAGTTAGTCTGGATATAACGAAAGCCTTTGATCGTGTATGGCACAAGGGGCTACTCTCGAAGCTTCCTTCCTATGGGCTTCCCGAGAGTTTGTGCAAGTGACACAGGTTTGCGCGTTTACCACTAAGAAAACCCCATTTGTCGTATCACCGCTCTTCGAAAGCACACCCCTCAACGCCTCGCCAAGTATCAGTATACTGGGCCTCGACATTTCGGGTGACTGTCAGTTTCGTGGTCATCTGGAGAGCAAGGCCAAACTTGCCTCGATGAAATTGGGTGTAATCAATAGAGCGAGGCAGTATTTCAATCCTGGCCAAAGACTTGCGCTCTAGAAGGTGCAGGTCAGACCCCCTATTTAATACTGCTCTCATCTCTGGTCCGGTGCACCCCAATATCAGCTTCTACCTTTTGACCGCGTACAACGGAGAGCCGTTCGGATTGTCGGGGACCCAGTGCTCTGTGAACGGCTGGACTCTTTGGCATTGCGTAGAGACGTGGCTTCTATGTGCGTTTTCCATCGCATTTACAACGGGGAGTGCTCCGAAGAGCTTTTTGATCTGATGCCCGCCGCCGAATTTCACCACCGCACAGCACGACATCGTCTGTAATACCATCCTTACCAGCTGGATGCCGAAGGCGTTTATACCCACCTCCAAGGCCGGCAACGCTCCTGTGAGTCCTCGTACGTTGCAAGAGTTCGTGGGCGGCGGTGATCACTTCACACCTGTGATCCGCACGCTCGTTTGCCCTCTTATAACGTAAAAAAAAAAATACTTAACTATTTATACACGAACTTTCTACTGGCATCTAGTGAGATCGTCTTAAATCGTTATTAACAAGCTTTGTAGCGGAAATGCCATATGCGCTTCTTAGCATATATATTATTTTGCACTTATTTCTTTATTATTTGCAACGAAATGTTGTTGAAAAAGAGAAATGTGAAGATAAATTTGCAATATACGGACTCAAACCTTCAGTATTAAAACGAATGTATGTTCAGAAATGTTGTAATTTTTATTCAAATCTACTAACCTGTTATTGTCATCTTTAGCAGCTGAATATTCTGTTCTCAAATATTTAAAATATATCAATATATTAAAAAAGAAAATGAACCATATAAAGTTAACGATATTAAGCTGCCGAAAAGTATGAATGTGGTCTACGCTGCTGTAGGCTTTTCAAAACTCGGCTTGTTCCGGTGGTTGGAATCTGTCAAGTCTAGCGGCAAGAAAGTCTGTCACGGTCTATAATTCTGTAAGATAGTTTGGTCACCCTTTTTAAAGAATAGGACAACTTAACTCCAAGATCACGCCTCCAGCGTAGTTTCCTCGTGAATGACGGCATTGAAGAGCTCGATGAAATCGTAGATCTTCGGTGCCCTTGGTCTGTGGCTGATGTGCGTTCGATGAGTACAGTCGTCTATAAAAAAATTCTCAACTTCTTCAAGGCTCTGAGGGCGTATGAGAACGTAAGTAATTTGCTGATAATAAATTTTCGACCACAAAATTTCTTACAAGTGGTTTTTGGAAAACTTAAGACCACCTATTCTGCTAAATACAGTGGTCTCTACCAATGGAGTTTCGTATTTTTGGTGTGGTCCTGCTGAACATTTTCAAACCAACTGCACCGGAGTTCTACGATCCCCCTAACGAGGAGACTGATGTCGAGGTGTTGGCTGGCCGCATGCGTGAAGCCCTCACGCGCTTTTGTGATGCGGCCATGTCAAAAGTGGGTTCCAAATCCCGGCACCGCAGCGACTACCGGTGGTAGCCCGAAATTGCCGAACTTTAAGCGACCTGCCGCAGGACTCGCAGAGCCTTCGTCCGGTCGTCGCCACTGTCACGGCTAAGACATGAAACTAGCTAAGGCCTGGAAACGGAGGCCACGTTACGGGGCTGCCGGATGCTGTCCATACTGTCGGGTAGTTACATGCCACATAACCTCGAGGCAAACACCTTCTTGGCCGGCGGGTATCCGTAACGGATTTTTCAAACGACGAAAAAAAAAAAAGAATGCTAAGCAGACCACGACATGGCTTCCTACAGGCAAATTTGAGAAACTCCCATAGGACATCATGCTCCAGTCCACGGTGGAGTGGGATGTAAGTTTAGCGGTGGCCTGCGAGCCTTATTTCGTCGCCCCTAACCCTAAATGGGGGGGGGCGGACGAAATAATGCTCGAAATAATGATGACAGTGGCTCCGTGGTGGTGGTGTTGGGGTATAACTTCGATCCCTCCCTCTCTCTGAATTGGAGACAGCCCCTGTCAACACTAATGTTGGTGAAGTGGGGAGAGTACGTTGTAGTCGGTACGTACTTCCCAACCGCAGCCTTCAGCTGGAGATTTGATTTAGAGATTTTTCTTGAATCTATCAAAGTTGCGGTCAGCAGACAGGTGTCGGGGAATATCATTATCCTCGGCGACCTAAACTCCAAGTCTGAGGCCTGGGGGAACCGCGCCAGAAATGCCAGAGGTAGGGCCGTCCAGGTCTGGGCGCTCCTCTCCAATCTGTCCCTCCTAAATAGAAGGACCGAACCCACGTGTGTGTGACCGCCAAGAAGTTCCGTGGTGGATGTTACGTTCGCCATCCTAGCGGTCACACGTCGAGTAATAGGTTGGAGGGTCGGGAGTGAGGTGGGTACCCTGTCGGACCACCTCTACATCCGTTTTGAGATCTCCGTCTCCTACCCGGCCTCCTGGCCATGCCACCACGAGAGGGCAATCAGTTTCCTCGTGAGTGATCCCCCTAGCGCGGAGACAGATGTTGAAGTGTGGGCTGGAACTCAAATTTCTTTAAATTTTTCAGCTGTATAGTCCTAAATGCAATTGATCCAGTACAACTATTAATGCACATAATACGCAGTGACCACTAAAAAACTGGTCATCATTTTACTCCAGATATCATGCCACGTGATCTACAATGTAAAATTTTCAGGGAATTGTACATTTCATCTTTATTACTGACGGGAATTTTATAACTGTCTGATTCAGAATAAAAATATGACGTTTTCTTTATATTTTGACTTAACTTGCATTTACATATTATATCGTAATTTAAAAAAAATACAACAATTTTGTAAAAACTAATATTTTCCATGAATTTTCATTCTACATTCTACATTCTATCCGCTAGAAAATGGGTTTTAACTTTTATGTGATAAAACTTGTGTCACTGTCAATTATTATTTATAAAGGTTGAAGTCGGAAGCTATCATTTAAAAAGGCCTGTTTCAGATTTCTTAATTCTAAACACTTTTAAGGTATAGAATAAACAAACTGTGTCTTATGAGGAGGATGGCGTCAATTCGAAGATACATAGGTAATAAATAACTATTTTTACCAATTTTATAAAGCATTACTCGTCCTTCTTATTTATGTCCATATGCTGAAGTCTGAATTGTTTACGTTTAGATATTGGTGCCAATCTGACAGACGAAATGTATCAAGGATCGTATCATGGTTCAAAGAAGCACGAACCAGATTTGGATGTGGTTTTAAATCGCACTTGGGCTGGAGGAATGGAGAAATTGATTATAACTGGAGGCAGTTTAATCGACAGCAAAAAGTCTATAGAACTAAGTCACACTGATTGTAAGTTATATTTAAAATCATTAAATTTTTAATTGCATGTGGTATTTAAAATGATATTATTGTTAATATCAATATGTGAGCATGGTCCTATTTACAGCTCGGTTGTTTTCCACTGTAGGATGCCATCCAACCAGATGTAGTGACTTTCTTACCGATCCTGACAATTATCTAAATGGACTCAGGAGTTTGATTTTAGAAAACAGTAATAAAGTAGTTGCAATAGGTGAATGTGGCTTAGATTATGAGAGGTTACATTTTTGTGAAAAAGAAGTCCAAATGAAGTGAGTAATAATATTATATTAATATTTTGTTTGTTTCTGTTTTTTTAAAGTGTAAATATTATTTATTTACAAATCTTCACATTTCAGATACTTTGAATTTCAACTTCAGCTAAGCAGTGAATTTCAACTACCTTTGTTTTTGCATTGCCGAGGTGCAGCTAATGATTTGGTGGAAATCCTTAATAGGAACAAACACCACATCAATGGAGGTGTGGTCCATTCATTTGATGGGACACAAGATGAATTAGACAACATTTTAAAATTAAACTTGTATATTGGTATTAATGGATGGTCAGTAAAACACAGAGCTAGATATTTTATCTACCTAATCTGATTATCGAAACATAATCCATTCCTTCTATTCCATGTTCTATGTGATTTTGAAAACGTTACTTCAGTAGTTATAAAACGAATTTACTAATAACAAAAATAATTAATTGGAAAGACCATAAATATGTCACAGAATTCTTTAAAATATTTTTCCTTAACTTTAGATTATTACTACTCCTAGACATTTTACTAACTACAAACAAGTGGTATGAAACACTTGATATTTTCACTATTATAGCCCATTGAAAAGTTACATTTGGGGTTGCGTTTTTCAGAGGAAACAATTTTATTTTTTTGAAGTGTAAGGGGGGTCAGTGTAAAGCTAAAACCAAGTTTGTGGTGTCGCCACCCTTGTCCCACGACCACCATCTTGAAAATAGGGGTTGAATTGGTTTTTACGATTTATCTCTGAAACTATTACTACATTTTTTGTTGAAAATTAAATTTCCTACAACTTTGCTCCAGTATTTTTTGTCGTTGAACTATAAATAAAAAGTTATAAGCAAAAATGTTAAGAATTTCGAGAAAAACATGTATATTTTTCGATATAACTTTTTTTATCATTTTACGAAAAAATTATGTCCATTTTTGTAGATCGTTTTTTGAGGAACAACTTTAACATGTAACATTTTTTCATTAAGTCAATATCTAAGGTTTTACAGCGCTCTGAAGTGAGTACTATTTTTCAGCACTCTTAACTATACGTTTATTATACGTGTGTACTAGTAATGTGTCATCAGTTATTATTATTTTATTTTAATTTTGTTATTATAATTTTTTTAATTATTAATTTGGCAATATTATAATAATTAACTATTGACATTTTTCCACTCCATTACAGAATTTTACAATTATTTAAAATACTGTTTACTGTTCAGAAAGAAAATTCGGCTTTGTTTCTCAACAAGAAAGTTGACCCTGCTTTGCTCCCCGTAATTGGTGAACATTTTTTTATCTCTTTATAGGGTGGTAATAAAGATGATAATTCTCTTGACAGCCTAAGATATAAACTATTCGACAAGGCAGTGACAAAAAGTATATTCAACTTATCTTCACTTCCTCCGACACAAACCTCAGCTCGCTTTCATACTTTCCGAGTCTACCATCAGGTCCAGTCGTGGCTTGGTAATTATAATGATCCTAGAGACTGGGGCTGAAAAAAAAGTGGAAAATTATTGATTACAGTGCAGAGCTCTAAACCTCCAGTACCCCCTGAGCTTCTAAAACTGATCTTTTGCAAATGCAAAGGAAACTGGAGCGATGTGTGGATGTCAAAAAGCAGGGCAGAAATGTTCTGCAGTGTGCTTCCATTGTTCTGGAGAGACTTGCAGCGACATAAAGGAGCTCTCGGAATTAATAACTGAAAATGACTTTGATGATGAACTGCCGACATTAACACCTCTTCCTTCTCCAGTTCTCCCACTGGTTTTTGCTTCAGAAAGCCGATCAGATGCTGAGCCGCATCCTGGTCCATTGAAAAGACTGAGGACAGAGTAGTTTTAATTTAGAAAATCACCGGTATTATGCCTATTGGGGATACCATGTAAAAAAAGCGCATCTAGACTGTACCTCTTGGGTGGTGAGGAAGAGTCAATAATTATTTATTATAATAATGCCAAATAAAAAATAAAAAAATAAAATAATAACTGATGACACATTATTAGTACACACGTATAATATACGTAGAGTTAAGAGTGCTGAAAAATAGTACTCACTTCAGAGCGCTGTAAAACCTTAGATATTGACTTAATGAAAAAATGTTACATGTTAAAGTTGTTCCTCAAAAAACGATCTACAAAAATGGATATATTTTTTTCGTAAAATGATAAAAAAAAGTTATATCGAAAAATATACATGTTTTTCTCGAAATTCTTAACATTTTTGCTTATAACTTTTTATTTATAGTTCAACGACAAAAAATACTGGACCAAAGTTGTAGGAAATTTAATTTTCAACAAAAAATGTAGTAATAGTTTCAGAGATATATCGTAAAAACCATTTCAACCCCTATTTTCAAGATGGTGGCCGTGGGACAAGGGTGGCGACACCACAAACTTGGTTTTAGTTTTACACTGACCCCCCTTACACTTCAAAAAAATAATTTTTTTTCCTCTAAAAAACGCAACCCCAAATGTAACTTTTCAATGGACTATTAGCACATTGAAACAACTGTCTCAAAAACAAACGTGAGTTAAACGTTCATCTTAGTTTTGAGAGCAAATTGTTTTTCCTACAAGACCCTTTTCCGTACATCAATGGACTAAAGATAGATTGCAGTACACAGGAAATTAATTAGTAGATGTTACTTATTAATTATATTGATTTTAATGTTCCAGTTCATTAAGATCAAAAGAAAATTTAGAGGTTGCTGCAAGAATACCACAGGATAGATTAATGATAGAGACCGACAGTCCCTGGTGTGAAGTGAAGCCATCTCATCCAGGTTACCGACATATAGTTACCAAGTTCCCGTCTGTGAAGAAAGACAAGTATTCTGTGGATTCAGATCATCAAGTGAAGGGTCGAAATGAACCTGTTAACATTGTGTAAGTGAATTCTCTAGTAATGAGGTAACTTGAAGTACATTTTATACAGTCCTTGCTAGTAATACCGCTGCTCCTGGTCCAGTAGTGTTCCCTATTTAAATCATCCTTCACCCCTTTTAATATATAGAGATCAATACATTATAGTTCTATTGTTTAACTGTGTACCAAACATTTTTTTCTTGAATGTTTACAGGGTGCAAAAGTATTTTATATGTTAACTTAGACTCTGAGCCCAAAACTCACACCAAAAGTTTATAAAAATATGTCGTATTATACCCATTTTAAAAAACGTAGTTCTGGGTGCTGTTTCTGAACATGTAGAAATTACTTTTCTCTTAATATGTTGTAATGCTGATTAATTTGGCCGTTTCTTTTTCAGGCAAGTTTTGGAAATACTGGCCGCGATTAGAAACGAAAATATTGATCAACTTGCTGAAGCAATTTATAACAACACCTGCAAACTTTTTTTTACTAACAGATTAAAAAAATAATTATTATATGTAATAAATATACTTTGCCCAATAATTTGGTGAATTATTTATAAAACCTAAATATTTTGTGTGTATTAATTTTTTTTCCTAATTTTATGTATAGAACGCTGTTGAGCTTATCATCTTCAAAATTAATTTTGAAGATGATAAGCTCAAAAATAAAAATAGATTTGTTCCAAATTTACATCTACCTATATATTTTATAAAGCATAATGAAAGTTAATTGTGTCATAGATAAATGAATCCGAGTAAGGAATATTTTCAGGAAATCGTAAAAAATACGATTTGATACCTATCGAACCGACTTCAATTAGCTTTTATGGATAAGGTAGATTGTTTCTCGCGTTTCCAACATTCTCACCCGTGGCCGGGAGTAGATTCTTGACGCCGTGTGTTCGATATCATACAGACGACTTGTTTTGGTATTATCAATATGACCCATAGAGAATGCAGCGGTCATCAGTATAAAAACAAACAAATGCCTTCAAGGGTGATACGATGGAGGAGACCCGAATAAACATCGGTCGCCAGGTTTTTCTAGATACTTATTATCAAACAGTAGTTAGTAGTCATTTAGAAACGAAACTAAAAGGAGAGTAGTGTTAATTATTGGTGGTGTCCAGTGCTGGCCCCAAGTTTTTTGCTGCGAGTGACCAAACACGACTGAATCCAAAGGGCTCTTTATGATACTCTGAAAATTAGTTTAGACGTTTGAAATTCTGTATAGGCGCTAGTAGAAAGTTCTTTGAGATTTAATATAAAATATAGACTAAATATATATAGCATTTTATACTCCAATCTTAATATAGGGATGTAAAATGTCAAAAAAAGGTCAAAATAAATAAATTTCTTTTATTTCTGCATTTAACACACAATCTCTCGACACAAATAAATACACTACAGATCTTAAAGTAAAAGTAAAGCATCTCACATGCTCTCTACTATATCATTTAAATTAGAAAAAAATATTTGTTACAAAAATGCCTTCAAGGAATGTATGTGGATATAATGATTTTAATTGTCATGATTGGTCTTTTATCTCTGATAGGATCAATAATTAAATTTAACAAAGTTCATAGGGTTTTTATCATTTTGTGCATACATGTGATATAATTTTGTTACCTAAATACAAGAATTTAGAAAACATCAAGTTAAAATATAAATAAACAAACAAACATTTTAAGCAATATTTTGAATACAATAAAATATTTTAATTTATTTATCTGGGTGGTAAAGAACAAAACCTTGCAAACAAACTATATACAAAGCAAAATATATTTGAGGTGAACTAAATACATTTTTTACTTTAAATAATATATAAATGACAGAATACCTTGAAACACAAATGGAATACCAATGTAAAAAATAGAATTATATTATGTTCCAAGAAAATATAAATAAGTAATATATTGGAGGTTGTAACTGTAAATTTAAAATATGAATTCCTCAAATAAAATATATTTCAGAATCTTTCACCATCTTGCAACAAACTCAACAAACTTCATGGTATTTTGGAGTACACATTGACTTGTTCCCGGAACCAATGAAAGTATGTACTCATGTGTAGCTTTGTGGCATTTAGTGCCAATTGAGTCTTGTTGTGGAGTATTTCTGGAGCCCACTCACCTCTGAAAAATATATTGCAAAATCACATTAGACATTGAGTTAGTGTAAAATTTCATTAAAAAAAATATATAAAGTATACTTTGAAACTATCACCTTTAAAGTAAAAGAAAAACATAAGTAAAAAACTTACACAAAAACTTTATTTGCCAGATAATCAGCTGTAATTTGGTAATAGTTACTGGAATATTGCTTAGCAACAGTGAAACCATTCACGGCATACCCTTGAACTGTGTCTATAGCGCCTGGTGCATATTGTTCTATTGTGGCTACAACTACGGGAGTTTTATCGACAACATATTCTTTTATATTGACATATAATAACCCTAGTTTCTTGAATGCCACTACCATGGCATCTTTAGACAGTTGTGCATAGGGCTTACAGGCCTCCACAGTGTGAACATAGTAAACTGGGGCATTGGTCTCCATCCAGAGATAGCCTCGAGCAGATGCAGACAAACCCTTTTGCCAAGCACGCTGGCTTTGTTCAAGTATGCCAAGATCATTCATCAATTTACCAGTAGCACTTTCTGTAAATTTAAATAACTCTTATAATGTTGTCTCATATAAAATTATTTTGGGCTCAAGTAAAAATAAATAATAGCAGATAGCAACAAAATGATACAAACAAATAAAAGTATATTATCAATAAATATATATTGGTGAAGCAGATGGGATTCGTCAAAGATAATGCAGTCTGTAAGCAACAGGGCAAAGGCTAATAAATAACTATTATCTGAAGCACACATCAATAACTATCACCAATAATGTAGTAATGTTTAAAGGATAATTTGAGATTTAACCAGTACCCAGTAGAGTAGATCTACATGTTTTGAGAAATAAATGACACAACTTGTAATAAATTGCCTATCTTAAAGGGTGTTTTTGCACTCCAATTAAAATCTTTTTATATTTTGAACAGTACAAAGAAGTTCCTCATAAATACTTCATTAAAAACAAATTAGAATAATTATGAAGCTTACTGGGGAAGTTGCCATTCACTCTGGATACATCATATGTGATGAGACCTGCAATGCTGACCAGCAGCAACAAGCTAGCCCACAGCCAAGGGAACTTTCTAGTGCTCGTCATCCTGTCTAGAATATCCTGTAACCAGTAATTAATTTTAAATATCAAGAACCAATCATTAACAGTAATTTTTGGAATTATATTTTTTAAATGTCTACTTATTTTTTAAATATGACATATAATAGCCTCAAAGATGAGTTGAATCTGGATAACAAGTCATCTAAAAAGTTATTAGTGTTCATATATTTTTTCATTACTTCAATTTCACAATTATCTGGTCAGAAGTCAATAAATATACATAGAAATAGCTGTAGGTATACACGGGTATATTTAAGTTTACATATTTGAAAAGACGAATACAAATTCACTATCTTACTACCTTGTAACAAGTATTTTATATAACAATTTAATTAGTAAAAAGTATATTTTTATTGTAATTATAGTCCAAAATAGTTTATATTTCATGTTGAAATTACAAAATCTTCATAGTTAAACATCCTGATCCTCACACACAACATATGGCAATAACTTTTTTCTTTTTGATTTGAAATATTGTATACTTCAATTCAGGATAATGGTAATATAATGCTTTAAGTTATGATTCATCTTACACTCTCTTTATTATACAGGCATTAACACTACATATACATAATATAAACCAAATGAATGAAAGGTATACAGTATATGTGCCAAAATTAGGTTATAATATACCTAATATCTATAAACTTACATTTATATTGAATTAACTGAAATTATCAAATTGACAAAATAATAAAAAAATATATTGTTTAGAGGTACCTATGTTACCTCTGCTATATATGACAGAATTAATGTTTGGCAATGGAACAATTACTGTTTTTAAAAATAGTTGCACAATGTACCGATTTGTCATTTTATTTATTTTATTAATGTGTAGATTGTACTATATATGTTACTAAAGATTGCTTTTAAACATTTCTTAATAATAAAAAAATCAGATACGTATAATGTACATATATTTTAAAATTGTAATGTTTGAGAACTATTTTCAGAACTACGAAACTGTCGAGATAGTAAGGTGTAAAATTTATTTGGACGAACTGTTTCACAATAGTTAATTAAAACACTTTCACACCTGGCTTATTAAAAACACTAAACTTTTCACTTCAAGTTTATCTTAACATATAAACACGTCTCCCACAGCGAATAACGGGTGTAGCACATTATTTTACTGTTACTACATTCGATTTTTGGACAACCAATATTGGACACGTATTATGCGTCGATATTCAAGTTTTGTTACTAAGGCATCAACACCATGTTCCACTGCTTAATTACGTTGTTATATTAACCGCCCATAAGGAAAATTCCTATAATTATTTATTTTTTTAAATATAACTTACCAATTGGACTTTAAACACTTGATTGCAAGATGTGTAGCGAATTTTAACAAATGTTGATTAAAGTAGTACAGTTAATTCAACTGGTTATCGATAATGACCATAAAAATTTGATTCTGAACCGTGATTCGTTATATCACTTAGATTCATCGGCCATCCGCCGTTTGACTGTTTCTGTGTGACATTCATTATGCCAAAGTCAGTGTGCCCAGTTTAATATAAATTATCTACTCAAGTCTTTAGTAAATCTACTGCCGTAATTGCAATGATTCATAAATGTTAATCAATTGTGTACTAAAAAAAGAAATTGAAATAACCGAATAAACAATTTCGTCTCTAGCGATAACTACAAAAATATGGAAAACATTATTTCTATTAGATAGTTGCTTCAATATTTTACGTTAAAATTAAAATGTTAGACTGACTATATATTATTAGTTATATATCTTAATTGTGCCGATAGAGTACATCAAATTAATTGATGATGATTTCGTAAATGTTTATGTTACGTATATAAAAGTTTTGCTTTTATATTAGAGAACTAAAATAATTTTACGTCTTAGTAAAACCAAAAAATCCCACAAAAAATACCCTCGTTTTAAATTAATGGTTGAAAGTAATATAAAAATATGAGTATTGTTTGAAAATGAAACATGTATAGCCATGTTAAGCTTAGTTAAATTACTTATATAGAAATCATGATTCTTGAATATATTTTTTTACTTTGCCTATAATTGAGTATTCCTTCTTCATTTTATATTAAATAATCAAACTTTATAAGTCATGCAACATTGAAATTACAGTTAGTTCTACTCTGTGTACATTTTTGTCTTTTAATTATAAAAAGGAGGTTATACAATATTATTTACAAAATAACTAGTCGTACTGTGAAACTGAGCTAGGGGAGAATATAATTGAGCACGACCCTCCAAGTCTCTAATCAAAACATGTTTGAGACAAAAAAAATATTCTTAACATTGAGAACAATAAAAAAGTATAATTTTTAGGTTTGACCATACGAGCTAGGATTTGTTCGGTTACAGTTGTTTCATAGGCCCTATATGACTCGTTGTTGTCATAAGTTATAGATGGAATTTATGCACACGAATCCAACGAAATTGGTTGAGAAATGCGATCTCTATGTGAGTCAGCGTTGCCAGACGTCCCGATTTTTAGGTCAAAATTAAATGTTCCGCGCGGGACGAGCTCAGTCCCGATTTTCAATGATTATTCGATTGCAAATGGTAACACATCGCTAAACAGTTTTCATAAAATAATACCAAGAATATGGTTAAACAAGTTTCTTTCATATTGTGTCCCAACTTCAAACTACTCTCTCAAACGAGATTTTTCTCAAATGAATTTGAAATAGTCAGACTCCAGATATAGAAGCATCATAAGTTTAACGAAAGCGGAGTTATGAATTTAATTTATTCTGGAGCTATCCTGCCTGAGCAGCATTACTAAACTATTTTATTTTAATTTAATTAACTAAGTAATAAAGAAGAAAAGGATACACTACTTTTTGTATAGTCCCGCTTGTCGCGAACGGATCCCGCTTTTTTACTCAATGTTTAAAATCACAATCAGAATTAACAAAAATATGGAGAAACTAGCCCAAAATAAATTATACAAAAAAGTTATGATAGAAAGTTTTTCCAACCTGTCAGTGTTTATAATTAGTTATTGGAAACATATTTTTAAAAGTAAATGTATAAATACCTGACATATTTTATTAGCCTTAACTACAGTCTCATCCTTCTTTTTGCCCTTAAGTGTCTCTCCACAGACCTCCTTGAACTGCGCTATTGTTGCCTTCAATGATTTTCGTTTTAATCTTGAGCTGACTTCATCCCAATTTGTATCTGATCCAAATATTTAATATAATTAAATGAGTCTGATTCAAGAAATAAAATATTCATTTTAAATGTAATATTTGTCCACAATAAAATGTTTATTAGAATTAGTTTGTAGATATTAAAAAAAAAAAGTATGTGGTAAGGTAGTTAGTTACCTATGTATTCTATGACGGTTGCGGATTGCTTGCTACATCTATTGAACAGTTGTCTCCATGTGGCATTGCAGGAGTCATCCAGGTGGAGACAGTCTATCAGACTCTCCACTATCACTTTGTTGTAAGGGTCCAGGTTACCACCACTTAAGTACTGATTTGGTAGCTTCTTCATTAGTTGGTTAAAGGTAACCTGTAGCTTGTTACCGCTGTGTTTAAAATATATATCCTGGAATAATTGGTGCTTTTATTTATTTGCCTTTTACCGTTTACTTATAAAAGATAAAACAGAACTTAAAATATTTATAATTAGTTTGTAAAATTATGTAATAATAAATTAAATTCCTTTAATGTACATACATTAACTTTAGTTTGAGAGTACAAGACATCTTAATAAATACCTAAGCTTTGTAATGTCATTAAATAATTGTAACAATTTTGTTGTTAATACAGTTTGTTAGAAAGTCATTTTAAACTTTTTTAATTTTAATCCTTTACTTTGATTATACAAACAATGCTATGTTCAAAATTCATTTGAAGTATTGATAAGAGAATTATTAAATTTGACAAGTGTGTATTGTGGAACAACCTCCACATTCAAATCTTATAAATTTAACCTCTTAATATAATTAGTGTAGATGTTCATCCCTTCAATATGTAAATCTGTATTTATATTTATATATATGTAAATTTGTACTTACACACAATATTTTTTATCCAAAACTAAAAGATTGCAAGAAGCATAAAATGATGTTGTTTACCTTATATTTACTTAATTGCTGGATAAGGTCACTTGACAGATCTTTGGGCAGTGAATTACGTTTGCCATTCACCAAATCAAACATTGCTAGGAGCTGGTCCTGGCTCACTCTTGCACTATCCATCCCCGCATGTTTGTTCAAAAGCTCAGACAAATATGATATCACATGCTTTGAGTAATTCTTCAGTTCTATTATAGGAAGGAATAGTTCTTGCCATACTGAAAATTATATATATTTTTAGGAATCCATAATATTTGAATTGCTTTACTTTCATGATAAATTGTTATATTATGCCTTAACACATTGTCCTAAAGTTGAAAATCCAAATGTGCATAGATAGAAAAAAAAAAACATCTTATTATTTCTCATATAACACAATTACTTCATAAAAAACTATACATTAATATAAATTATTATTTAAAAGCTTCATGACATAATATGTTATTAGTAATAAAAATTACATAATGTGTTATTTACTTGAACACAACTAAACATAAAGAAGTGAAAGTATAAGTATTGACCTTAATACAAGTGTATTACAAAATACCTGCAATTTCATTACAGAGGCAAAATGAGATCACTTATCAGTGAAGTGTCAAATGATAAAAGATGGATACACTTGAATGATGATAGCAAAGAGATAACACTATTATGGATGGCCAGATTTGGGTAAATCAACTGTTAAAAAATTGTAAAACCAAAAAACTTAAAACATTTGAAGGTTACTTAATTACTTTTTTTATAAATCAATATAATATATATTTAATAAAAATTACATCAGTAACTTATATTAAGTTTAAAATAGAGGGTCCATGTTCTTCACCATATATTAAATTACCATATTGAATTTCACAAGACAAACCTAAATAACACTGTTCATACCTTTCAGTCCCACTGCAAAGTTTTGAAGCCCACCCTGGCCTAAAGTCCACAGCAAGGACAGACCTATCGGTGGTCGATTTTGATAAGAGTTCCTTAAACTAATACCTTTAGGAATGGACACTACACAGAAATCAGGGTTTTCATGAGCCAATATCTGAAGTAACACTCTGTAACCATTCACAGACTGACCTGAAAACAAAAACATGAGTACATAATTGACCAAAAATATAAAATGTATACTATATTCGTAATTATATTCAGACAACCAACCTCTGCTCATATCATTTGCTACAGCTGTTAAGGACACATCGAAAAACAACTGTGTGTTGGCTTTTCCTGCATCATGAAGGACTTTTTCTAAAATGTTCTTCACTTGTAATGGCATAGCACATAATGGATAACTGGCATCATAGTTGGAAAATGTTGGATCATCTACATCAATTTGAATTTTAGAATTGAGAAAATTTGCAACTTCCTTCAACCAAACCAAAGGTGCATTGGAAAATCTAAGTTTATTGGTTGTTATAATGTTCCCAAGTTCTGCTAAATCAATCTGTAAGCAAATGTCATGATATTATATTAGTGTAATGTTTTTTTTCCTAGACTTTCAACAAACAATAAACTGTCCTTTTGTATTGTGTTAAGTTATACAGCATTCAGATTATTTAAGAGTACTTCAATGGGTGAATGGTTGTCAATTATATTGAAGTCATGTTTCAGTCATGAAACTGTTTTATTTCTAAATTTTCACTACATTTACAAGTAGTGTCGAAAATGTTTTCTTTGCAGTATTAAGTGTGAACTCACTATTTCTAAGGCTTCTTCAATAGTTTTCGGAGGCTTAGGTTTAGCCGGTTCGGATTTTTTATCTTGCTTTTTTTTCTTTTCCGCATTTTTCTTGATATTTGGCGACTTTTGTGTATCGTCGATTTCCATCCCACTATAATATTGTTTTAATTGAGAATGTGGAACTGCAAGTAAAATTATTAAAAAAATGTAGATGTAAATGTAAAAGGTAAAATTAATGAACAATACAGCTTTTCTATTTTACATTAAAGAAATCTTCTTACCGACGTCTTCAAGTTTTGGCCCATTCTTAGTCGTCTTTTTCTCTTCCTCTTTAACAACCTTTACTTTACCATTTTGGGATTTCTTATTTTTTACAACAACTTCCCATTGACCACTTGACATGTCTCTTCGATTTTTATGAATTAATTAATTAAATTATACAAATAGTTTTGTAAATACAGAGATTAAGGAAAGCGCAGGTTACACGTCAAAAACAAAGCAAAAAACGTCAAATTGAAAGGTAAAGTGCGTTCTGATTGGTTAAATAAATTCCACTTGGACAAAACGTGGCATAACGTTTGGTACGTTCATCGCAATTTTTGTTATTACTATTGAAGAATTATTTGTTCCTATAACAAAAAGTGACTCATTGTTCCTGAGATATTGTATAAAATAAGATAAGGTGCTAAAACATAAATAAAAATGTATTTTAAACTTTTCTAAGTAATTCTAAAAACAAGTTAGTGAATATATTAAGCAATATTATTTTATAGCAACATTATATCAAAAAGCTGTCAATTCAAGATTTACTGTCATGCGCAAATTGTGAAAACTCAAATCCGAAATCGTAATATTTGTTTTCCGCACTCAGCTGCTGTGGGAAGTGACTTGTGTATTCTCTATTATTGTTTTGTTCTGTATGGTAACCAAGAGGAACAAATTACAAATTTAGTGCAAATTAAAATAACGATTTATTTCTGGTAAATGTAACAATGGAGGACAAGCTAATGCTCGATGACATATCCAGCACCCTCAGGGAAAGGGTGTTTTTTGCAGCGAGAGATGGCATGTCACTGACTCTTTACGCCTTATTATATGAAAAAAACACGGATGACATAGACGATCTTTTAAACAGCGTGAGTAAACAGACCATGTATAACAATCATTTAAACTATTTTTAATATTTTCGTACTGTCATGAGTCAAAAAAGATTGTTGGACTTACTAACATGTTTAATATCTATTTTTATCCTCGCAAATCTAATGATACCTTAATTTGCATGTCATTCGCACGCGGGTGCGTTGTTGAAGTATTTCGTTTATATTTGGTGTTACGAATTCATATATTATCTTCAAATATACACGATTTTATTAATGTTTATATAACAGATTCTGTAATTCTCTAATATTGCTAGTTATGATTTTTCCCCTTGGTTATTATTTTTTCTGCTGCCTTTTGTTATGAAAAGGAAATGCATATATAATACAAGTCAAAGCATGTTTAAATGTAGATAAAAGGAATTTGTATTTTATTTATCTTACATTTAAAATTGTATAGGCTAGTTGTTTTAAGACTGCAACCTATGATTTGCCAATATGTTTAAAAAAGAATGAATTCTATAGAATTATAAGAATTGGACAGTGGATACCATTAATTTTGTTATTCTTATTAATATTATTCTATTGATTTACATGACACTAATCTTAATGAGTGACATTTTTTTTTTCATTTATTATCATTTATATATAATTCACAATACATAATTAAATCATTAATAGCACCAAATAACCACTAAGGTTTCAACCCATGCGATCATAGTCTACATATACAACTAATATTATAACTGATCACATTAAAGGTTTTATACAATACTTTATATTCAAAAGAAATACAAAAGACATGTGTGCTTGCTGCTTAAATGTAATAATTCAATAACATATTTATTCTTGACTCAAAATATTTAAGTAATGCTGTTTTAATTTTGTTTTAATATTATCATTGGAAATACTTTTACCCTTTTACATATAATCTTAATTATAGATTTGAATGAAATATGGTGTGAAAAGGCGCTCATTCTCACAAATACTGGTTTTAGTTCTATTAACTACAATAGTTTATAAATTGTATGTGATGATATCACATTTTCTGTCACACGTTTGTATGAATGTAAAATAAGTTATGTTTACATAATTTAATTTTGACCTCCCTGTTAATTGTAAAAAATAAACAAAATTATAGGGGTCCATCAGAATTTAGTTAAATTGAGAGTATTTTTTTAACTTTGTAAGCTGTTTTTGTGATATAGAAGTTGAATTGTGAATATATTTTGAATAAGGATCATTTATTTGGAATTATGTTTTAAGAATTGGCAGTATTATTTTATTTTAAATTAACAAATTCAACAATAAATTGAACATAACAATGCTATTTTGATATCTTGGATATTGGGTCAAAGAATTTTTACAAATTTATGATAATTGCACCCATGACAAATAAGATAGTGGCTCAGGCAGTAGGTTAATCAATGAAATCTATTTCTATTTTATTTAAAAAAATACTTTTTAAATATGTTTAGAAACTATTTATTAAATGACAGGATGTATGCTGTGATGGAGTGAAATGTACACCATTAATAGCAGCAGCCAGACATGGTAGAGAAGGTGCTGTTCGTATACTCTTGGAGAAGTTTCGTCCCCCTGTCAGATTAGAAACCGAAGGAACAGTGAAATTTGATGAATATGTTATTGAAGGTCAGTTGCACTAATAATAAAGTAGGTATATATTTTAATTATACTATGTGTTGTGTAAACAGTAGATGTTTATTCTATATTTAATTAATAATTACTTTAAACTTTAAATAATTACAAGATATATATATATTTTGTATAAGATAATAAGGACGGTTGATATCTGGATTTCTAATGGTTGATAGTTTTATAAAAGTCACATGTCATTGTGTTTTGATGTTATATAATATTGCGGTATGTTATCTAGTTTAGTCCATTATCATTCATAAATGACTACCAAATGTGCTACGATATTGTAAGATGTCAAATGAATAAATTTTCCAAAATAGATTTCATTCACTTGATTAGTTATACTTAATAAAATACTCAATCTACAATCTGTTTTAATTTATTATTAGGTAGTTTCCCACACACTGATAACTCAATAGCTCGATTATGATTTCAATGTGTACTGTGAAATCATTTATTAATAATGGAGCCCTTATTGATCACTGTTTGTTTTCTTATCTACTTCTAAGATGACACAACTTTTTTATCATTAATCATAATAAGTAAATATCAAGTAATTAATGTCATTAAATGTAATGACTCTGTATTTCTGAAGTAAGGGTTTAAAAGTATAAGATTAATTATATTTTACCTAAAACATATTTATAATAAATCATAAACAATCACTTTTGCATCAATTTAGTACTTGTTTGACTACATTACAGTTTAATTTATTAATATATAGCCGAGAACAGAACAGTACTGAAGTGTATAGTTAGTATATGGTAATAGAAATATTGCTGTTAAAAATGTTACATACACATATACTTAACCTGTATTAAAAAGGTCGTTACGCTCTGAATAAAAATATAAACTTGAAATAATCTGCTATGGAATAAAGAAACAGAATAAAAATACACTGTCAAATGTTGTTTTTTTTTTAAAAAAAAAGCACTATCGTTTTGTTTTAAAATAGGTCTAAAGTTTTGGTGTAAAATAGGTCTAATTGAAGGAAGATAAGGAAATAATGAAATTTCAAACCGTGATTCAACACAAAACGCGTTCAATATTAATATATAGAAGACTCTTCATTAGGTTAAAGAAAACCCATACTAAATAGTTATAAATGTTATAGATTATTAATATTAAGTCTATTATTATAAGGATATTGATAAGGGCCCTTTCTAGGACGTTAAAAAAATCAAAAATGTTTTTATATGTAAGTAACCCGGTTTTGAAAAAAAAAACAAATCTTTTAGGTCACTGTAGTTGTGATATAGGTCAGAATGTGTTATTTTAAGTAAAACTATGAACATTTTAGAAATCAATAAACTTTAAAACTACCAAAAAAACAAAATTGTATTAAAAATAGATTTTTTTGAAATAAGGTTATTTCCGCTGATGTCTTTATCTTCTGAAAGAACGTTGACTTTTTACGTAGTTCAGACCCGCGTGGCGCTTTATTTATAGACTGTTTCGTTTGTACACAAAGACGGCGGATTGTATATATATAGTTACGTCTGTTCTTGGCGCATTACCAGATCTTTGTTTGAATATGATTTACCCGAGTTGATTGTCGCTTATAAATCACTTCGTCGTTGAGGGGTCGTACTGAGAATTTTATTCATTCAATATTCTCTGAACTTGTCTAACAAAATATGATATTTACCAAAGACTCATTTCGTTTATTTAAAGATTTTGTTTTATATTTCTCTTGTAGAATTGATCTGAGGAAAACAAAATGCAAACACTCTGATCACTTCATCTTCAGCACGTGAATCAGTTTGAGGATTTCTTCATTTAATTCAAAATATTTAGCGCGTCGCCGTGAAGTGAATGTATTTGGAACGATGCTGATGTAAATAATTAGATTGCTTAATTATTATTTATCAGTGCGTAAAGTAATTTTGTTTACGAGAACAAAGCGATAAGGACGTTTCAAAGTTTACATGACATCTCGTAGCGAGTCACACCACCTCGGTGAGGGATCTTTTTATCTTTGCCGTTGTCAAATAACTACAACTCAACATTTTAAATGATGAGTTGTCTCTTCCGCTTTCAATTTTTTACAATACTAGGCTGTGGCCAGCAACTTCGTCTGCCTAACTCTCTCCTTTTTCTGCTCAGATTCAAATCCTAAACAATACTACAAAGAATATTATTTAAAATTTATAAAATTTCATACATTTGTATACATTCCCCAATGTTTCATAGAAATGGTATATTGTACTTTGACGGGTAGTTAATAGATCCCGCTGTTTTTTAACTCTATACCCGATATTTTTAAGTTACTCTTTGGCACAGAGACATTGACAAAAACACAACGCTTGCGCCTGTCCAATGGTTCTTGAGTGAAATCCGGAAAAAAAGACACAAAAAAAACACAAGATTAAAGATTAAATTATAGAAAGAAAGAAGATTAAATTATATCATATAGGCACGTTGCCGAGAACTAATAACTAAGTATGTAACAAAAAAAGTTTCATCAAAATCCATCCAGTAGTTTTTGCGTCAGCTTCGGACAACACACAGACAGACAACAAATTAAAAATGATTTTTTTTCTGGCTTGTGTTACTTGTTACTTAAATGAAGAATTAGTGATATTTTTTGTAGTTTTTATTTAATGTACAGAATTAATCTCTTCCCCACTTTTATTATATGTATGGATTATTATCTACATTCTTTGACATCGGATCTGCTGGCGTGGTACATGTGGTGGTACACGTGAAATCTTCGTAGGATACGAGTGCCACCATTAATTGTCGCTTCGTGATTAATTTTAAATGTTACTTACTACTAATACCCTAAGTCATCAATTCTAAATTAACCTTTTGCTTATTTTGATTGAAAATATTAGACCAGATTACGTATTTCCATACTATAAACTATACCTAACCTAACCCGGTATCGATCCCTTAATTAAAAGGCATCGATACCGCCGCGCCGACGAGCGGAGGACGGAAATGATACTCCGAGGATGGTCGTACAGGAGCCACGGCGCTGTGGTGCGCGGCGGGCGCCGGCCACCTCGGTATAGTGAAGCGGCTGGTCCGCGCGGGCGCCAACGCCAACCACGCCACCAAGACGCTGAGCACGCCGCTCCGGGCCGCCTGTTTCGACGGCCGGCTGGACATCGTCAAGTACCTGGTCCGGCACGGCGCCGACATACACAAAGCCAACAAGTACAACAACACGTGTCTCATGATAGCCGCCTACAAGGGCCACCTGGACGTGGTAAGTGTGTCGGCAGGCGCGGGGCGGGCGGCGGGCGGCGTGCGTGTGTGATGCTCACGGTGACCCGCAGGTGCAGTTCCTGCTGGACAGCGGCGCGCGCGTGGACGAGCGGGCGCTGTGCGGCGCCACGGCCCTGCACTTCGCGGCGGAGTGCGGCCACGCCGCCGTCGTGTGCGCGCTCATCGACCACAACGCCAAGATACTCACCAACGAGAACGGTACCTGTCGTGGCCCCGGGGGCGACTCTGTCTCTCTCGCGCCGTCGATCATTAACTTTGAATAGTCATTAAATATGAATGACCTCGTTCGTCAGGTATGACCCCCCTGCAGTGCGCGGCGGAGCGTGCTCGGGCGTCGGTGGTGGAGATACTGGCGGTGAGGCCGGAGGTCACGCGGGTGCAGGCAATAGACGCCTACGAGCTGCTCGGGGCCTCCTTCGCCAATGACAAGGAATACTACTGCTTGCGGGTGAGTGCGCCGTCGTGACGTCACGACGCCTCCGTTAGCGGTAAAGGTGCGGATTGGCCCCGTGGTTACGTGGTGGGTTCGACTTGTCAAAATTAATTACATAACGTAAGGGCCTTAGACAAAACATCTAAAAAAAATTCACGACCAGTATCGAACCCGAAACCCACTAAAGTGTCATAGTTGTAATTGAAGATTGAACTCGTGCAGATGACCTACCAGTACCTGCACCGCGCCATGTGCATGAGGTACGACACGCGCTACGGCCTCGTGATGAAGACTCCCGCGCGCCCCATCCCCGCCTACGACAACTGGAGGGAGAGCACCACCATGGCGGTGAGGACCCACCCCGGGCACTCTCACTTAGGTTACGATCTACAAACAGAATGGATTTTTCTCACCAAACGATAAATCGGAATGTTTCATTTTTGAAATTCTTAACATTTTAAACACGTTATGATATTTGAAACTAGCATTTGCCAACGTCTTCGTCCTCGATGTGTAAGTAGAATATTTTTTTCATTACCTTTGAATATAAAGACTGCTTAAGGCTTTTTGATAAAACCCTAGATGTCTCCGGGATTAATTTTATCCCGGAGAGTGTTTCATTTAAATCGAAGACAGTTTGAAGTTTTATGACGATAAGTGGAGTCATTAAGAGTGGGAAGTGTAGTGTCTCATCATCCGACCTGGTGTGTTCTACCAGTGCGCTGATATCGCATGAAATGGAAACCAACCGACAAATCACATTTTCCTTATAATTATTATTCTTTATGAATTTATTAGTTAATATATTTATGTATAAAAAATTATATTATTTCACACAAACACACACACATCAGAACCATTGTCGATCGCAGTAAGTTTGTTTATGTCGAATGAGTACACTATTATCAGTTATCAATCTAAAGTGCCGTCAGTCGCCGTGCCAAGTGTGCCGTTTCCTCCTTTACTTCCCCACCCAATCAAAAACCCACACCACCACCGCCACTCACACACCTAAACCGCCACCTCGTCGGTTTACACTCCTGGTGGTGTAGAGAGGCGGGTCGTGTGTGTAGAGCAGTGGCCCCGGCCGTGCGCAGGACATAGAGCGGCTGGCGGGCAGCCCGCACGCCATGCACATGGAGGGGCTGGCCGTGCGCGAGCGCGTGCTGGGCCGCTCCTGCCCCGACCTGCCGCACCCCGTGGTGTTCCGCGGCGCCGTGTTCGCCGACGAGGCGCGCTTCGACCGCTGCCTCGCGCTCTGGAAGCACGCGCTGACGCTGCGCCACCACAACCAGGTACCACGACCCCACACTCATGGAAATAAACGTTCATTTATAATACAGCTAGACGGCAGTCATACGCTAGTAAAGTAGACAATTTATATTTAAACATTTTTTCATGTCGGAATCGAACCCACGACCTCCGGCGCTGTAGACGAAGTAACCACTGCGCCCGTCGGTCCTTGAACGAGTACGACGTATATAACATTTAATAGATGTTTCTCTTCCCCAGGTGTCCGTGGTGAAGGACCTGTTGAGGTTCGCCCAGGTCTTCTCTCAAATGATCCACATAGGCATCGAGCTGCCGTTGTCTCAGGTACACGGTACACGGTACACGCTCACTTGTTTGTCGTAGTTTCGTATTCAATTATAATGAATGAAAGCGACGCGGGCGAGCCGTGACGACAGCGCTGGTGGTGATGATGACGTGTTCTCAGGTCTGCTTCGTGCTGGAAGCGTGCGCCGAGGAGCTGAGGCGGGGCTTGAAGAGGCTGGATAAACCACTAGCTAGCCACGACCCGGACGCTCTACTTGTAAGTGTACTATATATGGAATATAACATTATAATTCTATTTACTTATTTTATAAATAAATATTTTTATTTTTTAAATTCGGCATATGAATGGTTGTTTTTAATAAATATAATATTTATTAAAAAGTTGACAACACCGCCATCTATCGGATCCGGCCGATCACAACAGAACTCATATCATATTCAAAAATATTATTTTAACTAGACGAGTATGTTGAAAGATATCCCCTACGTAGAAATTTAAATATTGTCTAGTTTAGTATAGATAATGTCATAGCTATTTGAATATCACTAAATAAAATACAACAAACTTATATTTATCGACCTTTTGATAATTACTGAATTGATTTTAGGAAGAGTATGAGAGTAACGTGAGGACGGCTTTGTACCTGGTGGCCGTCGCCGCCCAGCTGCTGGACCACGGCGGCGCTGACGACGTGAGCTCCTTTCACTATAGCGTACAGTGACGTGGCGCCTCAGCGCCCTCTCGTCCTCTTCGTTCAAGAACAAGGCTTAATCGACAACTGCGCTCTCACTCCTATGGAGGAAACATGGGTTTCCTCCAGGAAATATATATTTGATTCAATATTCTTCTCTCCTCTTCTTATGTTCCGATACGGGCTGGAATTCGGCTACCAATTTATTTATTAAATGTACTGTAAGTGTATGTATGCTACTATAAATTGTGTTTTTTTGAGTCTGTGTATATCCGCAGGCCACGGCCGGGTCCGTCCGTCGCGCGATATTCCAGCTCCGGAACGCCAAGCTCCGGTCCGGTCAGACGCTGCTCCACCTCGCCGTGGACAGACGCACGCCCGTCGACGACTTCCACACCAGCGACGTGTGCCAGTCAGTACTCGTCTCACCCGCACGTCTCGCTCAGTCGAGTTCTCTCAGTGGTAACCCGGCAGCCTGTGGCAGGTTCCCGTGCGCGGTGTCGGCGCGGCTGCTGCTGCAGTGCGGCGCGGGCGTGGACGCGGCCGACGACGCGCGCCGCACGCCGCTGCACGTCGCGCTCATCTCCTACCAGCTCGTGCCCGGTTAGTGCCAGCTCGTGTCCCAGAGATCGTTGACCCGCTCCAGGGGAGGTTGGGGAAAAGGAGGCAGTAATACCTCAGATGGAAGGTTCCGCTGGACATCACGGTGATTGCAAAAGCAATCCCGTGGTGTCCCACTGACGCGATGAGGGCAACTTTTAGTAGCCTTATATAGGTAGCGTCGTCTCTCCCGGCGGGTATCCGTTACGATTAAAAATAAATTTAAAAAAAACACTCCCTTGCGCGATGTCAGCGCGATTGATGAATTCTTCTTATCGGTACTGATAGATTTATACTTATCCAAAGTTCTCCGTCGGGTCTGAAACCGGATCCGTGAATGTAAAAGTGTCTCTAAGCCCTGGCGGAGCGTGATGTGATGACTAAGCCCTCCCGTGCGCAGACGAGCGAGCGTCGTGCGCGGCGGCGGTGCGCGAGGCGGTGCGGGCGCTGCTGGCGCACTCCGCGCACGTGGACGCCGTCGACGCCGCCGGGATCACGCCGCTGGTGGCCGCCATCGGAGGTCAGCGAACGCCGGCTTATCTATAAAAGTTAATCTAAATTTAAAAAGTCAAAGTCACTAAGAGTTCCACGCTCCGCGCAGGCCCGGCGGAGGCGCTGGTGCGCGCGGCGCTGCGGCCGCGGCTGGCGTGCCTGGCGGCGGCCGCGCTGGCGCAGCACGGCGCCTCGTACCGCCCCAGCCACGTGCCGCGCGACCTGCACGCCTTCCTCGCCATGCACGGCGTGCACCCGCGGTAGGGGGGGAGGGGGCGTCATACTCTTGCCCACATCGTGTTTTCATTTTTCTATATTGAAATAATTCTACTGTGGCATCCCTTATATTACTGATATGATTTATTCGACTCGATATCAATTAATTTGATTGTAATCATGGCGGCCGGCGCGACCGTCACTCGTCGCTCGTCGTCCGGTGGATGTAACTATCAAATAGCAATCGCTTCGAGTGAACGAAGCCACTCTGGTTCTTAGATGTGTGACTCGACACCGATTGGTAGTATTTTGAGCCTTCCTCCCGGAGAATGCGTCTTATATTTAAATACTCCGACATTATTCAATTCAATAATATCGCAATTGAAATTCCCGAGTCCGTGCGGTGTGTCCGTGCGAGGGTGAGACCCCAGCTCTCACTCTTGTTGAACACAGGGTCGTAGGTGTCCGCTGTGAGGTGTATGACGATGCTCAAGTTGAATAGAGTATATGTATATTGAATGAAATGTGATAATTACTACATAGCGTAGGTTAAGATTACAAGTACATCTATATATTTGACGAGAGCGCTGGGTCCCTCGATGACGTCACACTTGTGTCGCTTATACATTACGGCTTATACTTAGTATGTGTGAGTGAGATGCGTCTCGCTCCGAATGACGCCTTCTCTTTCACTCATGTCAAAATACTCTTAAAGAAGCGTTATTGTTTGATATGTAATATAGAACCCGTGCTATATAGTGTAATGAAACTTTAATTGTACTAGTCATTTAATAATTGTCCTAAATCTATGTCGTAGTGATAATGGCGAAATGTCGGCTAAATTAACTCTAGCCCTTGTGCTATAGTGCTATAGTGCTACAGTGCTATAGTGCTACAGTGCTATAATGCTACAGTGCTATAGTGCTATAGTGCTACAGTGCTATAGTGCTACAGTGCTACATTGCTATAGTGCTACAGTGCTATAGTGCTACAGTGCTATAGTTACAGTGCTATAGTGCTACAGTGCTACAGTGCTACATTGCTATAGTGCTACAGTGCTACAGTGCTATAGTGCTACAGTGCTATAGTGCTACAGTGCTATAGTGCTATAATGCTACAGTGTTATAGTGCTATAGTGCTACAGTGCTACAGTGCTACAGTGCTACAGTGCTATAGTGCTATAGTGCTATAGTGCTACAGTGCTATAGTGCTACAGTGCTCCAGTGCTATAATGCTATAATGCCCGCAGCTCACTTGCAATGTATCAATTACAAATGTCTGCACAAAACTATCTTACATATGGTGTTTTAATAACACAAGCTTGTTTGAGTCAAATATTCTGTTTTAAATAATATTTCTTATAAATATATAATATATGCCACGACGACACATGCTACTGTGGATACGTACTGTATCATATACATTTAATTTCATGTAATATAAACAATAAAACACACATGAAATAAAAAAGTAATATGTATGTCTCTATCTATAATGACGGGCTTCCATAGAGTTTCCTCCTTCGTCTTATTAAGAGTAGAGTTACAGACAAAGTAACAATATTTTATACTTGTATTTTATGTCCATAGAGTCTTATAAGAATACGTTCAACCCTAACTTATAACAGTTACGTTATCTCGCTCTATCTCATCTCAATAGATATCTAAAATATCTATCGATATTTATCATTATCTATATTTATATACAGTATTGTACAATTAGACAATATTGAATTTTAATAATATAACACACTTTTTCTTAAATAGCCATGTTATAGTGTTACAGACTGTGTAAGGTATGTCTAATAAAATGTATGTTTGCGTGTTTATATAAAATTATAATCTTGTAACAACGGAGTGTCGCGTCAGCCCGCGCCGTGTCTGAGAACGTTAATTCGACAAGGTGTCAATTACATAAACTTGATAACTGCGCAATATTTGTTATAATTCTCAATTTCTTATTCTTTGTTATTTATTTTGTTGTTATTAGTAAAATTAATATTTATAATAGTATATAAACGTGTCAGTTATATTATCAAATTAATGATAGAATACATTTCCAACTACGCGGCGTCTTAGTCGTTATCAAATACCACGGACCGTATCTCAATGATCGCGGGTTCGAGTCCGGTGTTCGTTTGTTAATTCTATATTCCTTTAACATTTACAAGTAAGATTTAAATTTAATTTTTCATTAATTTAAATAATATTTTTTTAAATATATAATTGAATTATGTATAAACAAAATATTTTGCCACGTGGCGCCGTACTGAGAATAGTACATATTTTTAACGTGAATTTGACGTTTATAGCTATTTTTATATATTATATATTATATATATATATATACATATAATTTTTCTTTTACTAAAAAAAAATAGAAAAGCCATGACTTTGACAAATTTGGAAAATCCAATATCAGCATATGACATGACGTAAACGGTAATGTTTTTAATATTAGCACCTTGAGTGCGCTGTTCCCTTTTCAAAACGCCATCTTAAATACAAAAAAAAACCTAAAGAACATTTTTTAAAGTTATTTTTCTATAAATCAGACAATACTGGCTTCATGTGAGACATATCGGTATTTTAGTTTTGACGGTTGCCGGGTTCATTTAATTAAAATGTTATCGGCGAAAGTCGTCGTATATATGATGTATTTTTTAAATTTATATTTACATTAATTAAGTAAATTTTATTATAAACTTCCATGTTGCGTAATAAAAGAAGCACAAAATATGCAAGATTTTATTTAATATACGAAAAAGAACATAAAATATGATGTTTTTTTATATTTAAAAACACAATTAAATATATTATATATAAATATATATATATAGGTGTATTTATTATATCCCAAGTCAGCTGCGGGCGTTATATTTAATATTGAGCGAACTGAAGGTACACTATTACCTACCGGAGACAATGACGGTAGTTTGAAAAAGCACAAATGTTAATATTAAGTAATATATTTTGTTTATTAATGCAATATTAATAAATGTAATTCTACTGTTGCGCTTGACTGTACATTATTAATGAAAGCTGATATTATGTTATATGAAAGTAACTGAACAATTACATTTCTATCATAGTAATAGAATCTCACAAACTAACTTACAGAGCGCTTTGTAAAGGCCTAAAGATTTATTACAATTGTATTTAGTTCATCCGCTGTCTCGGACGCCAACTATGTAACTATGAAATATTGTAGAAATGTATATAGATTAGTTATTAAATAATCAATATTATATAATATTGTAAATACGAGATATTTATTAATAAAGTGTTTATTTTTCGTCCAAAAAGAATCGATAAAACAGTTTTTTTTTTACCTATCTTTAGTTTTGATGTTTGACAATATAGGTAAAAAAAGAAGAAATATATAGCCAAAAGAAGAAGAAATATAGAAGAAATCTACATCTTCATTGACATTGAAGTTTTTTAGGATCGAACCACTACCATCACATATAAAATCAAGCTACTGTTTTAACTTAAATTTGTTTTAAACGTAAACTTCTACGAAGGCGGCGGTTGAGTTATGATTTGAGTACAATATAATGGAATAACTACTACTGGTGAGTTTAAGCGTCTAACTAGAATACGAAACTACATTAAAATTCTACTTTGTGTAATTTTATTCTTCGCTATTTTCAAGACCGGACAACATTTTTTGTCTGTTTGAATTGGTGAAGAGTCAATATAAACAAAAAGGGCAAAGTGTCGCTTCATATTTAATTTCTCGCCCACTATTACCCGTGTGGAGAAAATGATTTAAACTAAATATAGGTATTATTAAAGAAAAGATACCAATTCAGTTACGAAAGTGCTTTTACGATTCTTTTTCGATTGTCATATAATCTATTCTGCGAGTTTGCATGATGTATTTTTGAGTTCTAAATGCAACTTAATTTGCAAATGATTTGACACCAGATACTTATCAGTATTAGATATATTTTGGTATATATTAAAATTATTCATCTGATTATTTTTATTATTATTATTTAAATGTAAAACGTCATGTCTGAATGTTGGTTTGTAAACCTCAACTAATTGACAATGTTCTTCCGAGTTCCGACATCAGTGTGAACTTTAAACAATGAAAAGATCGCTCCCAATTATTGCTAACAGACATCCGATGTCTTATTGACATTACGTAAGTATTTTGTGATACTAATAAAATAATATATTCCAGCAGTTTTGAATCTAGTAACTATCTATGACACCTGGGTTTGTCTGTCAGTTTCTTTATACGACCTAGAGTAATTGGGACAAGTGCAACTTAAACAAAATAACTGGGTCACTCCAAAGATCAGGAAGCTTTGTTATGAAATCGTTTTGATTAATTTTAACCAATATATTGACCAGTGTACATACACACTTTCGAATTTATAATAGAAGTAGTAAGTAGGTAAAGACCTAATATTAATAACAAACATGTCCAAGTAGGACTCATTAAACTGTTACTAGCTTGTTACATAATTAAACAAAAGAACCAATTGGTTCCGTACTCGTAACATTCCTAAAGAACCCTGAATTCTGAGACGCGCCAAGAAAATATTTAATAACAATGACGACGGATGTTCAAAGTTATGAAAATGGGATTAATGGTGATCACCATTACCTAACAAGCGGTGGTGGCATTAGGGTGGGGTTACAAGACGGGACCACTTTCAGTTTCTATATCTTACTAGCTCCGCGAACACGCGTTGCGTAACTCCCGGTCTGCCAGCAACCAGCCCGCATTCGCATGACACACTTTTTAAAATTCGTCGCTTTATCTAAATACTTTTAAATATTATTTGAATGTCAACAATTTAACGTGCACATTTTTCTAAGTGCCACTTATTTTCACATTTACAATTTTCCCGCCCTTTTATTGATAAAAAATAACGTCTACTTCCACAGTTAATATTAGATAAAAATCTTTTGTGTATTCTTATTTTTTTTTTAAATCTTTTTATGCCATGTGTAGAACTCTGTGTATCTTTGTTGTGGTAAAGTGCGATGTGTGTGTTATGTGAGGTAATAAATATAAAAGCACCATCTGTCGAAAAGTGAGTAAACATATTTTTTATTTATCTTAACTGTCTTTATTATTGTTGATTTGTAATATTCTACCAGTTATCTAATATAATAAGCTATATGTATACTGCGGATTATAATCTAAACGATTGATTCAAAAAATAGATGTTCGCCAATATTCACGTTCATTTTATAAGTTAATAAAATGAACGTGAATATTACAATAATCGGTAATTTATGTTGATTCTTGGTGTTTCGGACTGGATAAGTTATATCATTACTCATTTTAATGCTGAGTTTGAGAAGGTTTAATGAAATATTACGCTAATTACCAATTATTTACGAATATAACGTGTAAATTACAAGATCCTTCGTGCGTTACGAATGACAATTATAGTAATTGATTAATAATTATTTTGTAATCATTTTGTATAGTAAAACCTTTTTTCGATATTTATATTAAAAAAAATATTCGAAGTGTATACAAAAATGTTACACGAAAGAATGCTTTGTTTTTTAAAAAAGAACATAAAAGTAAACATTGAAAACGAGTGAAATGAACGTAACATAATTAAATCAATTACGTATTTTGTGAAATAATCAGAGTATCACGAATGAATAATATTTGTAATTAAATGTCTGCGTAACCGGTGGTATAACTTACAATATGTTTTTTTTTTAAATGGGGTGTGAGGTGAGGTTTAGGTGCTAGTGCTGACGTATTACTTAACAAAAAAATATATCTTGTGCTAATGTTGCCGTAATCCTTTTTTTTTAGGGTAATATGTACATATTTTTTTCTAGTTTTATTGAAACTGTAATCAAAATCAATTTTTGTGCTTTTGTAACAATGAGCGATTTTTTCTGACAAGCCTCCTTTGTAATGCTAAGAACATTATTATTTTGTGAAATAGTGGGGTGCTACCTCGCTATTTAAACTAGTAATGATGAGTTTATTATTAATGTGTACATAAAATATTTATTTTAAGAACGCTTAACATAGTTTATTGAAATTTTGTCCCATAGTATTGTATTGTTAAAATATATTTATTTTTATTTATTTATTTAAATCTTTTCCACTTTGAATCATTATCAGTGATCACTTGTGTATGTCACATAGAGGTGTCAGGAGCCTATTTTGATACCATACTTATCGAAATAAGCCCTTCTGCAAGAACACCTCTGAACTTAAAGTTAAAATTACGAGGGTTCCAAACGCGCCCTGGTCTGAGAAGAACCACACAACAAACTCAGCCGGGTGTTTTTTATAAGATTTAGATATTATTAGTTTGCTCTAATCCTGAATAATATGTTATTTGCGAATGTCAGTTTATATGTTTGTTACAATTTCATGCCTCAACCAATCATCGTGAAATCCTACACGTCAGTGGTACAGAAAAGGATATAAAATATCTCGAACAACAGTAGGTACTTAAAAAAGTTGTATAAATATTAATCAGCTATCCGACATAACAAGACAGTTTTATTTTACCTAACATACAGGGAGAAGCTGCTAGCAAAAGTTAGTATGTACTGCAATAAAACTAGAACTGATTCTGACAAAATAGAATACGGCTTGTTCCCGGGAGTGTCTGTGGCGATAATTCTCTTAAAACAATTAACTAATTCTAAGGTCTCTTGACCAATTCAGTAAAAGAAGGATTAATAACAATTGAACTATTCATTGCCAAATCGGGTAAAGCTTGGTGTTGGTTGCGACGGGTTGCGAAATTATCAGAAGGTCGTTTTAAATTCGCTTGTCGTTTCAGGTTTGCCACGATTAGAATATTATGACTGCTATTATATATTTAAGTTTAAATAAAGAATGTCTTTATTATTGAACCTCCTTGCTGGCTCTAGAATATTATAAATTTGAATTAAAAAACAATAATATCTGTCACATTTTATTATATTCGAAAATACAGACAAAATGATGAAACCATGTCAAAGCGCCGATGTAGGATATGTTTTAGAGGGCTACCTATAAACCAACCTAAATCAATTTGAGTCTGTCAAAAAGTTCGATCTATAGACTAAAAAAAAATAATAGTACCAAAATATAAGAGTAAAATAATAGAGTAAGTTTGTATGTATGTTAAATATGTATCTAATTAATAAAGTTAGTTTTAATAGATAAATAATATATATTGGTACTAATATCCAAATCGAGTGCTTCAGAGGGGTGGTGCAGTGGGAAAGTTTGCTAAATTACCTAACTTAAATCATAATAACCACTTGGTTTTGATAACCACGATTATATTACGAGTAGTTCAAATCAGATAACATGTTATATAAATGTCATTGCCGGTTGTTTTATGTCTCCGTTACCACAGGGATCGTGTTCTAGTATCAGATGGCTGACATGACACCTCGAGAGATCGGAAAACATGGAGGTTATGAATTGTCATTTTGACAGTTTATTTACATTACCTTTAAAAAAACTTAATTTGTTTGATAAAAGTGTATATGTTACTCTTGAATATCTGGAAACAGTATTCTATTGGCATACGTAAAAATGAAAACATTAAAAAAATACAATAATTACGTGATCAGGGTTTAATAAATATCCATAGAAATTATATATTTAAAAACATTCACACCAAATAATATTTTATTTAAAATCCTTGTAAACAATAATTATCATAGTTTTGAGTGTTGGATAACTATATCAGTTAAATGTTTAATGATATTGTTGATAAGTTAATGTTTCTTGACGGAATTTAATTAAATAAAGTCTGAGCGGTTTCCTGTTGGTTTAAATGTCTTTTGCAATTTGTCGGTATTTAGGTGCGAAGTGTGGGATTGAATTCATTTATGATTATATTTATTTATTCAAATTTAATGCTCTAATCTGATACTAAATATTAAATACTATTTAAAACACTGTCTTCATATGAGTGTATGTTTTGGTATTTTTTTATTATAAACTTGGTCACTTAGTTTACCTTGAACTATTTATTCCAAAATGGAGATTTTGTAAGTTTGCATTGTTTGTATGTTTGTTTCAATTATGATGTAAGTAATTGCATACGTGTATTGTTGTTGGATGATTGTTTGATGATAATATTCTCAACCATTTGAAAATCATGTTTGAAGTTTGTTTTTTAGAAAAAAAAAACTATTTTAATATAAATTATGACCTATTTAGGTTATATTGTATATTTTTGGTGCCACTAAGTGCCTGAAACTAAGAGTCCTAAAACTTTTGCAATATATTAACATATAGAAGCCCGATAATTGAGATAAATACAGGTAATTGTAACATCTGTTGTCTGCTGCATCTGCGTTCATGTAAATATAAGTTGGGAACAATAGTTCAGAGACGATCGAATTCGAATCGGTATTGTTAAATTATATTTTGTTAATTTTCGGTTATTTGAATATTTTGTGATATAAAAAATATTATTTAAGTAAGTTTAATCGGGCAATGATCTACCACAAAACACCAGTGCACCAAAATCTTTATTTACATTTTTGTTTGAATTTTAGACCAAATATTTTTTTTTCGCGTGAAAATACCTTTGTAAATTATGATGTCTAAGACAAAAAAAATTATCCAATCCAAAAATTATCAAAATACGTCCAGTAGTACCGAGCTATGTACGGACAGACAAACAGACAACATTTTAATGACTTTTGTATAGGGGTACTGTTTTATGTACTCAATACGTAGATATTACTATTTTTAAAAATATTTAATATACGGACTTAGTCTCTTTACTTTTTAATTATTAATAAAAGAAAACTTTTTTATCGTCGACTCATTTTGATTTTTGCCATTTAGAATATAATACAGTTAAAAATATATTTAGAAATTGGAACTAATATGGAAATTATTATATTAGTATTACATTATTCTTTAAATGATAAATTTGCACGATTTTTGAGCGATAAGTATTTAAGTTCTAAGGTGACAATGACTTCGTAAAATCTGCTAAATCATATCCAAATGCACTGGAGGTTATGCAATATGGCCTCATTCGTAAAGCGGTCGTAGCTGTCATCTTGACACATACTTGTCAAGACAGATTATAGAAAATAGAATACATATTGATGTTTTTTTAGATCCTTTGCATCTTTTAACTAATCATGTAGGTTTATATAAAAGCACCCTAATATATATTTTAATGTAGGGGTAAGCCCAAAATAATTAAATAACATTCAGATAACGTATCACGCAGAGGAGGGAGCAGAAGAAGTCGTAGGTAGCAATTAGTAATCAAATTAAATAGGAAATGGTCGAACCTATGACCTCTAAGAGTCAGTCCCAGGCGCTCTGCCGACTAAGTTATTCTGACGCCTTGATAAATAGCATTTGATATGTTTTAATTTTCTCCTTTAATAAATAATCACTGTTGTTTGAGTTAACATGTAACTATTATTTTATTCATATAGCTCTGTCTGTCTGTTCCGTAATTTTCATAAGATTTCTAAAAATCAAAATGCGAAATTAGCAAACGTGACCTTGGTCATAGAAGGTAAATAATATAAGCCCTTATTATCGCGGTCAGTTGGTTTCAATGTCGGTGTGTGCCGTAATAAGAGAAAAGTGTTACGTGAGCGGACCGAGTTATGCAGGAATGAACTAACGCTGGTGTAACATTTCGCAGCAAATATGAAGACGGCTAATACGAAGTATTAGTTTATTTCAGCGGCAAATATTAAGCCGCCTCTTAAACAATAGTTAGCGTGTTTTTGTTTTTCTTTTCAATAACTGTTTTGAGAATTTCTTACAATGTGAAATAATTGTATAGTTTGTTTTTATTTATGTTGTTTTATTATTATAGTCAACAAAAAACTATAATTTGAATTACTTATAGCTTTATTTACTAATAATGTAATATGAGTGTCGAATCTTGCTTCAGTTTAATCATCAGATTTCCTTGTCCATATACGTGTGTAAATATTTATGTTATATTAATATAGTGAGTAGGTATTAATGTAGTGTTGGATGACAACATCCATTCTTTAGCACTTTCCGCTCGTTGTTTGAGTTGTGAAATATTCTACTAAGAAAATAACAATATTATTAGTAAAAGGATATTAGTATAACTTAAATCATTTAAATTGTTTCAGCTACGGTTTCTAGACACGATATAAGAGGTTTAAATTGCTAACAATATAATTCTGTGTTTCTGTAATTTTCCGCTTTATATCCGATAAATCAAATGAAATAATAAAATATATTTGAAAATACAAGACTTGAGAGATTTATAAGTTTTGCTTTTATATAATAAGAATTAGCTATTTCCTTACTATTACAAACTAGAATTTCCAATCTCACTAATTTCGAATATTTAGCAAAAAGCTACCTCATCATCATCTTTAAAATATTTTTGTATACTATTGGATAGTATTCGAACAGGGCTCCCTCCTGAAGGAAGGGAAGAAATTCAGGTAAGTGACTTATGGAACGTAGTAATATCTACTATACTTCGGTATTCTTTTATCTGGTGGTACCACCCCACCAGCCATGTGAGATCAGGATATGACTACAGCTAAACTCTGCACCTATAAAATTGATTTTCAGTAAACGAATGAGTGCAATCTAACTAGAACTGAATGTGTTGTCTGTTCATACAACGGAGTAACATTAATAATAAAAATGTCTTAATTTAAAATTTCCCCAAAAATATATAGATAGAAAATAGTTATATATAGAATTAATTCATCGAAAAGCACGATACGATAGCTCAATCGGTAGAGCGACGGAACGGTTTGCCATAGGTCGCGGGTTCGAATTATGTGTAAATAAACTTCTTATTGTATATTTATTTAAGATATAAAATGTTGTCATCTCATGTTCCATATTTTTTACAGATACCAATTAAATAATAAAAAAAAAATATAAGGACTATATTAATCTCAGGGTTTCTGTTGTTTTTGAGTGAAAAGCATAAACAGACAGACATATAATATACATAAAACATATTATGATTACGAGTTATTATATTATATTTATAATTAAATAACTCTATTTCATATAATTTCATTGGTGTAATATACTTGTAAGTTGTAAAAGAATATTTTTTGTGAGTCTTCAAGTGAAAACCCGGATGCAGGAGAGGAGAGGAGATCTCATTAAATTTTATCATATTACTTCCTTATAATAGATACCTTTTAGAAAGCCATATAATTAAAATGAACTAGCTACTTGACTCGGCTTGGCATAAAATTAAAACCGCATGAATAGTATTCTTATATATAGTCACGATCAGATATAGTTAATCTTTTTGTTGAGTTTTACCAACTCTGTAGCATTTATAGAAGTAATAAAATAGTAACGAGAGAAAGCCGCTGGCAACGGGTAGTATCGACTAAATGATTTTATATATTTGTCACAAATTAAGAATATAATTATTTATTAATAATTGAAATAGATAGAGCTATAACCCATCGCCACCCACTACATAATTTATAAAACTCTACAATAGAGAATATTGCAATAATACAGACGAAGACAGATGTATATATATATATATATATATATAGATGAAGACAGTAGGTAGCCATGTATGATGACCTTCAGTTCATCAATATAAAGTCAAATGTCTTTCTTAATTATTATTTACATGATATTTAAATAAATTGTGATTAGAAGCCAAGCTTCAATGACGACGGTTTCATAAATGATGACACTTTAAAGAATACGTAATATTGGGGTCAATGAATTTTAACGGCTCATTTATTATTGTATCTTTTTAAGGTATTGTTTTACATATCTTTAAAATAGAAATGTACTAAAATCTTTTATTATTCCACATTAAATAATCTTATCGGATGTACATTGATTTAAAGAAACGTATGTGTACTTATATAATTTTTTATACATATATTTTTTTTGTAATAGAAATGCAATGGAATCTTCTATATTATTGTTCTAGTTCAAATAGACTGTCTTTTAAATTATTTTTTCAGTTAAAGTAGACTGTATTAGTGAGTTTGTTAGTAGTTTTAACAAAGACAAATGGCAAGTTAGCGGACTTACAATTAAATGAAATTACAATAGAATCCATAGTTTTCTTAATTCTCGCAATGTCGAATTATTTATATTTAGGTATGCAAAGTATTTCGAAAGGATAAGAAATATCTGTGCAATGAAATATCGAATACACTTCAAACATGCGGTCGACCTTACTGACCACTACATTGGTGCGGATACTTAGCAAAAGATTGAGGAATTTATTATTTACGAATATTGTCAAGAATAATCACAATACTACCTTTTTGTACGGAAATATATTGAGGATATTTTAAATGTATATCAAAATATATAATAATGAAATAACAAAGAAAATTGCTTTTTTTTATTAAAGTTTTATATTTATGTAAATGATGTTAGAAGTGCAATTCGGTCATGTCGTTTTTCTTTCATATTGTTATATTGGGTACATTATATATTACATCCGGAGTAGGTACATGTACATATTTCCCTTCCATTATTTGTCTGATCGGACATTCAGGTTAAAGTTGCGATGAAATGTGTTAAAATGTTTATAAGAAGAAATGTCTATCATGTTTAAAGGGTCATTAACCTTATATGTTAACGGCCTATTCGCTGTTGATTGTGTCTATGTTATAAATATATTCAATTAAATATATATATTTATATATTTTCGGATATTGTAAAATCTAGGAATGAGAATCCGTCGGAGATGTTTTGTTTCTTTGATTGTCTTAGTTAGTTTCCGAGTTCCTCTGATACCCTGTGCGGTTCTTGGTCCAAGTCAAAGTAAGAGCGAGGATTCTAAAAAAGACGATCTAGTTCTTCATGCCGACGAGACCGTTGTCTGAATAAGTCATCAGTAATAATAATGACATCTTGGGTTTATTATTAATTTTAAGCTCCTGTTATTAATTATCTGTGTCAGATGGTTTGTCAAATAACAACAACCATTCTAAGGTTCTTTCTAAGGTAAATATACAAAAAAGCGACTTATTTTCACTATTTGCTTAAACTCTTATCAAAGTTTCGGAAACAATAGGAAAAATTAATAGAAATGTCAATTGAGGTCATTAACACGAATAACTTATAAAAACATATTAAAAATGTTATATTAATAAAATGTAACAAAGAAGCCAATGGCTATCCATGGCGCCGAGGTCATCTAAAGACAATAGGATTTTATAACAACCTTGACAAAAATTAAACTTATATTGTATATTATCTAATCTTACAAATAAAGTTACTTCGGGGTCATCCACTAAATTGTGAAGTCAGTCTCTCTCTCTCTCTCTCTCTCTGTTTTTGGTTGTTTCTCTTCCTGCGCGCTGCAAATATTCGGTTTATGATTTATTTTGACTACAGATAATCGTGAATAAAGCCAGAGAGCGCTGCCATTGTGTTTTTTCGCAATTCGGTTTGTCTGTTAATATGAAAATATAAAAAGAAGAGGTCTATTGAACAGGGTCGGATACAGGATTCCGTCTCGGACATTTTCATGTGACTTAATAGAATATTCATTCTACATATTATATAAAACCAGCCATAATAATAAATCACGTTTGTTGTATGGCGACTCCCTTAATATTTTCATTTTTTTATTTTCATTATTTGTTGCTATAGCGGCAACGGAAATACATTTGAAAACATTTCAGCTTTCTAGCTATCACGGTTTATGAGATACCTGGTGACAGAGAGACAGACAGACGGACCGACAATGGAGGCTTAGTAATGGAGTCCCGTTTTTTCCTTTTTTGGTACGGAATCCTAAAAACAATGTAAATTTATAACTGTTAAATACTAATACTATAATATAATATGCAAGTGGTTCTTGAGTCAGAAGAGAAGGGAAGTGAAGTGTGGGAAGGGGCTCATTTTATTACAAACATTTCTTAGTATGAATCAATGTTGGATTAATTTCTTTGTATTATTCCAATGCTGCCAACTGTCAAAATTATATCGATAACATAAGAATTTTCTTACCGACAGTCACGATCTGTTTATTGTATTAAAAGAATACAATGATTTATATTATATTGTTGGCATTATTGAGCGACACATTGCGTTATAATATTGAAGTCCGATCAGATATAGAATATGGAGTTTATTTTAAATGACTTGTTAGTTTTGGGTAAAATTTACAGTTGGTTCAGAGCTTTTTAAACTTTGGACGCTATTGAGAAGCAGAGAAGAACAATTAATAAGAAAGAAGAAGTTTATTAGTTAGTGGTCCTGCCTGAACCAAAGGTCTTGGGTTCAATTCCCACAAGTGTTAGTTGTGTGATCCAGAGATTGTTATTTCGTGTCTGTTTTTGTATCTGTGTCGCTCAACACAGGGATTATTTCTCTAGGAAAAGTTAAAAGAAGAAATATTGTTCCAAAATATATGCCAAAATAATTTAGCATCCTCAAACAAAGTCAGGGTCAAAGAGCATAGTTTATTAAGAGCCTGATTTGGTTATTTTTTATTTCTTACACAAACGAGCAAGGCTCTTGCTTTATAGAGACTCACGCATAATAACTGTCTGCGGTAGATTACTTGGGGTTATTTTATTGAAGCTATATTTGGCTGAGTTCTGGGTTTATTACTGATCATAACTGACAAATAAAAACATATTTATTATGATGTATAAGGTTGGTCTGACACGCTTGTATATTGTACGTTTGGTTATGAAGTATTAGTCGTTAGAATTTACAAATACTAGTCCAGGAGACGTGTCTGTCTGCTGCGTCTATTATAATATTTATATTTACCCGGCTGTATTCACGTAGAAATTAAATCGGAATGTGCCCGACTAGTTTCGAACCCGTTCGGGGTCCTTAATCATGAGCTCTGAGCGTGGCGGACTCGTGAATACAGCCGGGTAAATATTATATAATAGCTGTATTCACGAAAGTTTAAATGTATTTATTATTCTCTTTATTTCAGTTTATACAACTATTGTTTTATTTTATTTAAAATCATACATTTCCTAGTAATGTAATGCCATGTAATTAATGATATTATCTTGTTCTGGTATGACGTCACAACTGGAAATTGGAGGCTCAGAAAAAAATCAACCCTTCCTTATATATATTGCTTTGCTCCGTGTCTACAAAGTGTCGATTGAAGATATTCATCAAAACTTCGGATTATATAACTTAGAAGTCGTTAGCATTCTTACAAATAAATATACAAATTCTTCGGACGGTAGTTTCTCGTACAGATCAGATTCGCATCCGACGCGGCAGCAGCCTTGCCTTCCAAAAATGTGCCTTCAGTGGTCCTCCAAATGGCTGACCTACATTTATTAATAGTTCGCTCCATTAATTCAGATTAAAATATTAATAAAAGATGCGTCTATTAATCACATTGATTTATTAATTCTACTCATTGTGGAGTTTAAATTTAACGAACGATTATTCTGATATTTCATGGTATTTACTAATAGTTTGACCATTCACAATCTCCATTAAAATGTTCTAAATTAGTTTACTAATGTGAAATAATTATCAAAATTCCATTGATTTGACTGCATTTAGAATTCTACAGATGTATTGTGTTTAAAAATATTTACAAAAATTTCGCTGAGCCTGAAGAAACTTTGTATTTACAACACGATATTAAATAAGAATATTTAATATTTTTAAGCAACATTAATAATATATGTCTACAAACATGTTAAGCTTTTTAATAGAATGACAAATTAGTCAATACTGGCAAAATTCGAACTGGCGACCTTAGAGGAACAGTGCCGACAGTCCGGCAACTTATCTACCCGCTTCTATGATTTTTGTATTTTACATATACTGGTTTTAATCAGGACAAAAGAATTCTTAATTCTATATATATTTTTCTGAATATTCGTATGAACATCTTGATTGATAAACTCTGTGTCATTTTCTATGATATTGCTACCATTGAACGACAAACACCAGATGGTGTGGTGTGAATTGATCACAGATCTTCACAGATGAAATATTGAATTAGTCAACATTCTAACATCAATACCGGGAATTATTAATTACCTAGTTATGAAGGCATTCAAATTAAAAGAACCCACAGACCTACCATTAACTCTTATAGCAATATTACAATAATCTTACTTTCGAATTCGTCCTCAAAGTAATATTACTTTTATAATGTCTCGATGAGATGTTTTGATGACGTCATCATTATTTTACTATAGTAACATTATTAATACGTACCATTAAGTGTATTTTTTTTGTAAAATTTTATCATTTAAAGAAATCATTTATTCTTTTACGTCATTAAGCTGGAATGAAACAATATAGTTTTATAGAGCTCATGGTACATAATGAGAGTACGTAATAAGAGTAATATTATTGTAACATTCCAACAAAACTTGTTAAAACTGTGATATTTTTAAAAGTATATGATAAGTATGTCGATACATTTGATACTTTGTTTAATCTGATTTGACCCAGTACTATTAAAATAAAAATGATATATTTCCTTTCACAAGGCGGTTGAGATAAAGTTATCAAAGGTACCTCTCAATCATTTTATGATAATTTCGTTTTGCTAAAAGGTGTTGCGCAACGACCATTATCAAACACTCAGTGATAAGATTACGTAAATATTATCATTTTGTTCTCTTAAATATTATTTAGAAAGCTTTTATTTATATTAAGATATAATCTTTTATGTTGTAACACGCTTACTCAGGTTTTTCTGTCTGTTCATTGGTAAGTTGTTAGTTGATCCAGCTGAAATTGCTTGACGGATTTTGATATAATTCGTGGTGCTAAATTAAGGTGATAAATTGTTTGTTAAATGTGATGATAGATTTTACTGGCTGTGAAGTAGACGAAGCCAATGGAAAGAGGTAGTTAAAAACAATTGTGTAAAATGTTACTGATTTTCAATACCATAGTATATTTAGTGGTTTTTTATAATGTTATTGTTTCAGTACAGTTGATGTAAAGTTAATAATAAAGCTGCAGCGACATGGTATATATATATAATCCAAGGTCACATAAAAATAAAATGGAGTCTATTTGCTTAAATTGTGATATCAATTAATTAAACAAATATTGAATTGTTTTACAAATATTTAATTTGTTTTGTGAACGTGTGATTTATAAATTATTTGATTTTTATATGAAAACAAAACATAAATCATCTATTATTTAATTATTTGAGTAATAAACTTATTGTAACAGCTTTATTTGTTATTTGTTTATATAAAACATATTTATTGTTGTTTTTGTTTTTGGGGTTCCGTTCCTTAAAACTCTTATAGACTCACTATGTTGATTAGTCAGTCTGTCAAGAACAATTTGTACGAGTAAAGGATAAAATCCGAAAAGCAACAATTATAATTTTATTTAGGGTAGCCTTTGGTGCGTGAGTCCGACTCGCACTTGACCGGTTTCTCCTTGGCTTGTTTAAGTTTCAAACCATGTTTATAGATTGTAACGACTAACAAAAACTAAGCAAAAAGATTTTTAATGAAATCTTAATATACTAAGAAAAATATATATAAGAAAGAGTATACATTTTTGAAGTACCTATGTCATAATATTATGCCCAAAAATCTCGAGAACATCTATATTATAAATCAACGAACCGATAAGATATCATTGTAAAATAGACTCGATAAGTCAATTACCACTTACCATCATGATACCAAGCGACGTATCGCCACCACCACCACCGCCACCACTCACTTACTGTTTCGTTATAATTTGAGTTAAATAGGCCACTAGCGTAAAATTAACAATGGTTCTATGGTTTCCAAGATTGAAGCGAAATAAACATCAAAATCTTTGTCTTTATATACATATGAATCTAAATACATTATTAATTGTGATAATATTTTTGTGTAGGGTGGAGGGCGTCGCGAGAGCGAGGCGGAGGCCTGCGCGTGCGTCGGTGGCGCGCACCCTCCCCTCACCGCGCCGCCCGCACCGCCTCACCCCCTGCGGGCTCTGGATAATATGCCGCCTGTACTCAGGTACTCTTTTTTAGCAGACGGGAAGATGGAATAAATTTGTTTGTTATAGTTTTTTTACTAGTATTTGATAATTATTCGTTTCCTAACAATCCATCAGATGAAGATGTTAAGATCAAAGATAAGATGAATAATGAAGTTACGTAATTCTTTTAATTGCATGTTAATTTAAAACAGCAAAATATACTCGTAATCTACCGTAAATCATTACTATTTCAACATATAACATACAATAAACTTATTTACATGTATGTATGTTAATGTATGTGAGTTCCCTTCACGGTTTACTTAAAAGGTTTTTCTTTACTTAAAAAAGATAATTAAATATCCAGGAAATAGCATTTTGCGAAGTTATTAACCGTCTGGTAAACATGTCTCGAAATCGACAAAACAAAAGAGAAAGGGCGAGCGTTCAAGCAATTGTTCGACCGCAGAATAGGAAGCTTTAGATTTATTCAGGATTCTTTACCCAAGTTATTTATGCACATATCTTATCTCCTTAGCATAAGGTATATTTTGGATATGTTTGTGGTAAACCTGTCATGGGGTCAATGACTTGACAGTGACTTTTATTAATTTGTATGCATCGTGCGTATCTAGACTATGCGTGAGTCGTAAAGTCTAGTACTTTACAATGTGCCTGCTATCATCACGCGTCATCTCCAACATTAAGTAAATCTAACTTCAAGTCATATGCAATGGTTGCAGATTCGTTTTCCAAATGATATTATGATTACAGTTCTATTTAGTCAATAACTGTGGTTGCTAAAGTTTGAGCAACCATTATATTTGATGCAACGGACGTCAAACTAATAACCGGCGATATAATATTCGCGACTCAATTTATTTATTATTCTGATTTAATTATTTCCTTATAAATATAATTTTTATCAGCTGTTTTGTTCAAACACCAAATCAATTAATGTATTAACGAGGATATGATGGACGTTTTTCACGGAATTACTAAATCTTCTTTAATGTTCTGACTCCAGAACAGTAACAAACTGTGTGAATAGTTTCTAGTGTTGGTAGTAGTTTTAATTGTGTTTGATATGACAGATATAAGATGACTGGTTACAGTATGTCTTCAATTGGTTTTTAATAATCTGAAGGTTTATCAACCTTAACAAAATAAAAGTTCAAGCGAAAACAAGTATGATATCAAATGACTTACATCGTTATAAATAATATAAATAAAAACAAGATGTGATTTTTTCGAGGAAATAACCCAAATATTGACATCTGTATATTTTTAGGTCAAATCCGTTATACACCGAGGAGGAAGAGCAAGAGGTAGTCATCATCGTGGATTCACTGGACTCCTCCGAGGAAGTCGAGGAGCAGCAGAGAGTACCACGCAGGGCTCCTTCCACATCCTCTGGTAAGACAAACAATCTTTTCATCTTCCTTCCTGGTAAACAAACCCTATAGTTAGTAGCATGTTCCATTTAATGAGTGGGAAGAGCCTAGCTTTAGCATATTACCTGCAGCTTATTCCAGGGCTGATATCAGCTCGCACAGAAGATCTAGTAAAACAGCTATTGTAGCTACATTTCCTACGTGATGTTAAAATAATGGGTTAACCATTTCCTTTGTCATGTTTTCTATAAATCCAAACCATGTCTCGGCCCTTCCATACTGTACCATCTCCATATCTTCACAGGTGATGAGAACCACTTACTCTTAACTCGTTGGTCGCCTAAAGATATTTTTATGGATTTTATATAGTCCTTTTGGATAACATATTAAATATTTTGAACGTCCTGTACAGCCTAGTATAACTAAATACATATGGAATATTGTCTACTATTAGTAAAACTTTACAAGGAACGTAAGTTCAGAATCGATGTCCTTCAAACTTTATCCCAGACAGGCGAGGTTGCGATGGTTGCGAGACAGTGGTAAGTGACCGCATGACAACCTTCATTGCTCAATTATTCACTCGTCTAAAGTACTTCGTAAAGCGGCTGTCTTTTTAATAAAGAGTCAATTAATCGAATCATTGTGCGCTTCTCATTCCAATTAACATATTTTTTTCATGTTCACGACTTGACGATAATCGTACTTCACTTTTGTAAATTATTTCATACCATCAAGCAAATTGAAATACAGTTTCCACTCGTCGTCATTTGTACATAAGGTTTTACAAATTAATAAGTTTAATTTTATTGTCAATTGTTTTCCCTAATTTTGATCTTAAAATCTAACAGTAAGGGTTATTTAGCAGGTTACGGCAGCGGCGGAGGCAGTCACGGGCGCGTTTCACCCACCTTACCAAAGAACGACTCGTACGAGACGGAGCCGACACGACTCCCGTCCGATAAGAACGAAGGATCTCAAAGCACCTCGGACTCTGACGCCAGCCCGTCGTGCACTCTCTCCAGGAGTATAAAGGACGATATCAGAGCCTGTTTGGGGGGATGCAGGTTAGGGAGATACTGTTATTGATAAATAAGAATCTGTCATTTGGATATTTAAAATTAGATGTTTAAATAATCCCAGGGAATTTACGGAGAAACCAGCAGTACGATGGGAGAAGGACATCACTCATATAGTAGAGGCTGCAGTCCGGGGCGCGGGAGGTATCAGCGCAGCCCGAGCGCGTCTCCACGCAGCCCTACTGGCGCTACATGAGCCTCCCAACAGAACCAGTCTGCCCTTCTGTGGACCTGGAGTCAGACCTGGAGATGTCACTATGATGCCCAAAGCTCAGTCGTTGTTGGTGAGTAAATATTTTATATTATATGTAGCGAATGATTACATAGTAATCATAGCACTAAACACTTATGTTTGAAGAATTATGTAATTCAGATCACGGTTCTCGAGTTATAAATACAAACAGAGATTTATAATACGTAAGATAGGAAAATGGTCTACTTAAAAATTCTCATCTCGATGAACATACAACATGCACGCTCTAAAACATATCAAAAACACTGTCAAAAACATAATAATTTCGTAATAACTTAGCGCTTCCATTTGCTTGAATCATTATTATTTATTTATTGATTGATACATTCGTTAATATTATTTGAGTCAAAGGTCACGCAAAAGCTCTATTTTTGACGTTTTACCTAATGCAAAGATGAACGATGAGTCGTCTGATCCTTGGCTGTCTAATAACTTCATATAACAGTCAAATATCTGTCTTATGTCAATCATTGGTCTGCAAATAAAAGAAAATATAAAGTACTTAATAATAAATATATTTATAATTCACATTGTTTTTGAATGTAACCTCTCCGTGATACAGTCTCTGATTATTCTATCATTCTAAAATGTAGTTAAATTGAGGTATTATTTTAAGATATCGTGAAAGCAGGTTCGATATTTTGATTTTATTTCTGATAATTGGTTATCTTTACAATTTAAACAAATCTTTTAATTTAGAATCTTATCCAAGATATTTTTAAAAAATCAAGTAATGTAACAGACAAATTACAATACAATATTGTTTTTACATACACGACTACTAGTTGAAGACCAGCCAGAAATAACTGAAGTTTAGATTTAACTTTTTACGATATTATTACACCTACTTTTAGTATTTTTTTTATATTTTGGTGGTGTGTTGTGAAGTGGGTCATTGATGCTTGGAGACGCTTAATATATTCGACGGTACCACGTATTATATTTGTATTCCGCTGCACTTTTCATTGAGCCATGGCCTGCTGTCTGTCTGAAATATTTACCGATACATTAATTTTAAATACATACAGTCCCACTGTGCTCCGGAGACACGGTGACACGCGATCTTCAAAGGGCTTCTAAACAACAATTTAGATAAAAAAGTATAATAAGTTTTTATACTTAAACTTTCTTGAACCATGATTATTATATTAATATTTACCCGGCGGTTTTCACGTAAAATTATATCGGAATGTGCCCGACTAGTTTCGAACCCATTCGTGGTGGCGGACAGTTCACGCCGCGAGTCGCCGCGAGTCCGCCACGCTTAGCGCCCTTAAATAAGAACCCCGAATGTTATAAATTAAAAGTATAATAAGACTTTTTAAATGTTTTTAACCGTTCATCGTTCTCGAGTAATTATTTACATTATTATCTTAAATTTTGGGGTTCTTCCTGTTGGACCCTTAACAGCTGATGATGTCACCATCGCAGCGCCGGCAACTATGGAACAAGAATCCAAAATTTCATCAAAATTGGTAAAAGACCTCAAAGCGAGTACCTACAAATGTAACACTAAACAAATTACAACGATTTTTTCGTCTTGTTTCGAAGTAGTTGTGTTCGCTCGTTTCGCTTGCTCAGTCAATAAGTGATTCCAGTTGGTTAACTAAACATCTTATGAAGTAGTCCAAGCCAGTTTTCCTGATCATTGTTCCGTACAAGGGAAACTCTCTCTCTATTATACATTTCACTAAATTATTCATATCTATGTATTGTATAATAAAACTAGCACACATTCATATCTCTACTGATAAAATAAAATAAAACTCAAACGAAAATCACTCTTACCTTTATTAAATTAAGATTCACAAAAAACTCGTTAATTTATCGTTTTGTAGTTTTATTGTTTTGTGCGTAATCAAGCCAATTAGAACTCTATTGTTATTGTAATAAAGACTAATTATCTTTTAATAAGTTGTGATATGCAAAACTTTATTGCTAAATTCCGCTCTTGAACTACATTCAGTGGAAACACTGTGATAGTTAGGCAATTAGTGAAGTCAGACGATTATGACCCTTATTGCTAAAGGAATAGATATCATACGTGTATTCATATAAAAATAAACGAGGCGCTAACTGTTATTTCCAAATAGATTAATGTTTACCAAAAATACATATGTCATAAGAATTTACAATATTTTTGTGAAAAATAAAATAAAGCTTATATATATATTTTGTCCTGAGAAGATATTTGGGAATCTCTGTAGGTACTCTACAGAAAATGATATGGAATAGAAAATTAGTCATTAATTAATTTTTCGAAAAGTGGACTTTAATAGAGTAACTTTAAACGTTTCCTGAATGTTCCAAAATTTTTATTTAATTTATACTTTAGCTAAGGTATAAATTGCTAAGAATATTTTTTTGCTGATCGTATAGATGACACGTAACCCTTTTCAAAGTAATGTAATATGATTTTTTCTTCCAAAAAATACAAGGCGGTAATTAGTTCTTGATTTGTTTCTGTTCTTAATTAAAATAAAAAATCATTTTAATAAATAGTTTCAACAATTTGAGTCTCAGCTTAAAACAAATAACAATGTATTGTTTTACGAATCAACGGGCGAATAAATTTATCGGACGTTATATCGAGATAAAATCGATATTGCTATTACACGAGTAATCGATGTTGGGTCATTAATGTCGTGCTACATTATCGATGTATCGCTGGGCGTTGTTTTACAGTTTACTGAAACATTATCAGATTATTTTGAAACTTTGAATATATTATTGTCTTGCGTTTTGACAACACTCCACTTGAGACGGTTTGTATGAGTCTTGCTGAAGAAATATGATGCTTTATAAATATTGACATCTTAATATTGATAGGTTATGTACTATTAATAAAAATTTAAAAGTGTAGCATTTCTCGATGAAAAACTATTTTTTTTTTATATAGCTAAAGTGATTCACTTATCCAAGAGCAACATAAAGTAAACATATTATATATTCGTCGTATTAAAATTATTAATCAAGTTATAAATCACAAGCTCTTGACCTACCCAAATAAATACAGTATTTTATTTCTTGACAATAATTAGTAGATACGTACTAGAGCTTGAGTTATGAGAGAGCCGGCGGCGGCGTGTTACGACACAGACGGACGGACGGACACTCACACTTTCGTTATGAATAATATTATCTACTAATAGTTCAATATTAATATATAATTAATGTATATTAAGATTATCAAATCAATTTACATTGTATTTTCTACCAGCGCTGTCTCCATATGGTGCTGGTGGTGTGTGGTAGGCGCTTCCTTGATGCCATCGTAATTATCCTAATCCCATTCTAAGAGGGGTTGGAACACGTTTTCCTCTACCATTCACTCCGGTCAACCTTCACTTCTCCTACTCCTTTCATCTCCATGTCATCATCCATTCATTAGTCCTCCTGTTCTTATTTCCGTCCATATGACTAACCTAGTGATGTGACTTTCATTACAACCACGATAACCTTGAGAAGCCCCTCATTATTTACAATTAAATCATAAATCAATAAATACAAATAATATATAAAGAACAATAAGAACCTTCAGAACAAATATGAATACAAACCGACATAAAATAACAATTAAAATTAAACGAACATAAAAATAATTAACAACCTTACATTGTGACGATTAAAGTAAACTTAAATTAAATATACTACATTGTTTAATTTAGAGATAAATACTTTAAAGACACACTAACATGATATAATTCACGATTTCATAACAATTTATGTAATAAAGTATGTTTAATTTAAATAAATATATAATTAATTAATTATATATATGTAAAACCTAAGAGATAAAACCTAATATACGATCATGGCTAACGAGTCAGCTGATTTTATATTAAATTATATATTATTTGAAAGTACATGTATTATCCAATAAAATAGTAAATTATATTGCTTAATACTTAATAACTGCTTAATACAATGGTAAATAACTTCAAATTCAATTTACGTAGTTTCTGTTACTTATAATATAAACTATTCCATTAGTCAATACATTAATATTATTTATATAATAATTTCACCACGTACTCTGACGTATCAACGACCGCCATGCTGCCTTGCCGCGGGCGGTAGAGCGATTTGACGTAAGAAAATTCGAACACAAACTTATTTGTCACTAAATTATTTATTTTTATATATAAGTGTATTGTTTAATTACATGAGGTATTTATAATGTTAATTTGTCCGTGACTTTGAATGAATGAATGATTTGTCTATGACTTTCATAAATTTGACCATTCAACTTATAAATTATAAAATAAATATAAATAAATCGTATTATTAAAGATATTAACTTCACATTTCAATAACTACGGGTGATATGTCATCAGATCGTGTGCTTGAGAAATATATAATGGTCCGGTATCACGAAACAGAGAGACCCTTCTCTAGATGAAGGACGTTCCAGAGAATGGCTGCTAATTGTTAAATGTCCTCTCAATCAGAAGATGAACAAAAAATGTCTTTGAAGTTAATTAACGTAGGTTTAAAACTTTTTGCTTTGCAATTATTCGTTTATCTTTATAGGAATCGGAATAATTATTATTTAATTAGATACTATTCTATCTATTAGTTATTTTTTAATTACTTAGGTATTACTACAAGTGGTAGAGCGGAAGTACTGTACTACCTACCTACCTACCTACCTAGCTACCTACTTACCTACCTACCCAACCTCTCAGAGGAAATAGCTATTATAGCTACGTTTCGTACACTAAGTAAGAGAGTTAGAATTCCCTGAACCTGTATACATCTTCCTCTCTTCTTATTAATATAAACTATATGCCTCCGTCCTCTTCGTGATCTTGGTGACTGACCACTCACCACCTTTAAGACTAGTTTACACAGTTATTTTTACAATTTATTATGTCTTAATTTTCAAATATTACGTAATTAAGATAAATAGTACTAATTAAATAAATAATTAAAATCATATAAATGTTACGTGATCGTAAAAAGTGAAGGATTTTCGATTCCCTTTAAGTTAAACGATGTCGTTATAATATTTATATTGGCCATTAAATGTTCTTGTTTTGAATACTTCGTTTATTATTATTTATATACAATATTGCAATGTTATATTTTATTTTATTTCATAATTATTCCTAAGAATAACATTTTGAAACGATCTTTAAAATAATTATTTATTGACAAACTTTATAACTCTTCTTTAAATCTAATTATCTGAGAAACTCAGAAATATTTAACTACTATTATTAACTCAGTATGACCTTATGACCTCATGGCGTCATCTTAGGGATTAATGCATAGCAGCTGGGAAAGGGCAGTGTGTCCCAATGCTGGGCTCATGACATCATACGCGCCAATGCTGATTGTCTGTACTAAATAGATTTTTTTTATAAAATATGAAATTTAGGTACAACACGAGGTTTTCTTTTATGATAAGATCCAAAAATTTTGAAATATAAATTTATTTAATCTGGCGATGCCCAGATTAAACAAATTTATATTTCAAAATTACCGATAACAAATTTGAATAATTTTTAATTTTTGTTACTTTAGTCCGATTTTTTTATTGTTTTCAATTTTATAGATCTTGAAGATAATTTTGTATAATAAAATAACAACTCACAAATAATTTTAGAGAAACTTTTTAATAAAATATAAACAATTACTACAGTTTCCTTTCTTAGAGTTTGACCAACTATTCTGAATTAAGCGATCGTACGAACAGGGTCGCGTGGGAAGTAAATATAATGCAATATGGCTAACCATAAAACATGGATGCCTTCTAAATAACACATATATTTAGTTTATAATATCATAGGCAATTCTGCAGTGTATGTCTGTTTAATGAATATAGCTCCTAATTAATGTTGCCAATAACGGTGTCGTAAGAATTCCTGTTACCAACATATAACATTACAATTAATTTAACGATGATATTAAGTTTTGATGACCGCGCTGAGGTTTTATTAAATAACTATTACATATTTTAATAAATTGTTCATTTCAGCCCACATTCTGTAGTACTTCTTACAGGAAAAAGTATTTAATTCAAAATGGGTTGTTCTGTTTAATTTTGGGACATGTTATTAATTTATTTAAGAATAATGTAATTATGTCAAATAATCATATTTAATATTTATTCTTTGACAACAATGTACAAAGGTGCGAATCGACTGTTTCGGTTAAGGCAATTTACTATATTTTTGAAGATTAACTAGCAGTTGGAAATTAAATGAAATATGAATGGTGATACTTGCAAAATCTTCTGGTTTTGTCATTACCAGTTCAATAAAATTTATGTTTATTCTTATAAGTATTAAAGAGTGGGCAGTGGATTTATCGATTAAATCATAAATTAACTCAAGATCACCGAAATACTTATTTTTTTATATTTGTCAGCGTTTTGTAACTTTTTAACTGTAATTTTAATTATTAATTGCTTTAATTAGCTATAAAATGCGACTGAATATAAGAGTTATTACTTCTGTGACCACTTAATAGAATTTTAAGAAGCATTACAGCACCCCTACGAGTTTTGATTGTACGAAACGTTGACAGCTTTCGAGCAGTTATGAAACGAGTTCTTGATTGTGATTGGTTGTTATTTGGCTATGATTTGTTAATAAACCAATCACAACCAAGAATTTGTTGTTCGAAAACTATCAACGTTTTATACTTTAAAACTTATAGTAGCGCTACAGTTGAATATTTTAATATTTTAAATTTTTAAATGAATATTTATGCTTAGTGATGTACAGGAATGAGTCATTTTAAAGACTTCTAAAAAGAAGGTTTTATGTTTTTTCTGTAAGAATTTCTCTTAAAAATAGGATTCAATGTATGTACATATATTTTTTGGTTTACAAATTTTTTCGCCAATTGTGGACAGATTTTCTATTTTCTGCAATAAGAAGAAAAACTTAAAACAATACGATTTAAGTATCAATGAATGAAAGCAAAAGTATAATTTGTGATGACGTCATCAAAACTTTTGCTCTATTATTATTATTATTAAATTAATAATCTTTCTTTAAACGTTATTTCTGTTAGTTATGACATTGTGAATATAGACTTCAGAGACGTACGAAGAATGTATATACTTCATAAAAGATTAATATTACGCACAGAATCAGTCATTGTGGTGTCAGCACTTGATACTAAAACGTGATTTGTAATCTGTACATTAAAAACCTATATTTCAAACACTTTTGAAACTACACTAACAAACAAATATAATAGTGTTGTCTCGTTTGGTTCTCAGTTTTTCCGGTAACCGGTTCTTCTGTAGGTTAGGGAAGTCGCCCCACTAGCTTATATTTTCACTTTCTTTGAGACAGTAATACCAACATTCAAACACCTACTTACGTATTCTAAGATAGTTCCGTATTCATAATTATGAACACGTCTGTATTATAGTCAACTATAGACTTCATAATTCTCTACCTTCTGCTTCAATTATGTCTTTATATTGCGCACTAATATTTAATAAAATATACAAGTATGGTGTATTCTTTGGTAGTAAAAAGTAGGCATCATTTCAAACACAAAAAATATTTTAATCAGTCAAGTCAGATATAAAAAGACAATAAATAAAACTTCAGCATCTATTGTTAGTCTGTGTGTTCATCATACCTCGTAGCAATTACTATTAAAATATTAATGGATAGATTTGACCTCGAATTTATCAAATTAATTAAATGTATAGATTATTTTATTAATTTCAAATCCATCACCAATATCTCAGTTCCAATACAAAGTGAGGTTAACTAGGTTTAAAGATTACAATATTTATTACTTTTACAATTAACATTAATTCAAATAACCTTTGTTAGATTTTATAACAAACATTTAACTATTTTATAGATTGACGTAGAACCATTGACCCGACGCTTACGCAAGATGGCCGATTATGAAACGTATATAATTTAATATTTGAAGTACAATCTGTGAATTATTCGACTGACATGTTAGCGTATCATTAGAATGGATGTATTAACTCCAACAATGTATCCAATTTTTTTATATTAGGTCTTTAAATCCTATTTTTTTTTTAAATTGCAACTTGGCATTTAGTCAATATATTTGGTTGTCTTTGGACCCATATCAAACTTTTTACTACTCGTATATGATTCATTAAAAAAGGAATAAGCAATTATGCCATTAAAACCTCCTTCATTATTCATTAAATATTATAAGACGACAGTTAGCAGAAAAAGTGGAATTTGAAATTCTTTGAGAAATAAAAAAGATATTTTGAACTTTTACTAATAATGTTTTGATTATTAGTAGAACTCGTGTAGTAGTAGTAGTACTAGTAGTAGTAGTACAAGTAGTTCATTAGTTCATTAGTGGGACATCGATTATGAATAAGGACAGCACAGGTTTGCGAAATGTGGTCTTGAGTCTTCATGGCGTCGCTCGGTCGCGGTCGAAGACAACGGTTCATTTATTTTGTACGCATTCCAACACGCCACTAGTTAAATACATTTTATTAAAAATATAAATGATAAATAATATCATTGACTAATCATGGGATTTAAAAAACTATAAGGGCCATGATTAAATTTTTTGTGAAAAAGGTTACCTCCAACCTTCTAGAGGTGTTTACGCACCGCTTCCGATTCGAATCCGAGAATCTTCAGACCAAATTCGGATATCACTTAAGCAAATGTCAAATAAATTGAATAAGAAAATTCAGAGACATACCTAAATACTTTAGACGAATTATGACAAAATAATTATATATTTTATGTCTTTTTATAAAACGTTAAATTATTTCGCATTGCGTTTAACTAATTAATCACTTCAACTTCAGAATATACCCTTATATGAAACAAAGAATATTTACTATGTATTGTTTTGTTTCGCGATATGTGCGAATGCGTTCACAAATATACCTGCAAGGGCTTCTTCATCCGATAACCGTCATTTAAATCGGATTCGGATTATATTCGTTATTCGTTCGGATTATATTCGTTATTCGTTACATGTCGAAAGCTGTAAGACATTATTATTTTTTTTAATGATTTAACTAATAAAGACTCCATTATATAATATAGTTGGCAGATATCTAGTTTTTAATATTTCTTAACTTGTAGCTATGGAGAAATGTTGGAGATAATAATTTCGTCTGTATAAGTTCAAAGGGCGAGAGAAATCGTGAAGACACTGTCACTCTATAGGTACGTCGGTTAATGTCAAAAGTTATAACAAAGGAACTTATTAAAAGATGGCTGACATATCGCTTATAAGACATGTTGCGTAATTATACAGAATAGTCTAATATACTAAATATATGTTTGAAACTGTCTATAAATATGTTAAGACAAATATAGAATTAAAAGTTCTTCTACACATGTTACGAACCTGCATCCTCTGGGATGTCGTTCCGTCGCTCTAACAATTGAGCTACCGTGTTGCTACCGCCTTGATTATTGAGCATTCTATAAAGCTATATTAATCCTTAATTCTCATCGGGACGGATTCAACATCAATTAGGCTTCCTCGATAAATTAAATCGATTTATATTCGAAAGAAGACAATTATTAATACATTTAAATAAATATTGTTTCTAATTGCCTTTAATGAAACTATGTCGAGCCCTCCGGACGTAATCACGTCAGAAATCAATTGATAGACTTCGACAAACTACAGACAAGCAATCAAACAGTCCGATGTAATTGTGAATGAAATACACCATTATTAACTCTGGATTGTTTGTTGTATTGCCTTGGAAATAAAACAAATAATATAATGCATATTTAAAAATAATAATATTTTAAAGCATAACCTCTTATCTCTAATAACCAAAAAGTAGCTTGAAATATATTATTCGCCAATTTATTTAAAATTTGGTGTTCAATATTTCCTATATATATAATTTTGACACGTACTTTAATTTTGATACCTATATTTAAATATCTAAACAGGTATGATTCTTCGTCAGGACTACATTACTGGTATGAATAATGATTGAATTATTTAATAAAATGGTTTAATAAATTATTAATGATTGTTGGTTAGCAGATATTACTTTAGCTGTCACTGTGAATTGTATACGGTTTAAAATTGAAAGGTTCTGAAATTGAAATTCTTTGCATATCACGACGGACACGACTACTTTTAATTCATGCGATACAAAAAATATATATTTATAAATTACTGCGTTATATACTTAGTACATAAGTAAACTTATAGAGTGAATATTACATTCACTGAATTCAATACAAGTTAAAGTCAATATTTAATGGGTCATGCAATATTCAAAACATAAAAAAAGTATCCTATACTCTAACTGGACCAATAAGTTATATTCACCTTAAGTTTCATCAAAATTAGACCAGTAGTTTATTCATGATGCCCATGATGGTACCCCTAAATATTTATATATATCAGTGTTTTAAATATTGCTTTATTGTGAAAATATTCTCTTCACATTAGAATAGACAAGAACTATTTCATTACATTGTAAATAATAATAGATCTTATTGAGCCGTTGTTATGTTTTCAATGACTCAACGTTGCCACTTGAAATATCGAGTGGCTCTTTTACTAATGAGGAAAATTACAGACGTACTAATTAGTAGGGGAAATATTTAGTTATTCATACATTTCGTGGGTCATATGGTACTCAATACTCATATTGAATTAGGTCTTATTTAACGGTAGAATGTTTTAAATTGATTTTTCAGCGTGGCGAAGAAGTCGCGGCTAAGAGCTAGTACACTAATATTTTATTTTGTAACCTAGCTACCAGTTGTATCTCTCACGTTTGCTGTGAGTCGTGTTCTTCTAAATTGGACATATAATATTGAAGTAAAGTTAAATTGCCAATCCGTTATATATTGAGGCTGTTATATTTAAACCTTTAATAAATAACTTACAATTTATCTTCTTGTCGAGGTAATCCGACATTAAAAGCGACGACACAAATCTTGGGTATTTTGTATATATTTTCGATTAGATTTTCCTTTTTAAATACGAATTTAGTAAAAATAACATTAAGATTGTTCTATTATATTTTCATAATTTAGTTTAATTATGTCACAGACAATCTTTTGATAATGTAGAATTCATTTTCGTTTTCAGGCAGCTAGTGCTCTGTTTACTTTAGACAGCGCTCGTGGAGAAGAATTAGCTAGAAGACTAGCACGCGGGGAAAGACGGAGAAGAAGATGCAGGGCTACCCTCGCCCTAGTTGCATTACTGTTGTTGTTGGCGGCTGTAGGGGCTGTAGAATTGCTTATGTCCAGGGGGCAGAGAATCTTTGGGGCAGTTTTACGATGACCTGGTAAGTGTGAGACCGTTGTTAGAGATTCAGGTGTTCCAGTTTTTTTTATTTAATCAGAATTAAAGTTGTTGCATAATACATTAAATCCCGCTTATTTCTTATACAAATATTCTTCAAATATAATATATTCCGATTTCATCATAATAGTATTTTTCCCGATTTTTTTAATTTCCAGCAGCTCGTGGACAATCCATTTGGATGAAATACAAAAGAAAATCTAAATTATGACTTATATGAATGCAGACTAGAGTATTATATTTCTGTATAATTAAAAGTATTTAGAATTAGATACGATAAGGACGCTTTTTGAACATATAGTAATATTATTCGAACATCTGTCTGTTTGTTTGTGGTGTCTACCAATTTCAACTTTAAGGTCAAAAGTGACAACATTGAAAAAGTTTCGTAAATTCGCAATATCTTCTTATATATATATGTGTATACATATTGTTTTATTATTATAATTCATGTAAATATTCATTAAAATTGACGTCATACTCATTTAAATACGAAATGAATGTAGCAGTGTCATAAAGTTTAATTTAGATGTAGATTAATATAATGTAAATTATATATCTAGATGTTTTAATTTGTGACTAACATTCGAAAGTAGATTATTTTGTATATTTTAGAATAAGTAATGTATTTTATTTAATGAAAGCAGATATATTAATGTTATAGCATCTGTTATTTTAAGGTCATTTATTCTTTCACCACATGAATCAAATTACCTATCTAGTATCTTTTCTAGTATTCACTTACTTCAGACATCATTATGTATTGGAAAGAATTCTGAAAACATATTTTAATTACTTTATATAATTGTGATATCAGGTTTTTTGATAAATTTCTAATTTCATATTTCTTGAAGATCTATTTTTGCTATTTTATAATTGTATCTATTTCTTCTAGAAATAATCAATATTTTACTAATTTGTAGTTTAGGTCATTTTAGAAAATTGAATTAGTTTTATTTAGTTTAAAACAGTTCTTGGCTGTGTAATGAAACTTTTTAAAAAATATTGGATATACCTAGTTATTTTTAAGATTGCCTACTTTTATTATTATATAACATATTATATATATACATTTATATATATATATATATATATATATATTAAAAATTGTGTGATAACGGTTTTCAAGATAAAAAGCACATAGTGCGTAGTGAATTCAGTGTAAACAAATATATTATTATAATATACGCTATTTGTTTTATTACTTTCAAAGCAAATAGTCTTTATTGCAATATCATTGTGACATTTATTTCTAAAAACATTCAAGTAACGTACAAAAACATGTATACGTCATCACTTAAGGTAAACCACCCAAGTAAACATTGCTGCACACATACACAATTTGTTTTAACAAACACTCATATTTAATTTTCAAATTCAATTGAATCGGGAAATCGTAACCAAAGTAGTCTTTATGTTATTAAAATGAATATTATATCAATTCAATGCAGTATTATTATAATGAAATACTATTTACTTCGTATATATATGTCTATTCCCACAGAGCACTATTTTAAATGGCGACCGAATGTCACATTACGACGTGACAAATGTCAGTTCGTATATTGATAGCGTCTAGAAATTTGTAGTGGTTAGAAAGTCTAAATACACACAAATGCATATTTTTTTTGTGAATTTGAAATCGAAAACTCACTTATTTCTTTTAAACATTATCGAAAATTGTTAGTTTAACAAGTTCGTCCCTCCATTTATCCGATCTTTTTAATGTTAAACAAAAATTTCTTCTACCTATATTAATTATTAGTCTTTAATGAAGAAGATCAAAAAACAATAGAACGACATTAATGTTCCATGCTATATAGTAGAAAAAAAAATGGTATGTCTTTGTCTCTATTCTCATGTTTTTGTCGGATTCTGATCGGACGCAGTGTCCTATAACCAATTAGATTCCGAGTTTTCTCCGATTATTCCCGAATAAACACGAACGGTGTTAAGTTGTGTTTGTTAATAAAATGGTCTCGTTCAATGTATTTTACAAATGTATTATATTATATCCACATATCATAAACAATTTTTTTTTTTATGTTATACATTTTAATTTAATAAATTATAATATTAAGAGACCTCGTCTAATGTTAAATATTTGTGATTCAATTAATAATGTAATTAAAGAATGTCAATCAATACAATATATTATTCAGTCTTCTGCAAAAATAACTTCGTCTATTTTTTGGTCTAGTTCGTCCATAGGGACCTCGTCCAATACTTGACATTTGAAAGCTACCGCCAAAATCTGAAATAAGGAGACATATTATTTTATTATTTTAGTATTATTTACATTACTCAAATCATAATATTTATTAACTTAAAATATCTACTGTATCCATTCAGATTGTATTTTCTAATATTCTCGCGAGTAAACATTTCAATAAAAGTATTTTTACGGATCTAGCTCGCGTTTAATTGAATTTATATTTAACATTATAAATGGGAAAAAAATCTATAAAAAAAATCTATCATAGAAAAATAAGCTAATTATTGAGACCAGTTAAAAGTAATATTCCTTAACAATGTGTTGATGTGTACAAGATTGACTGTGAATGTGGATTGTCATACATTAATCAAACAAAGAGCAGCGTCGGTAGAAGAGTTAGGGAATTCATAGCAGATACCAAAACTATTCGTACATCGAAGTCAGCAGTCAGTGTGTGAGTATACCATCAGTGTGTATATACCAAAGACACACCCAATAATTATGTTAGATTTTATAAATCACAAATCCTCGCTAAGGAACACTACATACCTAGAATGATTCGCGAGGCTATTGAAATTAAAAAATATCTTTATTTTAATAGAGAAGATTGCTGTGAACTTTCGAACACCTGAGACCCTCTTTTGAACATTGTAAAATCACATCTCTTTGACCGCACTGTGAGAGCTCAAGATACTGTTAGTGCGTTTGTGTGCATCCTGAACTCTGCTCGAAATCTTAGGAACCGTTGGAGGTAGATGACTAATTGACTGATTATACATCTCGTCTCACCTTGAACACAATTGTTGCAAAGCATTCGAAACGCCGGGTTAAATTTAAAAATGTATAATGTAAAATATAAATTCAATTATACGCGAGTTAGAGCCGTAAAAATAGTTTTATGTATTCAATCTTTCATGAATGAAAAATATAATTTTTAAATATATTTATTTACTAAATATTATAAATACTACATGTATTTGACGTCAATAAACAAGACAGACTTGAGTAACAGTCATTGAAAATGCAAATACGAGCACAGTTGTGTTAAAAATTACAAAAAAAGGGAAAAAAATCAAACAAGAATGAGAAGAACCTTTAAAATCTGTTTGGATCCATATTGTACTATCGTCCTTTAACCTCAAAGGGCTCAAAATGTAGAATTCCTCTGCTTTTTCATAACCTTACCTTGGGTGCTGTGTCAGGGTTGGCTCTGAGCTGTGCGATGTATCTGTCGTAGTACCCCCCACCGTGACCCACGCGCCCCCCCGCGCGGGAGAACGCCGCCCCCGGGGCTATAATCAGATCCAACCCTGGGAGAGATATAAATATATAATTGAATGAAATGACAAATAGTAGATTATATTGATTTAATTCCTTGTTGGACATATGATGAAATTCTTTGGTAAATGTGCTGAACTAATAAGTCTCGTTTGAGAGCCAACTATGCAACTCCAGTCCTAATAATTTATTTATTTCGCGCTAAGTATAAATACAAGATAAGGCGTTGGTCGTCTGCTTACATGTTTACAAAATATTTAATACAGTATATAATAATAAAGGAAATAAAACATATTATTATATACAGTATACAATATAAAGAAACTATTGACTATTGGATATTTGGAGGATCTTCAACTTGACTTTCACACCGTTACTTCCTCTCTAGTACTTTGCAATTGACTGACCTTTTTCTAAAGCATTCTCTCTGGGCATATCCTTGGAGTGCTGCTGGATGCCGTGTCTGGTGAGCGGCATAGCGTCTTCGTCTCCTGACTCCAGCTTCAGCATCCTCATGACGCCGCCCGCGTACTGCGGGACGAACGCCGACGCCCCTCGCTCTTTGATGTGTTTGATAATCGGTGCTGTGTCAACTTCCTGCGGAGTGCTCATGAAGATGGCCACCCTTTGAGCAGATTTGTACGAAGGGTGGTTTATGATCTGTAAATAATTGCATATCTTTACATAAAGTAGTTATAAACAATGTTGGTTCGTATTATAGTATTATTTCCACTAATAATTCCTTTTTTTTTTATTCTATAAGCAAAATTATAAACTTATATCTACTTATAAACTATCTGACTCGTGCCTGATTCGCTGAGGGTCAAAGAGACTTATGTGGTTTCAATCTACTAAAAAGTATGATTTTCAATTAATAATACATCAAAGCGCAAGAGTTTCAATAAGTTCCATTGGGTGTTTCATCCGACTTACTCCAGAATCCGGATTCACCCGCGCAGGTCTCGATCCTGTTTAAATATTCAGATAAAAAGCAGCTTTGTTACTCGCTGACTTTATAGTTTAAGAAGTGTAAGAAAACATTAAATCAAATGAAACAAACCACAATTATAATAATAATATTAGTACAGATAACACTTAGTATATATATATTTAAGATGTGTTGATTATATTGTATCTTCATGATAACCTTTGACATGTACTGTTTGAGTTATTTCAAGTGGAAGTGCCGTCATATTATTATCTTTTCTTAGTTGTTATAATTTATCTTTCGATAAGACTCTTCAATTAGGGATTTTGTATACATGATATAAAACTAATCAGTTGAAGAAGTACCCTAATTTGGGGTTGATAATAGTACGATTTCTGGCAATACTTAATCATCAATTAAAAGCCGTGATTGTTATTTCTAAGTGTACTTCTAAAGTAAACGAATAAAAAATAAACATACATTTGTACGTATATAATAAATACATTTAAAATAGTCACCTTGTTATAAACAATCTTCGACTGTCGTTCAATCTCCTCGGGGGTGAGAGTTGCCAATCTCTTGTCAATCTCCTCTCGTACTAACGCCTTGGCAGGGTTGGGCGAGCGACTCATTCTTGATACTTTACTGAAATTAACATTCATATTATATAAAAAGAATGTTTTATATATTGGTTGCGACAAATATATACTTAGTTCTATTACACCTCTAAGATATAATAAGTAAAGTAGGAGTGATTAAAAAAACTAAGATAGGTTACAGAATCTAGAATTGTTTGTTTTGGCACCGACGGTAGATATTTGATTTGACACAGTTTCGCTTAGCTTTGGGTCATATGCTGTTTTTTTAAATCTGAAGTAGTTATACATTATTAGTCAATATTTTACGGTTTGAAGTTAATATTATTGCACTCTTAATTTTGAATTTAATACTTATGTAAATTAAAAAAATATTTTCTATTGTACCTACAGAAGATATTTATTAAATTGAAAAGATAATACATTTAATACTTTTATTTCGGATTTAATTTAACCAATTTGAGAGTTATTCATAATAAAATAATAATGTTATTTTATTTTATACGTTTAAAAGATATTTACACTAAGAGCCTAATTAGTTTTATTATAAAAATAAAACAATATAAAAGGGGCACAATAGGTGTGCAATACAATTTACGAGCAAAAGAAAATTATGAATAACCTGTAGTAGTATATACTAAAAGCCATTATTACCAACACAATAATAATCAACATGTACTGGCAACACAATGCCACACAGCGACTAAGTCAGCCAATCATTCTATAAGTAAAAATAAGTTTACAAAACAATTTTACAGCTCACCTATAATAGTTCACGATATTCCGTACCAACATTAATGCACCGACTAATATTTATTATACGAATTGCTATATGTTTTTATCAGAATGGCATATCTACAGACTACGCAGTTAAAATACATACACTAAACGTATCTTCAAACAAATGAAAACAAGACATCGTGCAAACATTGCCACTATGAACAATTGATAACAACGCCATCTATTCATAAAGAGTAATACTTCTAAGACTCTTAGTTGTGTAAGTATTGCTTTATCATTAGCTAGATGTCACTACAAAACAATAATATTTTTTTTTAATAAATTAAGTTTAATTAGGTATATTTCTTTTCATTCTTCAAATTCTAAATCGATGTTACAATTATTTTTCGTATTATTATAAATTTTAAATTGAATCTTCTATAAAATAAAAAGATTTTACTTCACATAATAAAAAAGCAAGAGAATGTATTATTCCAACATCCTGAAATTAATCCAGTTAAATGGAATATTCCCTAACCATATCTCGATAAACATTAAAAAGGTAAACATAGATATGAAGGCTTCAATGAATGATCACATGAAAATGTTAAAGCAATAAAAGTGAATTAGACCGGAAGTTTGTCGATAAATAAACTGGTTTATCAGTGCATTAATATAATTTACATGGATAAGTGGAGTGCAAGATTATAATTCTTGTGTGCTTTCTCGTCTGTAAAATGGAAAAGTCAAGTCATATTCTATTTTATTATATTTGGCATAGAATACGGTACATACAAAAAAATAATTTGTAAGTACGAACTATTAGCAATGAAATGATACAATGTCTTTTTAATTGTTTGTAACGGGATGAGTGAGTGAGACTACTTCATAAAATTAGCTCGGAGAGATAATATTTTATTGGCTTTAGAAACACGTGATGCAATAAATAAAATGAAATATATACATTTAATAAGACAGTAAATACTAAACTAAACATTAAATATTTTATGACAAACTTGATACTCAAGTATGTTTGTTTGAGTATCACGTAAAAAGTACGGTACAGAATTTGACAAGATTGGCTTTTATATTTGAAATAGCTTCTAATTTTATAGTGAGGTAATAAGCTAATAATTCTATTTAAATACTTAGATCCACGCACATATTTGATCTCCTCTACCCTAAGGTTGCCTCGAAGAGATTGCTCTTTAGCAATAAGGCCGCGTGTTCAAGAAATAAAAATATAGTACATTTTGTTTGATTTGTTATTGTTTTTATATTTTTGTTTGTTATAATTGTTTGCACAACAAAGAATATCGTATCGTAAGTAAATTGCCTTACTCAATATAAATACTTTTTATGCTGTGGTAACACATAAAAAAATAAGCAAAATTATATTGTTCTCTTCTTTTGAATCATTTTTTTTTAATAGTTTGCCTAGTTTTAATTTATTTATAGACATAATCTTATAAGTTATTAGGAGATGTTAATATTAGGTACTTAAATATATTTTATTTACATCGAGTTGAGTGCAGAACTTCTTTTTAATAAAAATTGAATTTCCATTTCGAGTCAGTTTGAAATATAAGTAAAGTCGAGTGCTCCTCTAGTATGTAAGTTCATTAAAGTGATTAAACTTACGATCTAATATTACATTTCCAATATTGTATAACGACAGTAGAGTCGATAACACCTGACTGACGCTTCAACAGGAATAATCGCTTTTTGATGACTCGAGTCAGGTTATATTTTTAGATTGTTATTAACCTTTGCCTCTGTAATATGATCAAACTGTTTACTTCTTATCTGATGTCTGATGACAAGATATATTCAGAATTAATGGAACAAACTTATATGAACACTATTTTTAAAATTTAATTATTTATATCGTGTTTTTTATAAGAGAAAAACAAAATGATATCTTATTTTAATCCTTTATAACATATATTTATTTATTAATATAAACTCAATGAAAATATTATGTTCTTGAATTTATAAGTATATTTTGTCGCATCTTGCAGGTATATTTTATCCTTTTATTATGATTGGTGGCCGCCACGTGGTCAAATTATCACCGTTATTCAAAGTTTGAATATTTATGAGGGTTTCCACGAAAATAACCTACACCTTCATTGGATAAAGATTTTTGAATGTTATTCTGTTCCGACAGTTAATAATCTACTCTTTGCGATTATTTAACTCGGGCTATTTACAATTTTAACGTACAAAATAAATCTTTCTGTTAATATTACCTAATACGTTTTCAGCTCTCTGCGCTTTAATCACATAAACTTTAAAACTGTCTATTATTCATAAGAGATGCAAAGTTTTTTTTCACATATTAATATTATTAATTTCGTATTGAAGTTTGTTTTGATTAATTTAATCTGATAGAGTTACGTTTCTTCAAGATTTTTCTTGAAATTTAATTTTTTTGAAAGTAGATTCATATTAAATAATAATGAATGATGATTTCTTAAGATAAGATATAAATTACAATATATCCCTACTATGAATACAGAATTGACTTTCCTAAAATAAGTTTGATTTCAAAGAATGATAAGTAGGTCCTTATTGATAATAAATATTTCTGCTTAAAGATAGTGATAACAATACTTTAACAATACTTTAATAACGCCGCATACTTTTAATAAACTAACTAATATATGAGTGGGAATCTAGAAGTGAGCTTTTATACCTTTGTACCTAAAAGTAGAAATCATCGTCCTGCAGTACAAAGACATTCGCAGATGCGTTCCCGTCCTTGAGGAACAGCGAAGGGTGAGTTAGGGTATGGGACAGGGAGGGCGGGGGAAGGTTTTGATACTCTGGTACTCATTTACGTATGAAATTTGTAAAAGCCATATCGGGTCTCATTATGTGTCTGACAAATACAATCACGGAAAAAATATATTAATAGCTCAGTGTATGAATAAAATTTTATTTAAATTGATATTATCTGTATCAAACTACACCGACATTATATTATATGGATGTCAAAAATAGTAAATAAATCATAACAGAAATAAGGATAAAGATAAGGATAGGGATGCGATTAAGGATACCATCTCGGCCATCTCATATTTCATATTTCATAATGTAAATGAAAAAAACAATGTATCTTTTCTCTATTTCATCGGACACTCAATTCTATACTTAGTAGTATAACGATGAAAAACTATAATTGGTAGTTGTAAGTAAGTATACAACCAAAATGACAATTATCCAACCGACGTGGATCGCAAACACTTAATTAAAGATTGTAAATTGATATCTTTTTATCTTTCTTTCGTTCTCATTATTGTGTGATTGTCTCGTCTTGATTTAACTTTCAGTGAGAATTGCACGAGCAGCGAGATAAACATTGATGGTATCTGAATGATTAAAGAGTCGTTCACAATTTTCGAAAGCAGGTTCTCTGCCTCAGCAGCACCAGTGAACGACAACACATGTATTTGAACCAATTGCTTTACAAATTAAAGTAGTTTTGCGACTCGGGAAGCATTACGTTTCTATTCACAGTGCATGGCTAGAAGTAGTGCAGCAAGCTAAAGCTTCTTTAAATTAAGACTTGTACTATAATCTAATTTATTCTGGCTGGGCGTTATTTAAGTCTGTTGGTGTCTTGTTCCTTTTCGAAACCTGGAAACTGGCCAATCATAAGGATATCCTATTCATAAGACATGGAAAGTCATAAGGAGTTTTGGTGTGCAGTCAGAAGACGGGAGGATGAACTCACAATGACTAAAGTACGTAATGAGTGACAGTAGCCATAACCTGTCACGACCAAATGACAGAGCAATTATCTCACAATAAAATATAACAAAAGATATTATATTTTATGATTACTTCAATGAATCAGTGGAATTCCCGAAGACTATCAAATTAAATGTTTACATGTTGGTTTGTAAGACAACGTGAGAAATTTGTTATATTGAATATATATCAAATAAGTTTCCGTTAAAGTTTTATAACAGCCGTTGAAGATACTGCAGTTAAATAAACGTTCACCATTTTGAAATATAACTTTCTTAAGGTGTACATTTTTCGAATAAATATACTAATTTAATTAGCACATTGGAAGATATACGGTTTGTCACACATCTATTTAACACTTCATTAAATATAAGTATTATTACAGATATAATACAACCATGTGTCAGAACAACGTTAGTCATTACAGAGTCTATATAGAAACATTATGAAAATATGAATACTTTTTGGTAATTCAAATATAAAATGTTGTTTATTATTAAGAAACGTTATTACTGAAACATCAATTTAAAACACTAACAGGCTCAGTGGATTAACCGGCCGTGCTTCATAGTTGTTGCTTTTATTACGAATAACTATATAACAGATACAATATAAAATAGTCTTCATTGTCAAGAATTACCGAGGTTAGTAGGTTACCGCATATGATGATTGGAATACATTTTCTATTCACATTTTTATTTATTGTAAACGTAGCAGTTGTTATTGAAGACTGGTATAAACAAACACGCCTACAGCAACTGGACATATTAATTCACTAATAAATAATTTAATTTCTCTAAGTAAATTTATATGCATATGTCATGTAGTACATACACCCTTTCAGTTTTTTATGTCAACATGACCTCATGTAACAGTACGTTATTAAATTTGTAGGTCAACTTTCATGACCCACAAAGTTTTGCAGTTTCATATCTAAATACAATTTAAATGTACTGTTATATGTATCAAGGGATGTAGTAATTTCTTTGTCGTTTGTAGCCAGCGAGGTGTGGCGACTGGCGAGTATAAACTCTTATTTCTAACCGTTCTTTGTTCGGCTGCCCAGGGGGCGCTGTCGGCGTCCGTCACCGCGGCCCGTCGGCCCGCAGTACACCGCGACCATTTGCCACGCTGGTACGCTTATCCACGCTCTTCAAAACGAAAACTTTTTTACGTCAGTTCAATGGATATAACCTAACACGCCGCGAGTTATACACAAATGTTGTGTTTATTGTCAACAAATAGTATGGTCTGCTAAACGAGTTTTATTGAGTGTAATTCAATGATGTGAGTTGTGTTGTGTTCAGCTATGAGTATTCAAAAGTGCCTTCTGGATAACTCCAGCAGGATGATCAAAGCGATGTCAACAGCGAAATCATCCAACAGTGAAGTTAAAACGGTTAGTTATGTTTGATATTGTAACATGGTGGAATATTAACTTAGAGGTTATCTTTATTTTGACGTTGAAGGTTAATGCTAAGTTAATCATTTTACGCGTTGATTGTGTATATTCGTATTATTAGTTGTATGTAACTAATTAGGAAACTTTAACTAATTTCTTAAATTGAAAATAAAACACAGTTCTTGCAGTTTTACCAATAAAAATTACGAATGGTGACATAATTTTTTTTTATCTACTAGGTATGCATATTGCAATTCTAATTCACTTGTCAGATTGACTTTTGATATTCTTTAAAAAAAGTAAGAGCAGATTTTAATTTATTTTTGACTCGTCTAAGATTTGTTTTTTTTTTTATAAATTTCACTAACAAAAAATCTAATGCCGTTTCGCCCGCTTTTAAAAAATATTTAGTTAATTCGGTTATAATATATTTTTTTACAAAAAACGCCTTAAAATAGGTATAAAATAATATGAAATCAGTAATATTTACTCTCCAAGCCCGTTAGTACAGTTTTTTCTTATTTGAAGAACATAATGTTCACAGAATATTCATTAATTCAAACTCAAATTTTGTTTCAACGTTTATTCTAACAAATAAGGCCTAATTTAACACAAAGGCTTACCAGTAAGTAGCCCGAAGTCGTAGACTATACAAACTCCTGCCGTCATATTTAAAAATATGATTTACCATTATTCAGCTTTCATTCCATTAAATGTAGATTTTTAAACAATTTATACAACCTTTTTACTTTTACATAAAAAACGTTGATTCTGCGAAAATTAATCTTAATATTAGTGATTTATAATGATTAAGATAATATTTTATCCTATTTAGGTTAAATTTAAACTTCTAATTATTGTAACTTTCCTGGCTATAGCGGTAGTCGTAATTAGCTTTGGTAAAGAGGTGGTCTCGAAAGAGGCGGTATGAGACCTACCCGGGTGGCGTTGGGGGTTTATATCATGGAAAACATAATTATGGACTATTTTCAACGTGTTCTACTCAACTATTATAATGTCATTTATAATAAATTCTATGCAATACTCAATTGTTTAACAAATATGTTGTTCTTTCAACGCAAAATCTAACTTAAATTCTTACTGGCCATAGAGAATTGACAGATGGTTATTGCACAATTAAAACTAACGTCATCAAATAAAGTTTACGATAGGAATTAGCGTGATCCGTACGTAAAAGAATATTCCACTCGCCCATGTGACAATATATACATTACGAAACTGACTCACTCTTCAGTTTAATGTTTAAATCTTGTCACGCTTTGCTAACAATCATCTTTTTAATTCAAATCCATCACAGACATGTTCTTTAAACCGCCATCACACGTCACAATTTACAACACTTGTTCCTAAGAGCGTGACGTTGATAAAATATTCAACCGACTCTTTTAAAAAGTGCGTCATTTGATTCCATCATAGTTTTGATAGCGTCACTAATATACGACCGATATTAAAACGACATTAAATAATGGCTTATATATATATAATTTGTATGTTGGTAGTATTTCATATTTACGAGGTTATACTCTCATGGTGAGTGTAGTGTCACCTTGTGTGTTAGATTATTTTTATATTCTATAAATGTTAGAGATTCGTATCTGTACGTCATTAATGAATGACAAATAAAATAAAGATGAAAAAAAGATAAATATTAATTATCCCTGCGATATAATTTATCCAATAAAAGTAGATTACAATATACTTAAATATTAAGTAAGTTCTACGATTTATTTACTAATATTTGTTAAAATCTTAATGTGTATACCTACCTTTATATTGTTTTACATTGTATATATAAATAGTAAGTATTGTGTGTATGTTAGTAGAGTATCGTAATACTCGTTCGTCACGACAACTATTACGTAGTTCAAACCCCTTTTAATTTATTATTTACAAGCCAGCCGCGACCTAACTCGCCTTCACGGTCTACAAAGGTATTAAATATAATTATACCTTTTTAATTCTGCTTTGAAAGTGTATGTATCGTTGATGCAAGTACAATTCACCCCCTACTGCGCATTGCAGAGAAGTCGAGATGTATGTAGAGCGCTAAATCGATTGTGTCCAAACATTCCTTACTTGGATAATTTACATATTGTATATATTCAGCGAGCTCACCATGAACTCTTAAAAACTATCACAGTGCCAAGAAGTTGTATTACAATGATATGACTTTAATCCGTACAATGAGCTCTATAAAACTATATTGTTTTATTCCTGCTTAGTGACGTCAAAGAATGAATGATTTCTTTTAATGCTAAAATTGTACATAGAAACAATAAAATATTAATACACACATCATGACACGAAATCATTCAATCTTTTACTATAATATTCTTATAGTAAAAGAGTGAATGATTTCGTATGACGTCATCAAAATTTCTTATCGAAACATAAAAGTTTATACATACATTATTGTAATAAGGCTATAAGAGTCTTGGTAGACCTGCATTGAAAAATCATGGTGGATGAATAATACCTTTAATATAATGTAAATTAAATACAGTAAATAGTAAATAGACTATTTACTGTATTTAATTTACATTTTGAAATATTTGTATTATTCATATTATTAGCTTATTATTTCGATATTATTCTATAACAAGGAATCTATATTCAAACATTGTGACTTAGCTCAAACCTTGCTTAGCTCAAAACCTAGACTGCTGCGTGTCATAGTCAATAGTAACTGAAATGAAATGGAACTCTACATCCTAAAAGAGATAAAGTGTGATTCAGACGACACGACACGTTACAGTGTTATAATGTTTAAATTATCCTCCCTAAATTACTTATTAATAGTTAGTGTGTAGTTTCCTTTATAAAGATATATTGTTGGATATTTTGAGTGTTTTTTTAAAGCTCTTTTACAATAATCGCGATATTTATTATTCAGTTCGTATTGTCATAAATATATTAAGAGTATTTCACGTATTTTCATTTATTATTCAAGTTATTTATTTTTTACTGTTAGGTACAAAATATACTGAACTTTATATTTATGTCTTAGTTAATCAAATTAATCGCACTACATATCTGCTAGTCTATCAATTGTACTGTGTAGATCCGTCCTTATATTATTTCCGACAAGCGTTTCTCATCATCATTCAGGCTGGCTTAATGAAGTCTCACGGCCTGAAATTATTTTTTCTATATGAAAGATATATATATATATATATATATATCTTATATATATATAATTTAACTCATACTAGTCATATAATAATAAATATTGATATTCATTCACTAGTACTATTTTTTCATATAGTTATATATTAAAGGCAATCAATCTTGATACATTTTTGACAACATTTTCAACATAAATTCTGACATCTTATAAATATATAATAAGCTTAACAATTACTAAGCACTTTAATATTTTCACGCTATAGCGTAATTAAGCCCGAATGTGCCGTCAATTACAGAGCTCTTAAATAAGTTACACCATTAGTACTCGCATAAGTCCATATTGAGACGGAATTACAAAGTTGTTTTTTTTCTGCCCTCCCCTCCCTCTCACCCATGACTCTTAACAATGGCCTGAGGCTGGTTTTAAGATGAAGCAAAATTCAAATATTTTTTTCCCTTTTTAACTCATAACGAATACATGAATGTGGATATGAGATAGAGAGGGAGACCAAAAGAGAGATGGATGTGCTGTGTGAGTAATGACATGAGAATTAAAGGAGTAGAGATAGAGTTGACGGAAGATAGATGCGAATGTAAGAGGGAAATATGTTGTGCGGATCCCACTTAAAAGGTTCAAGGGGCAGGATTATTATTTTATTCAACACTGATAAGGTTTCAACTTTGTATCCAGGGCTGAATCAATCAAATTATAGTAATGGTTGGAAATTATATATTAATTGCCTCGTTAACGATTTTTTGATCATATACCATTATACTAAAAATATTATATTCTGTTGATACAAAATAATACGTTGACCTAAATATAAAAAATAATATTTATAATGACAGATACATAAAGTGTCGTGTAGTGCGTGATACTGAAATATAAACCATTAGAAAAATAAATAGCGTGTATATAATTATTAAAATAACTATCTGTGGCAGCCCTGACATATAGTTATCACATATCAAATCATAACAAGCGATGTGAAGACAAGTTAATATTAATATTATTTAATATCTTTAAAGTAATATTTACTGTTATGTTCGCGGTTTGAATTTTATATCGACATATAGAATTACGCGTCCTGATTGGCTGATTCATAGTCGCTGGTTGAAACGCGTACTAAAAGAAATGCGAATTCCTTTAATGTATAAAAATAGGCTAATTAGTGGGTAAGGGTTGCTAATTATATATAGACAAAGATAGAAGTAGTTTTTGTAAGTTTTGCTCGAAATGTTATAGATAACGAGAAGGCGTGAGCGTAGCCTTCGGAGTCTTTAGAAATCACACCACACATGACGTTGCAACGTGAACCAGGACAAACAAACACACGGAAATTATATTAGTGAGGCCTTAGAATGTATCCCCATACTGTTATTTAATATTAACTAAACAGTTTCAGTCAAGGTTTGTTTAACGTCAACTACTGGAGGTCATTCACCTTCAAATATTGGTCTACAACTACTAATGATATATATTTTTGTAGACATTTAATTATTCTAGTGTTATTATTTTGTAATTACTCAGCGATATTGTATTTAAAGACACTTTCTATTACTTCTTATAAAGGTAATTATGAACTTATATATTACTCTATGTTTATTTGAAATAATGTACCTTTCAAATTAAAGGTTTAGTGGTCTGGAGGTCAATGAACTTAATAAATTCTTAATGCATATTATTTTCTATATTTTCAAATAGCAATTAATCACAAATATATATTTTAATAATTATGAACATATAATTATTTCAATATCGTTATTGAAATATAAAATATATATTTTGTCGGTCTGTCACATCGCATTTAACAGATTAATAACGAAGCATTTATTTTAATAGATTTTTTTCATTATGGTTTTAATAAAACTACTTATCATATATGCTATAATTTGTATTGATAATAATTTCAATATATACTCATTATTATATATTTTTATTAAAAATCAAAGTTGACAAGTTTAGACGAGGATGCATTTAAAACTATCTAAATAAAGATATATAAAAATAAATAGGTTCGTAACATATTTATTTGATTACCACATCTCTTGTATGTTAATGTTTAAAATATTATGTTCTTCAACTGTAGTAATAATGTTTGTGTTTATTTTACATGTTAAGTAAACTTATCAGCACGATTAGATTCGTCTTAGCATTTAAGTTAAACCTCTGTGGTTTATATGATGCCATGTAAAAGTTTGTATATATTTAAGCTATTGTAAATGTGAAAAAAAATAATTAATAACGTCCATTAAAAACCGTTTAACTTCGGAACTATGACTAATTGGGGTGTTATATATTTATGAACGATACATTTTTTTGGTAATCAATACAATGTATGTTGGTTTTGTGTCATGAACGGAAAACCGGTAAGGTCATAAGGTTTAATATAAATTGATATTCGACCACCCACGCGATTGTTTATAACTGGATATCAGTCAAAATATAAACAAAATTCGACGCGTGCGCAGCGCACCTGTCGCTGAATATGTTCCGTTTAGTATGGACGTGTATTAACCGACTTAAAAAATAAAAAGTTCCGTAACTTGTATAACTTTTTTGTAGTTTGAACTAATTTAAAAAATATAATTAATTATTGCTCCAAGGCGGTCAATTTTTAATGTCAATGGTTAAAGATACAGAAGCTTTAAAATCAACGAGAAGTAATGTTGGATGTTAAATAATAATGTTCATACATTTACAAAGCGCAATCTACTAAAGTAAGCAAAGCTTATACTACGGGTATATACTGCACAGCTGATTGGAGTCAATGGCTGCTATTGCCCTCTGACCCGAGGAATATTTCATATTGACCAATATATTTTTCTTCATCAAAATATGATGAGTGATCTATTCATCATATTAGTATGAGTATTTAACAAAATAATAGTTTTCTTTTCGTATATTATTTTAGTCTATAGAACAAATATTTATGGTAGCTATTTAAAATCACATCAATGACTGAAAATCGTGAACAGTTGCTTTGAAATAATCTATCATGTATTAATTTAAAAAAGTTGTATAAAACAATATCTGATAATAACAATTCTGTGTAACGTCGTCGGCTTTACTCGAGCTCTTGATGACAATAGAGAAGGGAATTGCCAATTAATACTAGGCTTCTGTAAGCTCTGGATGATTGAATATCCTGATGTACTTAGTATATTATAGAGATAACGATATAAATACAAAAAATAATTATTTTTTAATTTGTATAAATACTCCTTGGAGTATGTTAAAATACTCTTTAAATACTGTTTCTGATATACATACTTCTTGTTGTGTTATATATACTTACGCCCAATTTTCTTTTCTTATGTATATATACTCCTTGTGATATATCTAAATACTTATAATACTTTATTCTTATGTATAAATACTCCTTGCATAATGATATCTTAATCTATGAATCTTGTAGAAAATCCTTGAAATATAATCAAAATATAAGTAATTGATAATTGAATTATAGACAGACTAGAACCAATCTAGAACTAGATACAATGAAACCTAAATAGCATTAATAATTCATCTGTTGTTTAGAAACCTTTAAATTAGATTTCCCTTGAGTTGCTACATAGACATACATTTTGTATTATACGAGTATAGTTCCAGAACAAATGAAACAGGGTCTTTATATTTATTATTAACTTTAAAAGAATTAATTGTAAATTAGTTACCGGTATTTAGTTAGTTAATTTTACCTTTGTTATATATAACTGTCTGTATTAAGAACGATATTTATAACCTTAAAAGTATTATCAAAAAGTAAGATTGCCTGAATTGTATTTTAATCTGTGTTATTATTTAAAATATATAATGTTTTAAGCCATTTTCCTAGATTTACGATCCCCTAAGCATGGCGTGTTGCCTTCGCATGCAATGTCACTCTGAAATATTTTTAATTAATTATTCTGACAAATAAATAATGAAATTCAGCGATTCTTTTATAACATGCAATGTCGTATATTTTGAAGAAAAGAAACTATTTAAGTTTCTGTCGCCAGCTCTTCTCAGGTCTGCGGCAATTAATTTTCTTAGCTGGTTGTAACTTTGACAATGAAAAAATATTATAAAAATGACTTGCGATAAAAATTACGATTGTATAATATTAAACTACGTACATGAGTTCAATTATTATTAGTTTAATATAATGTAAAGATATGAGTTATTATTCAATACCAATATTATAAAACTATTGTTATGGAAGCTTATAAAAATAACGTAAGATTTTAAACACATACATATACAGCCGTTATACAGTCTGTTAAAATAAAAAAAGATATATTTTGCAATATTTTTACGATGACAAGTTATTAATTTGTATTGAACAAAAAATTATATTTATATAATATTATGATTTAGTGCCAAAAATTATAATTACAAAATTTGAAGACGACACATGGATGGATGGATGGATTTGTTTCTTTCAATATTCTAAATTGGATATGGTCACAAACCTGTAGAATATAAATATATGATATATATATTATATATATAATATATTAGGCACTTTATGATTTACTTTTGTATTTCTTTCTTTTTTTAGAATTATATACACTCTTGTAAATAAATTGTCCAGCTGTGACGGAGACGGAGCGACCAAGCTGCAGAGTGCAGACATATAACCACTCGACCCAAAATTCCTCATAATCAAAAATATTATAGACAAATAACATTAAGAACAACAAAGAAGTATCATAACTTTTTCAATAAGTTCAACTGTTCACGAGTTACGAATTCTTAAAGTTTTATTTTGGGGTTCCATGAGCCATGTTGCTCGTTCTGTCATCACACAGCGACGACAGTTGTAGAACCCAAATCCAAAGTTTCATCAAAATTGGTCAAGTGATACGTTCTCTACGCAAGTACATAAATAAGAAAAGATTTTTTAACCTAGTTTCCAATTAATAATAATATCGCTCTCACGTCTATGGTTTAATAAAATGTGATCCAGGTACGTTATTGATTGAGGTCTGTAGTCGGAGGTGGAGCACCGATAGCAGTGCGTGCTATTTCCTGATAAATTGATAATTAATTCGGCGTTAATGATAAGCTGTTACCGGTTTAACATACTGATAATTATTACGTCTCATTATATAATGTATATATTATATTACTGAAAGTATATATATATATATATATTTACTAAACTATAATTTAGATAGTGTCATATGCCTGATATATATTGAAAGGATTTTCTATACTTGATTTTAATTTTATTGCAGCGTAAATCAATATTTATTTAATTTGGTGTTGGCGTCAGCATATTTTATCCATACGATTTTCATTATAGTACAGCAAATTTACGAATAATCGTTATTTATATTATAAACTTAAATCATCCGTGTATGTCATTCTATCCCTTCGTTAAAATCCCACGTAAAACGGTACAGTCGGAGACTGTCGCGTTCGTTCAGTGTCATAGGTCAAAGTAAAAGTATTATATTTCATAAATTGTACTTATGTCCGTCAGTCTCTAATTCCAAAAGGCAGATGAGGTCCATGGGGAAGAACACTCGATAATTTAAAAGAATAATGTTTTAAGTTCTTTATTAATATACATTTGGTCGTTAAGTAGTTCGTAGAGATAGTGTTCAGACAGACAGCCAGGTAGTCTGTTTTATATTATAGTGATATACAAAGTACGACGGTATCTGCCAGAGGAAGCTCAACATGGCTTAAATATATTGCTCTTTAGATTTCTAATCTCGTATCCTTTCAACAGCTAAAGTAACATTTATACCACAGCAATAGACTTACTAATAATATTTTATTTTACTGAAAACATAAATATAACCCAATACTGTTAAATATATAAACTCAGTAATAACGGTAAAGTTAAAAAAGACTAAAGTTGAAACAATTGTTTTGAACCTAGATATCTAGGTAATAAGTAATTAAGTGGAGTACTATCGGGATACACATACATACATACACCCGGAACAACCTTTTGTTATCTACATCTGTGACCTTTCACCCATACCATGCTATATTCACAACAACTAACAACTGCGATAAATCATTTTAATTGAAAAAATGTTAATGGAATTCCTTTGAAACACTTTTTAGTTCATTGACCCGATAAAGTATAATATAATTATTAAAGTATGAATAACCTCATTAAATAAAGGTGAAATTACCTGAATAATGAAATATAAAAAGCTATTTTTAGGATGATCGGTGGACACCCAACACCTTGAGCGTCCTAATCTCACATCAGAGGATCAAAGAGGCGTGTTTGTTACTCGAGTGGATTACCCTCCTTACAAAACCGCAACCAGGTCATTGTAAACACACCACTGTGCCTAAAAGATATTTAGGAGCAGTCAGTGGCTGATCTGAGGAGCTATTTGTGATTGATGTACATTAGAGCTGTTATTGAAGTATGGTTTGAAGATTATATTATAAATAAAACAACTTTGTTTTAACGGAATACTTACATACTATTTAAAAGGAATTATTTTTTATATACAATGAAATAAATAAATACCAAAAATCATATTGATTTGTTTAAAAGATATCACCGAATGGCATGAAATAAAATATTATAGATAATAATAATAGATTTAATAATTGTAAAATCCAAAATGGAGGACAACCCCCCAACTTTCGCAGGATAACACGACTGCTCTGTTTCGTGACCGCTGTATCAACGTTATTATTACCAAAATATAATTACAAATAATCTTTTGTATTTAATAAGGTGGATATTTCTGTAAATAATCATAATTTAAAAACCAATTTTTGTGTATGTGCGTGTATATATGTATGTGTGTGTGTGGCATTGATAAAGAATTATTGGCATTGATAATAATTAATATGATTAAATTGATATATTTTTATATCGCTTTAGACTTGTTATATTTGCTATTCCTCTATAAAATTATTAAATCTCTATGAGAAGTGACATTTTTTTTTATATTAGTCAATTTTATAAACCTAAATATTGGCTATGTATGGATTTCAAAACAATTAATTGAAATAATTAGAAATTTGACTTTGGTCCCTTTAGCCGCTGAAGTAATGACGGTACACTTTCTTAATATTTGTTAATTAATCACCAACACATCGTAATATATTGTTACACGTACTTAATATATTATTTATACATCAATTTATAATATGCTTACATTTTTTAACAGGGGGTGCAAAGTGGTCTCAAAAAAGTCGGTCTGGCGATGCTGTCTCTCTCCATGCCCATCGATGATAAGAATAAAGTCAGTAATGGGTCATATTATGTCATTACCCCTCCCCTAATTTAATAATGGGGCATGCCACGTCATTACCCCTTCCGTAAAGACAATGGGGCATGTTTAAATCAATCCCCACCATAATCTCCGTGGTGTAGTATCAACCAAAGACGAAATAAATAAATCGTATGTCTTTAGTTATAAAAAAAATATATTTACCTATTTTGGTTGGTACTAGCCTTTTATCCATTTGGGGTGTTTTTGTTTTTACCATTGTCTATAGCGTGGGTGTGCTGGACGAGCTTTCATTTTTAATTTTGTTTGAGATATTCGTGGGGCATGTGTTTTGAATTTACAAATATGTATGAAAGTGTTCTGTGTTATTTTTTGTTTTTTTTATTGATGTGTCCGTATTGTGTTCTTTGTGTTGTGAAAATGGGATTTGTTTTATCTTTACAAATATAAATTAATGTTTTGTTGTTTATTCTTTATAACTACCATTCCTCCGATTGCAATGATGGCGTGGTGAGCTGTTGGGTAAGATGCTTCAACTACAATTATATTACAATAGATGGCTCTCAAGATCCATCCACGAGAGAAGTTCATCTCTACACAAAATATATTATTATTACATATTGTACGGCAAAAAGAAATCGCATATATGGAAATAAAATTCATCATTAGTTAGATATTTTTAACTGTCCTCGTATAGTATGGGGCGTTAGTCATCTGTAAAAACTAATGGCACCAGTTAATCAATGCACAGCATTTTAAAAATTGTTACCGATATACCAATCACCATTGGTGATGGTTCAAAGAAAATAAACTAAAATCTTCAGATATATTAGATTAATATACAAGTATAGTTATTGTTGACACTCGTTATATATTCTAACAAAGCAACTGCTACATTAGTACGTGTAGTATTTTATATACAGTTGTGCGAACAAAGGCTGCATGCATCTCGGCTATTGATTTGATCTCCCGATGAGGTGATTGCAAGGTTATAAAGTTGGTAGAACTGATTCTGTTACATATTATTTGAAATCTTAAACATACGAATAAAATATATTATAAATATATATCTATATCTAAATATAAATATATATCTCACTTGTTCTTATTAAAAGAATAGTAACCCTTTCTCATTACCGTAATCATTCATGGCATAATATAAATGTGGCATTATCTTAAAAAGTGTTAAAATCATGAAAAAAAAACATTTGATTTTAAAAGACCCTGTCAGTACAACTGCTCTATACTACCCCACACTTCTTTATTGCAGTAGTCCCAACTGTATTGAGTTAGTTTTATTATGTAAAGTAGTTCACTAAGTGGACTTCAATTCTCGAATGAGTTCAGTAAATTCTCTACTGCAGGTATAAATTGTAAGATCTGAGAGATTTTCTTCTCGGAATATTAAAAAGTTTTGCAAGTTACGTTCAAATCTGGACTGGATTTTAAAATAGGATCTTTTATGTTGAAGTTAAAAGTTTATATTTATTTACTATAAAAGCTGCACAACTAACAAATATTGCAAAATTAAAAAAAAACAAGTCGTGAGTCTTGTAAAAATATGCTTCATAATGCTACAAAATTACCTCAAATATTGCCAAGAATCTCATAAAATATAATGATATAATTTCATTTTATTAAAACATGACATATTACTTTATATGAACTTATCGATATAATAAAATATATCCCTTTTAAGCAGTATTTGCTGTGTGTCTATAGATTTATGTACGATTGTATTGGCTTAATGAATATAATGGGATTTGACGCAGTCATTTGGAAATTGGTCCATTAAGTATCGGTCTGACGTTAAACTATAGATTTTCGATAATATAATTCACTATATCTACAAGTATAGTTTAATTTATTAATCATATATTATTAACATACATATTAACGGTTAAGCTTATTAGACGTATATTAAATACGTTCTAATGTCTCAGTATACATTGGTTTATCAAATGTTATCATTAACGTGTGGCCACTAAAAGAGCGGGTAATAATTATTGATTTAATTCAATTTTAGTAAAGTAGTTCAAGAAATTTCCTATTTTATTTTTTGACTTAATTATTGTAGTAGGTATGTGTAGTTTCTGTATGTTATGAACCTCTAAAAGCACATAAATCTTATAAATTCGGTAGTAAAATTGAAGTATTTAGAGACCAAGGTATGAGCGTATGAAAAGTTCTGGATAATGATATCGCCGGCAACGTTAGGTACGTTAGTTCTTATTGTTAGTGCTCAGAGGAGCAGACTCAGTGCTCTGGAGCTGAAGTACCGATGAAAATAGATATCGCATCTCGTCTTTAACTAAAACCATAATTGACGAATACCGAATACCCATGGCTCTCAAGCCTTAAGACTGCGAAGCTTAATCATCTAATATAACAAATGACCACTTTCGCGGGTCCACCTGAAGCTATTGAACGGCCTGTTGTTCTCAGGCCTTCTCTATTATGGAAACAGTTGAGAATCGCCACTACTGGTCCAACGTGTAATCATTGTTTAATCTACATTTTTAGACCAGACTATTGCTGACTTTTGGCTGACTCTTGCGTTATGCTGGTGAACGAGTGCTGCTTGCGGTGACTGGTTGTCTTGCTGACCATGGTTTTTTACGTGATCTTGGTTAAGAAATATCCGGCTGAGTTTGTACTACTTCTTCTCAGACCAGGACTAATATCAGAGTGTTTGGAACGCTTGAAGCTTTAATTTTAGGTTGAGGAGTGTCCTTACAGAAGAACTTATTTCGAAAAATAGAGCCTTCTGACAGTTTTGTTTGACGTATACAAGTGATGATTGATCACTGGTACTCAAGGATTCAAGTAGTGGATAAGATATAAATTAATGAATATCACAATTTGATAATATTATTTTAATGCCGCCAAAGATCAGAATTAGGTCCCTAAAAATATATCGTTCTCATCAAAATATAATTGAATTTTACAAAATTTTCCTGTACGTCTCTTCCCTGGTCGTGTTTAAAAACAATATGGTGTCACGACGTATATTCTGGTCTCTGTCAACGACCTCTATACCGTCCAAGTTCAACCACCAGTAGTATTTTAAATTGATATACTCTTACTACATAAAAAAAAAACAAAATGTCTTCCTCAAAACTATGGATTTGTTATCAGTGACTCTACTAATACAATTTCCTTATGAAGTGTACCAGTAATATTATTTTTTATATAATAACTATTTCCTATTATCGTCCGGTTATCCTGAATACTAGAATATTTGAGTTAGTTAATTCATAGATAAATAATTTATACAGCGGAATAATAATTGCAAATAAAGCAAAGAGGCATCAAAAATAACTTTAACATTAGGCTGTTATTAATATCAAAATTGATATGAAATTATAATATATATATATATATATATATATATATATATATATATATATACATGAAGTCGCTCTTGAGTCACCGCTAGTTTAATGGCCACATGTCTCAAGATCGTAACAGTGTCGTATTACTGTCGTAACATGACATGTGCCGACTGCTATAGGACTCGTGGCGTTCTCTTGGTGATAGGTTCTTACATGGAATAGGAAACTCATGTATCTAGTGACTGAGTTTTTCTATAACTAACTGTTATCCCCGACTCTGTCTGTGGAATACTAAAGAGTTACATTTAACTACTCATCGTATCCACACGTATAAAGCATACTCACTTTTACTTGCTATTTTTTTTTCAGAAGCAACCTTCTAATACGGTTTTTATTACTAATGTAAGTTATGTTTCCCCGACAATAGAACTATCGAATGCAAACTGACAGTTTCAGAGATAAGTTTAAACAAACCAACAATATAAAAACTATTTATTGTATTATAATATAGATACCTAACTACCCACTAGTTGATATAATCTACTAAAAAAAGTGGATATATTTTAAAACTACCTTCATGATATCCAGCTGAATAAATAAGCTGTGTTTTGAGAAAAGGCCAGGCTTCAGGTAGTCAATCATGATATTATCTGATGGTACTGATAGCGGGCTCTAATTACAGCGCACTAGAAGTTGTTACGAGATTCTTGTTTCGTTTTTATTATCTTAGAATATATGAATTAATATTGTATGTCTACTAAGTGCTAAATATAGTCAAGATACCAGCAGGTATGAAAATATAAATTAAACCTTTATTTATAACTCTAAAATACTAAATTGTATCATTTATCAATTACATGTCCACTACAAAATCTAAAATAAATATTTTTTGATTTTATTATTAGAAATATATTTTAAGAGGGATTTAATATTTTCATGCTATTTTTTTTTTAATAAATACAGAATGAAAGCAAAAAAACGAGCAGGAGTCGTACCTAAGATGTGCTCCTTTTTGTTTTTTTAATTTCATGTTTATTTTATTAGGTATATAAAAATAATATAGCCAACTTTTTTTGTGGACAATTTTGAATTCCCAATAGTGTCCATAAATAATAATCCTCTTGGCCACAATACCTTTAAAGTAAACACTTTGTACAGAGGCCTCTTGATTAAACAAATTGTCTGATTGTGGAGCTCTTATTTGCTCTTGTCTTAACTTATCAAGACCTCAGACGACGATGTGACTTTGTTTCAACGTTCATCATTAATAATATTTATCATTTTAATTATATATTCTATAAAAAAAATCCTGAACGATAGAGATTATTTTAATAATATAATATACAAGATCGAGAAAATATAACATGAAATCACAGACAGTATCCAATATATACATATTAAGTCAAAAAATTATGATAATTAAGCTACAATAATATGAATAAAATATCACTTCTCTATCTAATATAGTATAAGAAGCTTATAATAATTGAATACAATTATCATTCTAACTCAAACATTGAATTAAACCCAATATAATGTAGTTAGTATTCTGAGAAGTCAATTAATTGAAGCAAGTAAAGTTTTCATTCTGTATCCTAGCTAGGAAAGGATTGTGGATGTATTAGCTCCTGCTAAGTGACTTCTGTGCTGACCAGTCTTGAAGTATCTACCGCTTTATCGGGAAAATAATCTATTTTCAACATTATTTATTAGGGAAATGTATTTATAAGGACAACGTGCAATTCTATAACAGAAATAAATAATGTTAAAAATAGAAACAAATTAATATAAAATTAAACTACCAAAAGTTTGCAAATAAACCGCAAGGATTTCTGATTGGCAATTTTTTAGTGACAGCCAATTAGGAATAATTTTATGTAAAATAAGATACCATAGCTGGTTACACTGAATCACCTACACACACAAACACATACACTCACATACAAACTTTACCTAACTATTATTAGCTTCCACCTATGCCTGGCTGCCATAAATGAGGATAATGAGGAGGATTATGATGATGATGCTGATGATGATTTTTATAAATATTATGATTATTAAAACACTATATAAAATTAAGCAAGGAAAAAAGAATAATGTTGGAATTATATAAAACAAATTGGAATAAGATATAAATATTATAGCAATACTTTTGCAGAAAGGTACAAAATACAAAAGATAAATCTAAAGTTAAAGTGTAAAAGTACAGAGTGGCTAATTAAAATTAGTTAGAGATGTGCAATAGAATTGACATGAAAATATCAAAAGAAAACAAAATTAAAACAAAGTAATAAAAAGAAAGAAAGAAGAACAAATAAAATATATAATGAAAGAGTCAGCCCGAGCATGTTCGGACATAATAGAGGGACATAAGTAAATCAAAGGCGAACATTTTATAATAGACATTTAGGAAGAAGTAAACAGTAAAAACAGTAAATAAAACAAAATAAAAAGACAATAGTTAAGACAGTACACTGGACATTTTAGATATAGTTATATACAGATATTAAAATAATTTACAACATAAGACGCCTAATAAAGAGGTAAACAATAAAGACAATTAAACAATTAACGACTAAGGCATTATATACACTACGTCCCGTTGAAGGCCTTGAGGCGACCCAAGATGGCGTCGGCGAGTTTTGCATACGACTCCAATGCAGTCTCGTGCTCCAACAGTGACGCCATCTCAAACGGCCTTGCTCCAAGACCCCCGCAGAGGATCTGGTGGTCTAGCCGCTGCCTGCCAAATCTTGGGCAGTCCTCCAGTACGTGGCTCAAGGTTTGCACCGTGGAGCCATCGCAAGGACAAGCGGCGTCTGCGGTAATCCCGAACTTGTGTAGGTATTGTTTAGTGTAGCTGTGACCGGTGAGTGTTTGTGTGAGTGTAAAAGTGATGTCCGTAAGGGAGTGTAGCTGTTTAATTTGTTTTAATGTGGGTAGAAGATGTTTGGTGTGCCGCCCTTGTGGCTCGCTATCGTAGCGGTTTTGCCAGACCGAAGCGTGGTGTGTGCGTGTGGAGTGTTTTATGTATGATATAGGGAAGTGTGTGTAGTCCGGGGCCTTGTGGAGCTTGGCCGCCCGCTTGGCAGCGGTGTCCGCGGCCTCATTGCCGACAATGCCAGCATGGGCTTTGACCCACGCAAGCTCTATGGTCCCGGGGGCGTCGTGAATAGTAGCGTGCGTCTGAGCGACTAAGGGGTGTGTATTGCTGCGGTTCTGGGTGGCGAGAATGGCGGCTCTCGAGTCTGTATAAATAATCGCGAGTGTGTGATTTTGGGATGAGGCCCACTCGCAAGCTTTGAGGACGGCTAGAAGTTCAGCTTGAAAGACAGTACAGCTGCCGTGAAGCTTGAACTTCTTACTGACCGGGCTCTTTCCTTCGTCGTAAGCGACGAAGGCGGCCCCCACAGTACCATCCTCGAGTTTGCTCCCGTCTGTGAAAATGTGGGTGGTGTCGGGGTGGAGTTTTGTCTGAAATTCTTGGACCTCATCTTGGGTCCAAAGAATGTGAGTGTTTGGTGTGTGTCTGTGGGCTGGATGTAAGAGAAGATGTGGAGGAGTGGGACGCTCCAGTGTGATGTCTGCCGGAAGTAGGGGGGACGTGCCATAGAGGCGTGTGGCTTCAACCCGGTTCACCTCTTTGACCTTAAGGTCTAGGGGGGTGAACAAGGCGAGTGCGAGAGCAGCAGAGGTGGACACTGTCCTAAACCCTCTGATGGCCCGAAGGGCGAAGCCTCGCTGCATACCCAGCAGCTTCTTCCTCACGCACTTCTTATCGGCCACATGTCCCCAAACTCCGGCGGCGTATGTGATGATTGGTTGAATAACCTGTAAGTATATTGTACGGATGTTTTCGGGGTGGGCCCCCCATGTGTGTCTGCAGAAGAGGGAGAGTCTATTGAAAATTTTGGTGGCCTTGTCGATTACGTGCTGTACGTGTTTGTGGAAGTTGAGTTTGTGGTCCAGGATCACACCAAGAAGCTTGATGCTCTTCTGGAACGGTATAGTGACGGAGTCCATGATGATATGTATCTGTTCGGCCTTGGCGCTAAAGGCCAGTGCCTGTGTTTTGGTGGGGCTGAAGGAGAGTTTGACCCCCTTGCCCCAGCCGGTGATTGTGTGAAGTGCGGTGTTGATGTTGGCTTGCAGTTCAGTCGCTGATTTGGCCGATGCGACCAAAAGGACATCATCCGCGAAGGCCTGGACGCGACAGCCCGGAGGCAAGTCGATCTCCAATAGCTCGTCTAAGATGATGTTCCACAAATGTGGACCGCAGGTCGAACCTTGAATGCAGCCCTTGGAAGTGGTCTTGGAGACCCTACAGCAGGCATGGTCAAGCGTGACTGTACGGTTTTCTGTGTAGCTGAGGATGAGTCCGTATATGTTGTGTGGACAGTCGATAAGCCGCAACCGGTGGAAGAGAGCGGGCCACCAGGCGTTGTCAAACGCGGCCTTGATGTCAAGGGACACTGCGACTGTCAATAGTTTGTCGGTCTTGGCCTGTCGGACGGCGTCGATGGCTGTGGAAATGGCAGCCGTCGTGTTAGTCTGCGGCCTGAACCCGAATTGCTTCTTGCTCAATTTACCGGCCTTGTCCGCGACAAAGGTCACTCGGCCGATAAAGAGCTTCTCGAGAAGCTTTCCGAAGACGGGCAGCAGACCAATCGGTCTGTAACAGGTCAAGTCGGTGTGGTCTGTCTTGTTGGGTTTGGGAATGATCTTGACGTAGGCTCTCTTCCACTGTCGGGGAAAGTGTTGGAGGGATAGGCAACGGTTCATAATATCTGCAATGAGTCTTTATAGGACAGGGAGAACTGTAGGCAGATGTCAGATGTTAGTCCGTCGAGTCCGGGGGCCCTTTTCGGGTGCATTCCTTTGAGAACCTCCAGGATCTCTCCCTCTGAAAAAGGGAGGTCCTCCGGGGTCTCAGGGAAGTCCCTCATACGAGCCCTCAAGTCGTGTCGGACGTCGTCGTCAGTGGAGTCGTCGGGGTAGAAATGGTCGAGTAGAGCTTTGGCTGTTTCGACTGAGCTTGTGGTGTAGCGGCCGCCGACTTTAAGCGTGACAGGTGGTCGTCGTGGAGCCGATTCCCTGAGAAGTCTGTTGGTCATAGACCAGACATTCTCCTTCGTTTGGAGTTCACAGAACTCCTTGAAGTGGGACGTCGACTCCGCTTTCAGTTCGGCGGCATATGTCGCTCTGAGGGTGTGTAGCTGTTGGGCCAAGGCGTCCACCGACTGGTTGGATCTCTTGGCCGCGTGTAATTTGTGGTGTGTGTGTATGACAGCCTGCTTACGGGCCTCTAGAGCCTCTGTCCACCAAGGAGGCTTGCATCCTGAACCAGACGATCTGACCGGCATGGATGCCCTGCAAGCGATGTGGATGGTTTCGGTGATGGTGTCAATAAAGTCCTCAAGTTGTGCTGTGTCTAGTGTATGTATGTCGGTGTCGAGGATGTCGCTGCAAGTGAGTTGTGTGCAAATTGAGTCCTTGAAGAGTCTCCAACTAGCCTTATTGCTTTTGTAGCGGAAGGTGGATGTGTTGGTGTGTTGGGGAGTATGCGAGCGTGTGTGTGGGTGCTGGTGAGTGTATGTGAAGTCTATTGCGTTGTGTTGTGAGGATGGACAGACGTCCAGGTTCACCTTCCAGTCAATGATGCGATCGGAGATGGACGAAGACACAAGTGTGATGTCAATGATGGAGGACCGTGCGCGACCGTGTGTGATGGTTTCGAATGTAGGTGTGTCTCCCACATTGCACACATGAAGGTCTTGGGTGAGGGAGAGTTCGACAATGTCGTTCCCTCTGACGTTCGCGCGCGTGCTCCCCCAGAGTGGGTGCCAGCCATTGAAGTCGCCGCCGAGAATGCAGCGGGTGTTGGTGTTGTTGGCGAGAAGGTGTTCTAGTGAGTGTAGTGTATCCGCCTCATCGACGCTGGGCTCGACATAGGCGGAGGTAATGAGTATCTGTTCGTGTCTGAGTTGTGCCCGAACGACACAGAGGTTGGGGGATGAGTACTGGGACAGGCCCAAGAATGTGGATTGGGACTTCGCCTTCACCACTATACAGGCCTTAACCCTCCCAGTTGGGCCGCCAGGGAACTGGAAAATTTCCAGCCCCTGGATGGCCTTGACCTCAGTCCCCGCCCCCGTATAAGGTTCGGACACCAGGGCAACCGTGTGTGGACTATTAACAAAAAATGATATCAACTCAGAGAATGAAGTTCTCGAGCGATCTGTGTTGCACTGAAGGATTTTGATTGTATTAGGGTGTGGATACATAATCGATACTATTATTTACTCTGGATTTGACTGAGTTTACTATGGTGCATGTGTGTGAAGTTGCCCTGTGTGTAGTGGGGTGTTTATTATTAAATTTGTAGTTGTTTTTTGAGCAGTTGTGGCATTTGGGTTTATTGTCGTCCTTAGTCGGACAGGTGTCGATTGTGTGAGAGTCGCTTGCGCAGTGTGCGCATAGTGTAACTCCGGCCTGGCAGTGCTTGTGCACGTGACCGAATTGCAGGCACTTCCTGCACTGCAAGAACGGTGAAAAAGGGTCAACGTGCACCCTCTGGTGGTCGAGGCGGACACGCTCCAGTTTGATAAGAGCGTGCCATATAGCGGCGGAAGCCACAAAGACGGCATTGTAGAGATGTGTATGTCTAGAGTTATTTCTTTTGAATTTGAATGAAAGGTCTGCGGGTGTGTAGCTGTGAAGTTCAGGGTTTTGGTGCAGGATAGTACCCACCAGATCTTCGGTTGCCATGTCAGGGCTGACTCCTTTCAGGAGCAACATTGGTCGCAGACGCTTCGCTGGCTCCGCCGTCACCTTGGCGTCCGGGGCGCTGCGTAGACGGCGAAGTGCGTCTTCGCACTCCGCGGCAGAGTCGAACTCCACCCTGAGCTTATTCTTCGAGACTGTTGCGATCTTGGCGGGTGCGTAGGAGCATTTCCGGAAGGAAATGCTCTTCCGGAAAGCGTCCACCGCGTCTTGGCGGGAGTTAACCGGCTCCTTGGTCGAAACCAATATAGCCGGTCGAGTCGCTGTTGGTTTAGGTGTAGTTGTTGCGGGAGCTGGTGCCGGAGCTCGCCTCGGTGGCGGCGGTCGGCTCGCCGACTGGGCGTAGGTGGCGGTGTCCCTCGGGGCCGCTGGGGCAGGTGGGGCTGGGGTCGGAGTCGTCGTCGCGGGCGCCGCGCGGGCCTGGCGAGCCGACGCGAGAGAGGGTTGGGTATTGCGGGCCAGCTGCGCCTGCAGCTTGCCCACCTCCTCGCGGATGCAAGCGCCCACCTCTTGGCGGACGCATGCGGAGATCGCCTCCCGCAGCTGAGCCGCATTCAGGACCGGCGCCGTGGATGCCTCGTGGTCACCTAGGGTCCCCTCAGAAGAGCTGGTTGCGGCGGGGGCGGACAGCTTCGCAAAAAGCGTAACTGCCTTCCTCATTTCCTCTGAGGCCTGTAGAATAAAGGCCTTGGAGGCGGCGGTGACGCTCTTGGCCGAGCCCACCGCGGAGATGATCCCGGAGGCTAGCGCCAGGATCGTTGCCTCTAATGAGGCGGTGTCGCGAACCTCCTCGGCTAAGGCCGGAAGAGGTTTGGGGGGAGCGCGAGGTGCCATGGTGGCACTGTTCAGTCCTTACTGTAGTTGAGAAGCACCCACACACTAAAGTTTAAGTGTCATCTTGAAGCACAAAGTAAAAAAAAAAAAAAAAAAAAAAAAAAAAAAAAAAAAAAAAAAAAAAAAAAATTTTGTTCGGACTTATGAAAATTTTTGGACTAAAATCTAAAAAAAATGTGAAGATGACGGAAAATTGAAAAATTTTGTGGAGTAAAAAGGGCTTATAAATGCTTATAGAATGATATAAAATAATAAAAAAGTACACAAAAATTTTTAACGGGACTTAATTTTAATGTAGAATACTATATAACAATTAAGGGAAAAGAGGAAATGAAAAATTTTTCGTACAAAATAGGTTAAGAATAGACTATAGTATGTGAATATGAAGTAAAATAAAAATATTAATTTTTACAAAAAGTATACATAAAACTGAGTATCGAACTATGTAACTGTCAAGCAACTTTGAAAATATATTATATGAAAATAAAAATATTAAAGAGTTAAAAGAAGAGAAATATTATACATTTAAGTAATGAAAATCAAGAAAAGGTTAAAAAAATTAGCAAAAGAATATTAAAGAAAAAGATATAAAAAAGTAAATTTCGCCGGGATTAGAAGGATAAATTTTCGAGTTGTGAAAACTCGGAAAATTTGGGGGGGGGGGGGGGTGAAGAAAAATATAGGGGGTGGAGCTGGTATATATAATTATATATACCAGATTCGGTTAAAATCGCTAGCTTGTTACATTAGGGCGACTGGATTCAGTCAAGTAAAGTAAGTTTATAAAATACAGCATGTATTTAACTATTATTTATTTATTTACACACGGACAGCTTAACACACAACTCAATACATAAGTTATATAATAATTAATATATAAACACGTGTGTAGGCCAAGTATAGGTGCATACAGGTTACACTAACAGTTACAATATTAAAACCATGACAGATTATACAAAAAAAAAAGAAAAATCAGGAAATACCATTAAAATTAAATTTAAAAATTAACAATTAAAGATATGGATAAAAGATAAATTTTATTCAAATACTTTTGTTCAAAGCTGCTGGATTATAATTTTTTTTAACAATGTTGACGAGTCATTGAAAATGTCAATATCTGTCACCTTGCAACACAACAGATTATACAAAGCGCATATTCGTGGTACTGGGGAGTGTCTGAGAATATTTGTCCTACATCTTCTTACTATTTACTTACTGGACTTATGTAACGTTTTTTAATTTTGAAAATATGATTAAAAGTTTCTAAATAAGTGATTTTACTGATTTATTGTTAGCTGTGTGTGTGTGAAATATTGTATCGTTATTGTCACCACCCAGTATCGAATACAATGTGAATGTTATACGAAAAAAAAGATTATAAAAGTAATAATACAAATAATGTTATTCTTTGTTTGAGCCCTTAAATAAGGGTGGGGGTGTCATTTATCTTCGTACAGCGGTCTTTTTGTTACCCTTGTTTCGGTAATTTCAAAGCGACGTACCAGAGATAAGTGCTTGAATAATGCTCATATGAGAGGATGTGTTTGTTGAGTAATATAATATATATATATATATATATATATATATATATATATTATATTATACGAGAAAATTAACGTATTGCAGTTGAAACATTTATATTAACGTATACTTACTTATTATTTCTTACAAGTTTGCATAAACTTAATAATAAATATTTTTTATTATACATGGTTACATTATATTTTAATATTCATACTTCACTGGAAGGTTATGTGCTGACGTCGGTCTGTTTGTTAAACTATCTGTTTGACAATGCGTTGCGCTTTACGCTCTTCGACTTTGCTGTGACATTCTTGATAGTGTTTTGATAAAGTGACACATCGTTTTGTGCGTTATTTAAGAATTGTTTTCAGTGATTTATAATATTACTTGTTTTTTTTTTATTTAGTGAATTTTAAAATATAATAAATATCTATCTAATCAAAGGTGCAAATTTAATTTTAAAATGATTAATAATATATTAAATATCTTAAACCTGTACGTTGAGAACTGAAACTTTACTGAAAATATAATGGATATAAAAGGCAGGACAGGAAGTGACAAAGTTTAATAAAGAACGTATAAGTAAAGAGTTGTTTTGAGATGACGTCACTCGGTATACCGACCGAGGCGCCCGTCCACACCATTCTATTTACTTCAGCATATACACAGAAACCAGTCAAAACTATTATCAAGGTAAGTTCAAATATATACAAATGTACGAAATCGCATTTAGAATAAATACGTTTTCAAATTTATCGTCGAAATTAATAATCGATCTAGAGTCTGAGATTAAAATGAACTTTGGATGGTTTCATACGAACCTTTATACGTCGTATTATCCCTCCATCTATCCCCATTTTTCATGGATGGCACATTTGAAATATTAATTTTCTGTAGATTAGTGGTCGGATATAGAAACTGATAAGTCAAAAAACTTATTGTTCGAATATTTAATAGCAAACTAAACGTGATATTTTTTAAACCCGCCATCAATCAAACTGAAGAACAGTTGGAGGTAATACATAAACTTACCAACAGACAGACACACAGCCCCACCAGCCGTGAACACAAATATTTGTGAGTAATCGACAATCGAAATTATATATTGTAAAAAGGGTATTTAGCTACCCCTAATAGCTTGTTGACACAAAATATTAAAGAAGACTCATAATTTACTAGAAAATTTAGGGTTCATGAATCTATGTCATTACAAATAAGTTATAATTGTAATATAAAGTTAAATTATGCAAAAACAACTCAATAAAAGCAAGAGTTCATTTTAATTTATATGAATTAAAACGGCTACATTGAAAACATGAATTAAACAAGAGAATTGTTTCCATTAGTTTATTACTTTACAAGACAATGACGACCATCTTGAAATAAGAGCTATTTGTGTTTTCATTTACTTAAAACCTGTTATATATTGTAAATATAATAGAATAATATATATAACAGTGTAGGAGTGGTACTATGAAGTATATAAATCCTCCTTTGTCTGTCAATTTGTGTGTCACTCAGGTAAAGTGGATCACAAACATCCATTCTGTTTCAAGTCTTAGATCTTTCAATCAAGGGTGAACACACTTGCTTATATAACTCAAAGTGTTGGAACGAGATACTCAAAAGTCATCCCATCAGCCTCAAGATGAGATGATCGACTTCCTAATCCAATCAGTTTGAGATAACTCATGGGAGATAAATAGGTCGAGTCTTTATTTATCTTGATGGAAGTACATTGACCAAACGTTAATTGTTTAAAATTCGAGGTAAACTTCTACTTTCCTTTTTTAAATATATTAAAAAAAAATAAAAAATATATTTTATCAAAATTAATACAAGCTGACTCCACAGGCTTTGTCCTGTATCGAATATGTATATTTAATTTTCGTTAGTATAATTAAGGGTCGTTCACATTTCGCTAATGAAAAGTACTTTTAGAACCAATCACAACCAAGAAGTCGTTTCGTGACCGCTCGAAAACTAACAACTTTCGTAGCGTCAAAACTCGTAGTAGGGTACTGAAAATTCAGAAAAACCATCATCTTAACCAATAACTTCTCATTCTCAAGACTCGTGGTATTTAGCATTGAGTTCATGTTGGTTAATATATGTCAAGTAATCTTTATCAATCATAGTGAAGTTTAGTTCAAATACGTGAATGGTGCGGTCAGCGCCGGGCGTGCTTCCAACGATGTGGTCGGTATCCATAATTCATTCCAGCATTGCGGGAATTGTGACTTTAACAGAGTATTGCCATAATTTTACATATTTTTACCTATTTTACTGAAAAAATAATTTATTTTATTGCATAATTTGTAAAAATATACAGTTGCTTATCTATTTACATTATAAAATTAATTAATAACTAATTTTCAAATCATGTATAATTATTATAAGTTTGTTTTGGCTATGATCTTCGTGATACAACGCTAAATAGAGGCCTAAAGGCTTTGTTTAGTCTACTTCAAAGCAATGGCCTGAGGCTTTAATCGAAAACGACATTAACTGTTTAAATCATCGGAAATCAGAGTTCAAATTAAACAGTTTTGAGAAGGATGGAATTAATACTGCTTCTTACCGTATTTAATGTTTATTCTGTGGCTGGAACTATTAATATTATATTAACGTTTTCTGGACTCAAGCTCTAGATATATAATAATAATTTTATTTACAATATACTCAATAATTACATAAATGTAATAACTTTTATAATATAAGTTAAAATAAAGAAACATGAATCCTTTTTTAGAATCTAATTGTGCGTCGTAAAGTAAGTGTATGAGACAATATGTATTTATTAACAATTTAAAATAAACTAAGCATAGTGTTAGTGTTGATTTAGTGTAGTGTCTAGGTACAGACACGTACAGACATGTACAGATACGTACAGACACGTACAGACACGTACACAATTGATTAGTTCTTTATTTTGTACGAAACAAAACCTTTAAGCCTATTTTAGCACAGAATAACGTACCATAAATACATTATCTCGTATTTAGTAAATATCATTATATAGTTACAAATAATTTTTTTTTAAGATCTAGATAAAAAGAAGTATCTAGAAACAATAAGAATAAAACTAAAGAACAAACCGTTTCCAGCGACTTCGTCTGCATTTAATGAGTTTTAACCACTATTAATTTGAATTCTGTTTAACTCAAGACGTGCTAATTATTTATTGTAAAAAATACTATGACAGTTATATTTGTATTAACCTGACAAACAGACGATATCCAAAGTTCCTTCCCTCCTTCCATACTCCTTTGTTTAACCAATCACAATTTAAATGTAATAATTCTATTTTAATATTTGATCAGTGTTCAGATATTTTAGATATACATATTTAATATTATATAGAGAACCTTGATAAAAATTTATCGTTGTTTGGTAACATTTTTAAATAAACTTTTGATTTACGAATTCATTGACGTCAGCGACAGAGTGCGAAGGTATATTTAATACTCTTTAATACCCGGCTTTGCTTGCGATTAAAGTATGTTTGTACTTTCACCGGCTTTACATTTGACGTGTTTATTATATTTTATAATGATACTGATCAAAATATACACAATATAAGTACCACGACTTTAAGGTTCAATTACAATTTTTATTTTGTTTCAAAAATGTTATTTTACTGTTAATAAGAATTGTATTTCTTCAATTAATTAATATTAAAATTTATATTTTTTTTTGGTAAGTACTTGGTTTTTTTTTTTCATTTTCAAAGCTACCACCTACTTGGACCGTTATTTGCCAGGGACCTCAAAAGAACTAATGGCAGAACTCGTCGAATAATAAGCGAGCTTGTCTTATGTTATAAACGTAAAATTACATCAATAATCAATGTTGAAGTACCCGCCTGTTTGTGATCGCTTCATACCCGCGGTGCTTCATCCTCTAAATATTCATGAATACTGTAATATCAGTTAACACACAGACGTACCTTCGTTACTCTTTTAAAGTTATTAAAAGCTTATTTGGAGGGCAGTATAATATATAAAAAATGTACTCTCTCTTTAGAGTCGAGTAACAGCTGACGTGAGTTAGTGTGTGTCTGTCTTTTGTATTTATACATATCACTTTGATTATTAAAATATTCAGAACTCATTAATTTATATAAGATTTATTTAAGACGCTTATTTCATATATGTTCGTTTCTACTGTTCTATTTTGAATATCATATCAATTGTCAGCGAATAATACAAATTAATGAGAGTTGGAGAAAATAAAGCAATAGGTATTGAAGCTGGAATTGTATTAAAAATAATGTTCAATAACAGAGGAAATTTCCTTCTCTGAGTGTTATTCATTGACTATCTATTTGAAGAGTCTCGAGCTTTGCTTTTACTAGATTCGTTCTTTGTAATATTCCAGGCCAATTAAATTTTAATCAATGAATTATTAAGTTTCTGATGTATAATAATTAATTATTTATTAAAGAGAATGCGAATGAATTCCCTCTCATTGTAGAGGTCACACACTAGTTGTCTTTCTTGTGTGTTATTGGAGTCGGTCATTCATCAAACGTGCAGAGTGCAAGGTTTAGAAGAGAAGAGTCCGTCGCAACTTACTCAAACCATTATTATTTTATATATATAATATTTTATAACTTTTCATTATATTAAGTGACTTGAACATATACTTTTAAATATTGTCTGAAAATTATAAATTACTTTTTACTTTAATATTTATGAAATTTTTTTGGAGGAATAGATATCTGGGAAGTAGCTTGTAAATAGTATGCTGAAAAGTGTAAATGAAGGCTTTGAAATCTTATTAAAACTCTGAGGACCCTCTTTAGATGATATTTAAATAATGACTTACTTTACATGGATATGTTATCTGAATATGTAAAGGTAGCCCTCACCATTCACCATTCATAACTTCAAGAACTACAAAACATGTCAGGAACATCTAACCTAGATAAATGTATGAAAACAAGGTACTTTGAAACCCACATTTTTAAATTGAAATGTTTAGATTGTAAGGTATTGTAGTATCTTTACAGATACAGATACGTGTACGTGCACATGAGAGAGACGACCCCCTGCAGCGAGCTAATGAATACATTAACTGAATAAATTCTCCCCATTGTCCTTAAAGCATATAATTACACTATATACTCACAAAGCCTATACTTATAATACACACAATATTATTGTAACAGTATAGTTTAAAAATATTAACCTTTTATAAAACGCCTTGAATTCTATTTTTCCGAGAACAATTTTATTACTATTTTTACGATTGCATTTAAACGGAGTACATTTTTCTAGAAGCGACAACCCTGCTCACTGTTTGAACTGTAAAAGGTGTTATAGATAATGTAGTAGTATAAAAATCAACTTTATTGTGCATTACAGAAGATATAATTTCCCTTGGGTAATTATAATCATGGCTGTTTGATTAGCTCGTTGGAGCAATATGGCGTCTGTGTGCCATCAAGGAAGTTACTATGAGATTTAAATTGATTTTAAAAGAGACACACTATTGACTAGTAATATAAAGATATAACCTTCAATAAAATACATATCATATAAATATAAAAGTAAGTCACATGACCTCTAGTTCTGAAGTGGAGATCAGCCAAAATATCAAATTGAAATTTGATTTATAACTATTCTAAAATTTAGTATGAGAGCATTTTCCATACTTGTAAATTTGACTTTGAATTTAATTTAATAATATGACTTATTTTAAATAAATGCAGGAAAGTTTGTCGGTTTTATTTTTAAAGGAATACTTGAGGAGCCAGTTCATTATCCCATTTACTAAGTGCTAGGTTAGTTAGGGTACTAATTGTGAAAAGATTGTTAGTGAGCTAGTGCTCTATCTGATAGATAGACTTTTACTCGTAATTTTTTGGGGGTCAAATAGTGCGCTGCAGATTGGACAATGACAAGGGCTCAATACTAAAAAGTGTACTCTAAGTGTCTTATTTTTGGGGTAGTTAATAAAATTATATTTTTTTTAGTTTCAAAATTATAAAACAGTTACTAACTAGATTCTTCCCTGGTTTCACTTGAATTTTATTAGTTTAATTTCTGATTCAACCGATACACTGACAGACAATAACTATATATTTCGTTCAAAATGTTGACTACAGATGAATTGGTTTTAACGTATTTAATAAAACGTACAAACTTTAACTACGAATTAATGACATTTGTAAATTTTTGAGATTTAGTTTAGTTGAAGTGAGAGCTAACTAGTCTCGTGACAAGGGTCGGCGAATGAATGATCCAAGGGATTGTTGCATATTCAGGGTTGTCAAACTCATTTTTCAATAGTATTTTATTGATTTGAATGAAAACAAATAATAAACTTTAAATTCAATTAATTCTTGACTATAACCTCTTAATACGTTTCTGAGTTTTATGTCACTTTGATTATTTTAATAGTAATGGCTCTGAGGATTTTATCAATTTTATATGGAGTAATTAAAATATAAAAATCAGTTTTAATAACCTTAGTAAGTATGATTATTAATATAATATAGTGTAAAATAATAAAGCTATGATAATGGCACTTGTATGAATATATGGAAAATGTTGAAATCTTGTTCTATGAGATAATCCAAATATAAGAGTCCTCGGTCTCTGAAACATTTGGCTCTTTATCAAGAAAAGGTTGACGAGCACTGTATTGAACTTGACAGTTTTAATTGAATTTATATGAATTCAGTCTACTTTGAACAATTTTAGAGTTTGATAAAATCTTTTGCATTTCATCCATGTGTATGTCGAAGACTCGAGTTATTTTAGATATTTTTAGCTACAAATTCTATAGTACAGGGTCCAGTCGTGCGTGCCTAATAGCGATACAGGCCCGGTGGGGTTGGGTCAAAGTCCATACAAACCATAATTGGAATTGGACCCTCGCCAGATAGGAATGCTCTAGGTATAGTGGTGTAGGTGCCACTACCTTACTTTAACATATCTAGAACAAATAATTACTAAGTCTAAATCTAATCTTATTTGTAATTATGCTATAATTACTTAAAATTTTAAATCTCGTGTTAATAATTTTCTATAGATACTTCAAGGTTTCAAAGGAAATTGAAGCTAACGTCAATTAGATAACGGTAGTATGACGTCATTAATATCAGTAAAAATGTTACAAACATTTAGAGACATATTTATAAATACAGAATGAAGGAACAGATAAGTGCAGGATTCAATCCCGCGATTTCTGCAAGACGGTTCCGTCGTTCTACCATTTGCGCCACTTTATCGATATCTAATTCTATAAATTTGGCATTCTATATATAATTGTCGTTTTATTTTACTAAGACGCAGGATTAAGACAGCATTCATAAGAATTAAGCGGGTTCGAATAAAATATATTAATTAAAAAATGTAAATGATATGTTTATTTTTCTGACACATAAAATATAATATATAGGTTTTATCTTTTACATATAGTTATCGAAATAAAGTCGTCGTTAACAGCCCTAGCCAAGACACGTAAGGGTCGCTGTGTAGTGTCTTCATCAGTTCAAACATTCATTTTAAAGTGAAAATAGTATTTTACTTGATGTAGAGTATGTTTGTCCATTTGTTTCGCAAATAATACGAGAACCACTGATCTGATATAGTTTGGACATCATTTCAGATTTTTGTATGCATTTGGATATTACAGGAATGTTTTAAAGCGCACCGTACTATACGTGTTTTAAGTAACAATGTCAGCAATTTAAAAATCGTCCGATAAAATCTACTTTAAATATAATATTTGTAATTTTTTTTTTCTTAGAAATATCATATTTATAAGAATCAAAATGATAGTGTATTCACGGTCCATACATTAGCGAGTTTTTATCTGACGGCCTTAAACCGGGATCCATATTGATCAATATAACTTTATTCGATAACTGTCTGGTCGCTGCGCAGGCGCCGATATAGCAATAAAATGTATTAAAGGGAATAGTTCTTTAGTTCAGGTATAAATTTTGAGAGTTAGCGATTAACATTAATATTATTATAACTATTAATTTTGTTATAACAAAAAATATATTACATTAAAAAATGATGTATAATCTATATATATATATATATATATATATATATATATATATATCCTTCCCGTTACAATTGTAAATCGAAACCATCCAGAGACACATACGAAAATATATCAAATCAAACACTCACGAAAATCTGTAAATCCATCTAGAAAAAGTTCAGTGAAAAATACACAAGAAATATATACTTATGTATATAAAGATAAAATACACACCTTGTGAAAAGCCTCCTACCTATAAAATACATATTTTTTAATAAGTAAACAAAATTACCACTAATAATCATAAATGTTCCGGCAGCTAATATAACTAACTGGTTCTAAATCCTAACAAGAATCTAATTTATTATAATAATATATTTTTCAGTCAGAGACCTCCTTTACATCTCGTGCATAAACAAATATAATACGTGTAAGAAAAAGTTTATAAATTGCATCGAACATAAAAATTGCGCAAAGAAAATACAAGTACCAAGGTCGAGTTATTATTGAAAAGTAAATATTTATTTCTCATGAGCTTTTAAAAAGCTTCAATATATATAAACCCACGGACGTTTTGACTTATGTTTTATTGCATATATATATATATATAATATGTTTGTTTGTCACACAAGTCGGTATGTGGACTATTTAGTACTAAACTGGATCAGTGAGGTCTGGAAATAGATAATTAAACCAAGATTGGCGGACACTGTTCGAGTCGAGTCGGTAAATATCTGTAGAGTGTAGCGTCAGCAGATTCATTGTTAAACTAATTGATGTTCTAATTGGTATTGTTTGCTCTAATGAACTAATAATTTAAAGTTTACTGCATATTTTCACTTATGTTAAAATATATCCTTCAAGTATTGATATCGGATTTACTTCATAACTTTTTTTGAAATAGTTTTTACTTTTAGAGTATGATTTCAATCCAAATTGAAAACTTATTGTTCAGAAAAGATAACGAATAGTTTATTAAAATAATTTACCGTATACTTAATATTAAACTGTAATTAATAATTGTTATAATATTTTTTTTATGAACAAAAATATGAAATAAATTCTGTTATACTGTTTTTTTGTTGTCGCTACTCAATTCCCGTTAATCGATACAAGATAGGTGCAGCGAGCAATCAAGATATAAATAAAATAAGATAAACTACAAGAAATAATAAAATACTATAGCAATACGATGAAGAGAGTTTATTCAAAGCTCTGTATGAAGGTATCTTAGAGGTATACAAGAAGTGCGCTGAGATATTGAATTAAAATTATAATAAGGAAAAAACGTTTAAAACAGAGTTAATTACAGAAATAGAATAATATAACTTTTAATAAGAATAATTTAAGAGGGGTTTAGCTACTGTCTTACCAATAGTAAGGCCCCCAGGCTGTAAAGACCCCGAATGTATGGTTGTCTTTTTGTTTACCTTTACATTTTATATCGTAAACCCCCCACTCTCCTTGACACAAAATCTTGATGCAGAGCTCGTCTAACGCACGCTGGAACACTGAACTATAACAATAGCATTTCAATATATAGAAAGCCCTTGTATCACACACTAGTTTAACTGTCAAACTATTGTCCTACGAATGAATGAAGGTACAAGAGAATAGTTAAACGTTTCAAATGGCAAATAATGACGAGAAGAAGATGAGACGAAGCTTCTTAGCATTCCATGAATTCACCGTGCGGATGCCGGGCCCTGGGACCCCAGCTCCTGGGACTTGCGACCCAGGTGTTGGTTTACGGGGCCACTTTAAAATGCGCAATGAGGTTCACCTTAACTGGTTGCGCTCCTCTCCCTACCAAACCAAATTTGTAAAACAAATTGTAAACAAACTAAATAAATAGATTTAGCTCATTAAGTCTTAAATAGGTCTACTAGTCTACAAAACTTCTAATATTTTTAAATTTCTAATAAATAAATTGTTTAAGGCCTATAGCAAAATGGCAAGCGTTCATTGTCTATTCTATTAAAATGAATGGTCCATAGTAATATTGCATTCTTGTCTCATGTCAAATCCATACATTAACAATTCTATTCGACTAGCGTCCATGCCACTTGTCTAGGCCCGTAGCTTTGCTGGCACGAATGTGATTAACCAATCAGAGGATCCACAAGAGATATCTGTATCATAATAGGAGTTACTGGCGCGTGTCTAACCCTTGAGATCTGAGCACACAGCTCTCGAAGCGAATGGTATTGTAATATTGCAGAAAGTAAATAACGCAAAACTGAAAATAGAAGAACCTACTTTTTGCAGAATGGTTCTATAGTTACCCCCTCCATTATATACTGTATATTTAATGTTTAAATACATCATACTTATAGCCTTAAAGGTGTATTTATTTTATTGATAATTTTATGTACTAATAAATTCTCAACCCAACAATACAACCAAAAAAAAAAACAACCCAACTCAAATTCCGTATCACAGTAAGCTCAAAATGTTATAAAATATATATTTTCCTTGTAATATATATTATATTCGTATCATAAGTCGTTATTCTCATTTTTTATGAGTTTGTCGCTAATGACGTTTTTAAAGAAGGTTGTAAACTGAGAGTAGTTAAAAAGTCTCTAAAGTCTTATTATACACTTAAAAGCTGTAAAATCTTCTCGACGCCACGAACACAATTTAGATAATACTTTTGTAAGTAATATTTAATGTATTGTTTAATAAAATGTTGAGTAATGATTTTCACTGAGGGCTGTGATGTTAGAATTAAGTTTTACCTCATAGAAGTATTGCGTTAGAGGTATTTTTTATATCTGTATATAATTCGTATGCTGAGTCGAGAATACGTTCTACAAATTCTGTGAAAAAAATATGAACGCCCAAATTCTTCGTCGGAGGCTATTTTCATTAGTGAGTAGAAAGTTTTGTGATATGGTAATTACTTTATTATATAAATTATAAAAATATTTTTGAAGTAAACATACTTAACTACACCGAGGCTTTTTTGTCAAATAAAAGGTACAAAAATATGATATCAAATTCGTTACTGAACTCTGAAAAGCAGAAACTATATAGGTATTTTCATCACAACATTTCCTTGGTCCTAATATTATTCATAGATTTCTAATAGGTTTTCTGAGTAATATATGGCTTTGGATAACTCTCAAGGTGGTCAATTTTGAATTCAGATTGCGTGAGTCACGATCACGAACAGATTTGATGAGATTTGATGAGATTTGGACAGACATTATCATAATATATATTTGAGAAATATTTTCCTTGGCATGTGCGTTGTATTTTAGTACCTTATTATCCTCTAATATTATATTATATATAATTTTATTATATACAATATCTGAGCTCATAATTCTCGGAAATAAACACAATGTAATCTTACTCTACGTATGTTCAGTTCTAGAAGAACATTTTAAAATCTTTTTTGGTGCCCTAGTAAACGTACTGTCTAAAAATATAATATACAGTTGACTTCTGTCTGGTTATGTATCCAGTGAAATATTTTTGTTATAAGTAAAAGAAACTAAAAACTAAAGTAAGAGACTGGATTGTGTTCAATGATTCTATTTTTCTCATCTCCCTTCACTCGTCATGAAAGTCTTGACAACGCCATACCTCTCCCACTCGAAACACTTGTTGAATATATTTTTGTTTATTTTCCTTAAAAACTTGTAATTCTTTATTTTATAGACTTTAAACAATTTTTTTTTCATTCCACTCCGTCGCTTCAGAAATTTGAAATTTCTCATTAAACTTTCTTTAACGAAATAATAGGAAGACAGGTCGCGGAATGTTTGTACTTCAGTGAGATTGCAACGTACAGACAATTCTCTGAGGGTCCGAACACAAATAACATTTGTGGAACAAGTTTTTTCATTTCCACTGAAAGTATTAGTTTGAACGGAAATCTGTTTTTAGTTTTGGATATATTGAAAGAAGAAGATATTATCGAATAGTTTGTATTGTTACAACCATTTTTATTAAATTTTATGAAAAGCTGAATTATTAGACTACTATTTTTATTTGTTTATCAATGTTAACGCTATAAGATAAAAACTATATATATTTTTAATAATAAATGCAGTATGTCAGAAAATTACGACGTCTGTCCGTCTCACAATAATAATTACAATTATTCAACTAAATTTGCATTTAATTATTATATTGGTATTATTATGAGTTGTTTTTGAGTACTATTTAACAAGAATGAAGCTGTAACAGCTGTAACATAAAATAACATTATATTCTCAGATCCGGGAGGACAACTTTATTAAAATATAACACATAACAAAATACAATATTTCTTTGGCAATTTTTTCCAAGACCCTCATCGCCTCATTTGATCTGTGAAATGTTTTTTTAAGATACCACGTAGCGTCCTCTCGGGTGATCCTGATTTTTTTCATATCAGTCAAAAATATACCGTATTCCCAACATATTAGTTAGGAAATGCATTGACAATACTCTGAAGGGTCGCGATATTGGGAGGGTAGAGAAAAAACTATTTACAGGTACTTTTACTTCAGTGGAAAAAGTTGTTTCTTTAAAGGGACGTGTTGACGTGATCGGACAAAAAGATTATTGTTTTGGTTTGTTGAATATTTTTGGGTAAAATTATACTTTACTTTTATAATAATATTATTATTAATACACTTTTATGGTTAGGTTAAAAAATGGTTAGGTATCTTGAGATTTATCCTATTGTACGTATAATACACTTATATGGTTAGGTAAGGTTATAATCACGAACTTTTGAAAAAAAAATTGAAATTGGATGTGGTTACTTTTGTATTATTTTGAAAAACTTAATCACCGTCACTATCTTCCACCTAACCTTGGCCCTATTATTTGGGGTCGACTCCATTTGTATAGCATATTGCAAGGGATTTGGCAAAGCTTGCCATGACTGGCCGACAACCTGACGACAATCCTCTATGACAATGTGTGTTGGAGATATGCAATGTAACTGCAAAATATTTATTTATCATGTTTTTTTTATTATATTTTATATTTCTATTCAATATAAAAATATTTGTTTTCAGGTAAGTGTCAAAATCCAGAACATTCGTTTCGTCGGCAGTGTACTCGTAAGTACATAAGAAACATTTACGTATATATTTTACGCAGAAATTAAATTAAAAAAAGATTGAAAGTGTTATGGGGGTATATCCGACAGTGAGGTTATTCCGACGGATGAATTGAAGATATTGGGAATTTCAATAGTTCAATGCAATCATTCGTTATTGTATTTAAAAATAATCTAGGGTTCAAATTTACGTGTTGGCAAATAAGCTTAAGTATTTAAAATAGTTGAACGTACCTCAGTTTCTTTGTAAATTTAACTTCCATAGTAAAAAATAATAAATCATCATATTTGAATATCAATTAATAGTCATTTAATTAGTGTAATTTGGTTTTCTTTCAACAATAAGCACTTCTTGTGGTGTAATTAGTTTATTTAAACACAAAAATAAACGTCTAATAAATATCATTTGAAGACATTATAAAAAAACCTGTCTCATAAAATTAAAGAACATAATAGTTAAGAGATAAAAGGCCGTGGCTTGTTTTCAATTCTTTAATTAACGGATAATAAGAAAACAGTTAAAATATACATTTATTTTTCCTAATAATAAACACTTGTAACTAAATTCTTCTTATTTATTCTTATTCTATTCTAGCTGCTTCAAGAGTTATTTTGTGGAATAACTATTTTAAAAATCAAGGAACATTTTCAATTATAAAAATAGTTTTTAATATAAAGAACTTAAAAGATATGGACGTATATAAAATAAATTATTTCTAAAACAAAATTACAGTAAACTGAATATAATCCGAATTCAAAATACTGAAATTGTAATAAATATGAAATAATAGACCGTTACAGGTAGGGATTCCAACTCGCTACCTCTGGGAAACCGTCCCGTCGCTTTACCAATTTATCTTATCGGAATTAAGTGATACGGGAGCTCATATACATATATTTATTAAAAAAATATATAAACTTAACATGGCTGTAGATGTTTTTAGATATTTTCAAACATAAAATACTGAATTCAATATAATTTCTTCTCTTCAAAGATACCTTAATTAATTAATCAAATCATCTTAATAAAAACGTTAACGTAAACGTAACGATAGACATAACATAAAACATATGCAAAAACCTAAGTAAATTATAAAAGCCTAATCCCTAATTGTGTAATTAGCACAATAAAACAAAATCCAATCAACTCCTGCGCAGATGACACCGGCGGCGGCATAACGTAGTACCTCTCCAGCATCTTGTACCAGAATTCAGTGCGCTCCTTGTTCAAATTGGCCTGCATCTCTTCCTTGTATAATGTTAGATTGACACCCACCACCCCTCCACTCATATATAACATGTTCAGGAGCCGTGACTCGATGGGATCCCATGTAGTAAAAGACTCGTTTGTTGTAAATGGTTTCCTAAAAACATCGCGAAGTCAGTTACTAAGTTATTATATGAAAACTATTATTTTGGTTTATTTATTATATTTTAACTTACCCGGTGTATGCAAATGCGATGAATCGCTTGTTAATTGAGTTTTTAGCTTCACTGTCACCAATTCCTAAGTCATAATCAAGTAAATAATTAAGTAAGGCTCCATGTTTAGCACCGTTTACAGGAATTTGAGGATATGCCCAATCAGAATTTCTAGTTCCTCTGAATGCAAATTCGAATAACCTGACATTCCCTGGTGATGTCAGCGCTCGTTCCAGGGCTCCTCTCATGACTGGTATGACTGTCAAGACGTCTCCATGATAATCTAGATAATCCTCAATTACGTCCATATTGATTGTCTTTTTTGAGAAATAAAACTCTCTTATTATCTGTGCTTCGATTGTTTTGTTGGATTCAGGAATAAGTAAATCAGTTGGAATAAAGTCTCTAAAATTAATTTCCATTTTTGAAAGCCAGCTATTCAAAACCGCTTGTTGGGCGCGCGCTGTTCCTTCTCTGTCGGTATAACCTGTTATGTAAGGTATATGAGAGTAATTACCAGACCTTAATATGCTGATTGGAGCACTCGCCAAAAATGTTCCGTTTGGGTCTAAACTAAGATTCTCTATGCAAGGGGCAAAAAGTAAAGAAGCGTTATAAAATTCATAGTCAGTGAGAGCTCCGTTAAGAACATTTATATCAGTACGGGCCAGCAACTTTGCTAATTCCGTTGTAGATTTATCTTTATATTCCAATTTAGCTCCGACATCTTCAGCATTTTTTATAGGGTTATACGAAACCGCCCAAGGAGATAAAGCTGATCCACTAAGAACTAGGGCTTTGTGTACTAAATTCTCTGACAATGGTGATAGAGTGATAAGGTCGACCATAGCCGCACCAGACCCGTGACCAACCAGCATGACATTACTGGGATCACCTCCAAACCCAATAATATTGTTTTGAATCCATTTTAATCCTTGGACGACGTCTTTCAACCCTGCGTTACCGGGTGCCTCTGGAACTCCAAGACATAAAAACCCAAACATGGAGAGACGATAATTCATAGTAACAACTACTAATCCATTTTGTATGAGACCTTTGAAAGAGTACAACGTACTGCCGGTGGTTTCATATTCTTCACCTTCAATCAAAACCATGACCGGTTTGGGCGTGGTTAGGTCTTTGGTGAAAAGGTTTAGGACGAGACAGTCTTCTTGTCCTATCAGACCCCTGGATGAAGGCTGGGCGCAGATAACGTTGGTGTCAATAGCATGGTAATCCCCAGGGTAGATCGGTGGTGGTGGCGCTGCCTGGAAATGTTTAAAAAAAAAATAATTAGAATGTCTTATTTGATTCCATGATGTCATTTATTTTAGAACGTACATAAAGTTCTAAAATAATGTTCTAATTTGTAATGTTAATAATTCTGATGTTAAAGTTTATTTAGTTTCTCGGTATGAACGATATGGGCAATCTTATCGTGTATCGCTAGACTTTTATTATTTATCAATATACCTGTTTACTTATAAATACTTATCGCCGTTCTACTTAATTGTCGGAATGATTCACAACTTTACATTTACCTTTTTTTTTTTCATACATTCTACACGATATTGATGATTATATTCTAAATATATAACTATAATCGAGCAACCATTGAAGTAGTTCTGTTTTTGTAAATGTAACAAAAAAAGGTTCGTAATGGGAGTATAGAATTAGTATTCGTAACGCGATATAAATAAAGTCGAAAATTGTGTACAATAATTAGGTGTTGTTATAACTGGTTTTGGAGCCGAATTGCATTTTGCGTTGTTGAGACTGCAATCATTCTGACATAAACAGTCAACACGTTTGGCAACAGTTCCAAATATGTCTTATATTATAGCAATATTCCAGACAAAATCTATAAGAAAGAGCCAAAAGAAGCTATGTCAAGTTATAAGGAATACATCTTATATAAAATAATAATAAAACGTACTTATTTTCCTTATTGATTTACTGTGATTATAATACGAATAATCATTCAGATTGAATTCCATTTCAAAGTAAAATATACTTATAACCTAACCTTGTTACATGTACTTAATGAGAATACTTTAAAATAAGATATTTAATTCCCTTTTTTATGTCTTATATCTATTATCGCTGGGATTTTTGTACAAACAAACATTATTTATGAATGCTGATATGTTTAACACTCAATTATAGACTCTAAGGATATTGTATTAGAATTCATTACTTCATTTCTATGTTAATATGCCTGTGTGAATGTTTGTAATATTTTACAAACTACAAGAAAATTCAAGAAGGAACATATACCATAGTATACGTATAGCGACAACAGTGTGTTGCGAATATGACCTTTAAGATATTAATATTTTGTAGTGTAGAAATGTTACATTACCTTAAATCTATTTGCACCGGACGTCGAGCCGGCGTAATGTATCCCATAAAACGAAAGGTAATCGCCATCTAGGACTCTATTCCCAACTATCCAGCCTTGTGACGTGTTCACTCTCGGCGCATCTTGCGCTCGCGAGGCCACAAACACACAAATAAACACTAATACCAACATAGTTGACTGAGCACGTGCGCTCGGTGCAGCGGACAGCGGCGGAGTGAGCTGGTGGTGATGTAAGCACTAAACCCCTGCCCGTAATACGATAACATGCGGGCCCATTTCTATCGGTGACGTCACCGCTTACATCCAGGTTATAACTTATGAAATAGGTGCCTTCAGGTTTATTTATCCTTTGATTAATAAAACTGAAAATTATTTTAGAAATATAATCTACTAGCAGTTATCTGTGATTTTACCTGGATATTTATTACTTAATTTTTCCAGAATGTGAGAACAAACAAACAAATAAACAGATTAGATGAGTAATAGACAACATTTTTATAAAATGTTATTTTCTAAAACAATCTGTTTCAAAACACGCAAGAGTTCCTTACATTTTTTTTTAATTTGGCCTCATTGCGATTTTATATTGAGAACAGATTATTAGTAAATTACATTTTATAAAAAAAAAACAATAAATATGTACATATATATTGAATACTTCTGGCGGGTATGGACTGGTTTAATTTTATTATTTATCCTTTAATGATTATCTTTTATTAAATTCGAATCCCACGAGCACGGACTGATTTTGCAATAAAACTGTAAAAAAATTTAGTCAATTGTGTGCCGATTAAAAATAAAAAGATTTTTAATCGGCACATAATTGACGAAAAAAATTAAGACCTTTTATCCTAATTATTTAGGGTTATCTCTCTATCTCAATGTATTACCGGCTCTTCTATCACACATGATTTTAAAAAAGACTTGCTTCCATGCCATATTTTTTTACGCACTCCATCCCATCCGTCTTCTTCGTTCGCTCCATTCTCTTTTATAACCATCCACAACTAATCTCTTCGGGTTCCACCTTTTCATCACTACATTAGGTGACCAGACCACGTTAAACGATTACTTCTCATGTTTTCTATCCCCGGTGCTACTTTTTTACTATCTGTTATTATTGTTATGTTGGTACATAGCAGGGACCAACTCCACAGTTCCCTGCAATACTTCTCTCATAGTCGCTATAAGTCCAATAGAGGTATGAATATATTATTTCGATACCGGTATGTGCTTTAACAAACACGCGAGAGATGTTTTTTTTTCTTCAGTATTTTTACATTTTCCATATCATACCCTAATGGCGTTTATCACGATTGCTGCACATCAATTTTGGTGCAAATTGAACTTACTGAGACGCGCCTGTGATTGTTTTCGTAAAAGTATAGACGTCTCTCTTAATATATTCAAACAAACGTACTTTGATACTTTGGAGGTTTGACTAATCTATAAAAATAAAAATCGCTTGTTTGACTGAGTTTGTTTTACTTATACCGTGACAAACAATAATACTTTAAATATAAATTATACATAAGTTTTAATATTATACATATATACTTAAAGGTTAAATTAACATATGTAATAAAGAAATTAATAATTGCCACAATTAGTAACATATCACGAACCATACAACTTATAAATCATTTACTTTCATCTATGAGGTAAGACAACACTATGGCAGTATTTGCTACTGTCAAAGTATACCTAGCTGACTAATTCTCCTAACCGCATATGACATTAAACTTATACGTGACTGTTTTGAAATGAACGCTACAATATATTTTGAAATACAAAGATGCAACAAAAATATAGTTTTATCATCTCACTTACGTTGTCTTCGAGAATTAAATGAAGCCCTATTTGGTACCTAGCCTTCGATAACGAACACTTGAAGCATTCTGTTTTTATTATAAAGCAAAAAGTGTTCTGTTCTTCAAGAAAATAATATTTCTACAAAGACGCACAAAAACATCGACCTCACTGTGAAGACCTTTAAATCTGCTGCTGCTGATGTTATTACTTCTATCGGTGCTGCTGGAGCTCTATAATACATTTGTAAGATGATATCCCAGAATAATTTGGATGTCCCATTTTCTTGTACTAGTTGCTCGGAGTACTTGGTGCCACCGTCAGCAATCCCACCACTTATGTATAACTTGTTCAATGATTCTTCAGTCAATGGCAACCATATTAAAGTTTTGTTAGGTGACAGGAATGGTTTTCTGTAAAACAATACAGTTGTCTGTTAGATTATAAATATTCTTTAGGATAAAAAATTTCCCCCAAATTGACCCAACAGTTGACATTACCTAGGCTATTAACTAGTCATTATTAAATAGCTAGATCATTATTTCTTTAGTACCTTCTTCCTATGCTTTGCTTAAAAACTTATTTGACGTTGTATAAGATGTCAAGTAAGTCAATTTTAGTTACATTTATTCTATTTGTACAACATTTAAATTGGTGTAGAAATAAAATATATTCTAAACATTGTATTCTTTTTCTATAACAGATAACAATACAAACGAGTGATCCTTTAAAATTAACTAACAAGTAAGCAAAGGATACTTTTTTTGGTATATGCTCAACTTTAATAAGTACTGTAACTTAACAAAGTAAAATAAGTGGACACACACTAACACATTTTCTTGCCCAGTAAAAAAAAATAATGGGTGCAGTTAAACGAATTGGTGCACTAGTATTTTCAGGCCTCCGGATTATTTTGTAACTCAAATGCTTTATTAAGCTATAGTGGCATAAGTTGTAAAATTTTAATAAATTTAGTTTTTCTTAACTTTTAGAGGCTCTTTTTAACCTGGTTAAATTTTATCAGTCTATAAATGTTATAAATGTTATATTTACCTTTAATGATATCTTTACCTTTTAAAAGCTATAATGCTGAATTCTTACAATTGACTACCAAATTTGACACGTACAGTTTGAAATATTTATATTCAAGAACATTCAGGTTTTGTCTTCACAAGAATGCTTACAATAATATCAAAAGTCCATATACGTATTTAAAGAGTTTTTTTTATTTTTTTTTATATCGGATTGATAACAATGGCAGGTCAACAAACTATTAAACAAAATATGATAAACTTACCCAGAATATGCGAAACCTGTAAAAATATCGACGATCGAGTTGCTTGCATACACATCGTCAGGTTTTAAATCATATCCGAAAAGAAACTTGGGAAGCGCATCATGTCGTGCGCCCTCTATCGGTGTCATTGAACAATCAAACGGCGAATCTGAACCCGTTGTGTGGTCATATGCAAACTCAAATAACCTTACATTACCCTTCGATGTTTTGGCCCTTTCTTGAGCTGCTCTTAAAACTGGTATATTTATTAGTACATCTCCGTGGTAATCAATATACTTGTCAATATTTTCCATACTTATATTTTCCGATTTAAAATATTGTTCTTTTATGTTATTGCCTATAGCTATTTTGTTTTCTATTGAATAAAAATCCAAATCTAATGGGAGGAAGTTCGTAAAATTGTTTTGCATTTTTTCTATCCATTCTTTGCACATTGCTTGTCGGATTGTGCCCTCTCTATTTGTGTAACCCGCTATGTATGGAATGTGCTCGAAGTCACCAGATCTTAATATTTCAATCGGTGATTTGGCTAGAAACGATTTATCCGGGTTATTATCGCTTTCAATACAGGGAGCAAATATTAGTGAGGCGTTATATAATTCAGGGGAAGAAGACGCAATTAACGAGTATACGTCAACATTTGATAAAGATAACATTTCAGCTAATTTTGATTCCGTTACTCCTGGTATTATCCTGGCTGCGGCAGCTTTAGCATATTGTATGGGTTCGTAAGCTACTGCCCAGGGAGATAAAGCTGAGCCACTGAGCACAACGGCTTTGTGGACTAAATTTTTTGACATTGGTGAAAGAGTAATAAGATCAACCATGGCTGCTCCAGATCCATGACCAACTAGCATGATGTTGTTAGAATCTCCTCCAAAACCGGCAATATTCTCTCTGATCCACTTCAATCCCTGAACAACGTCTTTCAAACCCACATTCCCAGGGGCTTCTGGGACACGTAGACAGAGAAACCCAAAAATAGACAGGCGATAGTTTATGGATACCACTACTAAATCTTCCATGACAAGTGATTTATAAGAATACATATTTCTTTTTGAAGTTCTTTCATAATCCTCACCATCCAGCCACACAAAAACTGGTTTGGCTGTTGTAAGGTTTCTGGTGTGAATGCTCAGAACGAGACAGTCTTCGACTCCAATGATGGATCCCATGGGCTGGCTTGGCTGAGCGCATGCTATGTCTTTATCGATGGCTTGGAAATCTTCAGCGTGTTTCTGCGCTGGCGTCGGTGGCTGAAATGTTATATTATAAACATTTGCAATGGAAAGGTCCAATGGCATTTATAGCAAAATAACCTCCGTACGTTTACTGTGATGTGCGAACAAACTGACCAAAGTTCAGTATTGTGTTAGATGTTTGTGTTCACGAACTGAATGAAAACTGAAGATTTAGTTTATAAGTTTTTAATTTGTTTCTATTACAAATAATTTTCCATTTATTTTCTCGAGACATACAAGTAGTTTTATAAAAAGATATTTAAATACCTTAAACCTATTAGGTCCTGAAGTGGGGCCAGCGTAAGGAATTCCATAGAAATCTAAGTACTCCCCATCGACTGCTTTACGACCAACCACCCATCCTTGAGACGTCTTAACTCTCGGATTGTCTTGCGCTTGAGTTGAGAGAACGATTACACAAAGACACCAAATTAATAACATATTAATAACAATTAAAATAATACACTGAGTAATGATACTCCTTAGGAACGAACCATCGCAATGAGTCAAATATTTTAAAACAATGCGACCGTTTTATCCTGCTCTTATCCGTCACATTAATTAATATTCATTTTTTCCTGTCTATTATAATATATTAAATTAAACTATAGAATTCGATTGGGAAAGTATTTATTATTGGTTTTTATGGACTTGGTATGGTTGAAATGGTGTAAGGTAGCCTGCGTTATATCGTGAAGGATATAAGGCTAGAAGGGAGCTGGCGACAAGTCGTAAATCTAATTTTGGCACTCTCATTTTGTCTAGAAGGTTCATTGTTTTTTTGATTTATAAGTAATTTTTCTGATATGTTTTTTTCAAAATTTATAATTTTGAATTTTTGAATTTAGAGTATTGAGAGTTTTATATTGTCTTAATTAAAGATTGTAAAGTGTCAGTATAATGTGTTTTTATTGTACTGTATTATCATTCTTACTGCTATTCGTTTTTAGTGGATTTGCCCTATTTTTCGTAGGTACCGTTGAAACAGTTTTTTAATAAATTTTCATGTGTCGTCGATGCCAGTGGTACGCTAAAGTAAGGCTTCGAGAGGCCAGACCAACTTTTTAATGTATAATCCTTTGAAAGCTAGAAAAAGATATAAAACCGGGATCTTAATTAGGAGCAGCGGCAGAAAATAAAAGAGTTCTTACTTATTAGTGCTTTATTAGGGATTTGTTTAAAAAAAGTTAACTAATAGTCACCTCTTCGTCTGAAATCACTTCACCAATTTAACATTAACTGTCATACCAAAATAAATAACATGGACAGGAAAACAATATTGCTAATTATATATCGATATTATAAAAACGTACCTTAGTTTCTAATTATAACAATATTTCCTTGAGATATTTCATACAAAATGAAATCCAATCAGTACACTGTTATTCTTATGATGATTTTAAGAAGTTAGAATAATAAAGGATACGTGCTAAATATAAAAAAAACTTTTAATTAAAATCTCTTCATCCCACAGTGAACCATAACACAGCCTCCTCGTAGTCAGTTAAATACACCTTATTAGTCTACCATCGAAACTAAAACTTCACTTAGCTTAGTTTAGTTAGAAATAACAACAAAAAAACTATCAATAAATATAACATTTAAATGGATGTACCATTTAAATGTTGTTTCTAAATAGCTTTTCCTACGACTTCTTCCGCGTGTTGTATAGACTGGTGTTTTAAAGAAGCGCCTTCAATAAAACAATCAGCTCTTCAGACTTATTACATTAGTAGATTTCTTCTCAAAGAATAGACTCTTTTTTTGTGGTTCCTTTACTTCTATACTCCAGTAAAAAAAAGGCTCGCATGGATCTGCTGGGATGTTCGTTTGGAACTCCTAACGGGAATTCAATTTTTAATTATATCTTTCGATAAGTTACAATGAGTTTTTGCTATTTTATTTCCTTTTTAAGAGTCAAAAGTTAAATTATATTGTTTATTTATCAGCCATTTTTTTCGTAGATCGATCAATAGTTCTGAGTTAATATTCCGAATTTGTAACGTTTGTAAACTTTTAGATAAAGTTGCGGCTAATAGCATGTATGTATACACCGGGTGGGTTGAGGCAGCTTTTAGAAGTAGCTTATAAAATAAATAATGTAACAATCCACTTGAGCTTCTGTTTTAATTCAACCCTTTCGCTATTGAGATTAAATTCTGTTTAAGAATAAATACACTCAGGTAATACCATTAGAGGTTATATATAACAAGGTTGTCTGAGCTTCGTGATGACATGATATTTGGAGCTACCTTTTGAAGATAGGAATTATTAAAATGTAATATAAAAGGAGAAGCCGTATTAAGATTATTATTTATTTTTCATTACATACTCACAAAACGTAGTATTACATATTAAACAATATTAATTTTAAAGATTACAAAAAAAAATCGTGTATTAATAAAAAAAAAATACATATTCGTATGTTGGTATTAAGACGTGTTTCAAACTATTGAAAACCATACTTAGCTGATAATATAGTCTGAGAGAACCATTCCTTTGTATTTATTCCTTTAGCTTATATTTCACGATTCCTTTATTCTCATAGCCCTGAGGAAGCACAATGATATAATACATTACATATAAACGTTTTTGATATTATATTATAGTATTTACAGAGAAACAATGCCTTCTCATAGCTTATTTCGTTTTATTTATTGCGTTTAACTAAATATTCCAAAATAACTCTATACTATACTATTTATTTAACTATAGAAATGTTCTTCCTGCCATGAATATCTATCTCAAGGTCTTAGTTACGTGTTTACAACATTTTTTTAAACTACATAGTACCTGTGACGACCTAGAAATCGTAGAGTAGCTCTGTCAATTCAGCTACCTTATTAAATTAAATGTCCTGGAGGAAGCTGTGAGCTCACGGGTGTCGCCTCCTTGAAATTCTCAGTTAACCTTGACATGTCTGAACACGTTTATAGATTAAATTAATATTAATAGACATCCGATTTGATATATTTACTGTAGCCTCAGAGGTTTATCTATTCTTTAAATAGTGACGAAACCGTCTGTACGTACTCGTAGGTGAAGTCATTTAGGCCACCCTGGCTGCTGTGACAATCAACAAAAGATGAATTAAATTTTAATACAAAGTCATGAAAAAATATATATAAATATAATGTTGTACATTTATATCTCTCTGGACTCATTGGAATTTGAGGTCACAAACAATTTTATATTTTTATATATATATATTTTTTTTTTTTATATAATATTCTTTGCCACCAGTAACAGTTAGTCAAAGGTCTAATAAAATATCATTTACTCAGGGAAATAAGTTTGTTTATAAAATATATGACAAAATAGATTTCCATTTCTGCTAACTAAAATATATTTTTCCTTAGAAATTTAAACTCTGTAATAATTCTTAAATACAAGAGAATTGCCAACAAAAGCGTTATAAATTGCGAACGACGAAGAGCAAGTTGATGTACGGAGCTAGAACCTTTTGTCTAAACTTTCAACCGACTGCAATTATACATCTTACACCTTTAACTTACAACTGAATACGAATTATGTAAAATAACATTAAAGTTTTAAATATAATTATTTTTCTATGGAGCGTACTTGCAAATACATATGACAAATCTTAAATATTAATAAAACGAAGTCCAAGAATATCTTTAATGATGTTTCCCGTCTTCAAGTCCTTAGAGCATTGCTTTAAACTTCAAGCTTGTAATATAAATCCCTTCAGGTTGGTATTACTGGACTCAACTCCCCAACTGTATTGCATAATTTAATAAGAGAAGACCTTTAACAAATAATGAGGACAGGAGACAATGTTTCTTTATTATAAAGCGTTATAAGACTTGTTCGTATACAAATGTCAAGTTTGACAGTTTGTATGAAAATATTTATAAACATGTTCAGCCATGTTAAGCTCACTGAAATGTAAATAAACCCTACGGCAGCGAAACGGGACGGCTTCCTAGAGGTCGCGGGTTCAAATTCCTGCACGAAAATATTATTTATCTAAATATATTTAAAAAAATTATATAATCATACATATGTGTGTAATAATAGTAAAGATTTGAACCAATTTCTAAACGTGATGACGACGGTTTAAGTACTTTAGGAGGCTTAGAAAAAGTTTGATCTCATTTCTTTTTATGTAATAAATAAAGTTACCCGAATCTCTTACAAAATCTTTATAGGAAGGAAAATAAAAATGATTCTCTTTTTTCTTTTCTTTTCTTTTTATATTTCGAAGAGACAGTTTTAATCCTATTGTTGTTAAAAGTTTAGTAAGTCTAGCTAAGTTGATTCTTATTTTAGTGACCTAACGTCTCTGTGAGAGATACTCAGTCATTTAATTTATATATAACTTTATTCGTGTTGTTTAAAGAGTGATAAAAAATAATAAATTATGTTTATTATTGAATATTGATATTTTTGAAGCGCGTCTGCAATATACTCTTAGTTTAAATAAGAATATATTTCAAATGTTCTGAATAACATAACAGTGAACGTACAAACATTATTTTAATGAAACACAATGACGTTAGTAATAAATCGAGGGCTTGTAAGTTATGTCTTAATACTGACTGCACAAGTTCTAAGCGGGATTGTTATTTATGTGGGTGTAATATGTATCCCGGGTATGAGGATAATCCCGGAACAAAAGCTAAGGCTTGAGAAATGGTATTACGTAAAATAACTGCGTCCGGGGCAGAGATTAAAAAAACCGATTAGTCGATTCGCTGTTAGAAGTTCAAGAGTTTGTACCGAAAAAGTTTTCTAAATTTATCGTTGAATGATTTATTCGACCTAGTTTTTTACTATTTAGATTGTTTATATAAAATGTTGAATGCAATGCGGTCACAGGATATACCTACCTACCTACATAAAATTACTTACAAAGAAAACTATCGGTATATTTTATATTTTTAAGTGAACAAATAGAATTAAGAAAGTACTTAAAAATCAATTATAAGTGTATTAAAATGTACTCAAACTATAGTCTGTCATTATAAGAATTGTCTTTTGACAGATCGACGATTGTTAAGTTTAGTGATGTCCAAAACATTCTCGATTGTGAAACCATTTCGATAATAAATTAATAATATTATCATTAATCGAATTAGGTATTCACGTAAACGTAATAATAAGTTATGTAATAATAATAACAGATAACGATAATTTTTTTGTTTGCTTTTTTTTTATAACCATAACTTATTTATAATTTATTCACATAAATAAATACATTTGAATTACTTATTTTACTAGGTTTATATCTTACAATTTGGTTATCCTCATGTTTAAATAACATATTACACCTCATTAACATATTTATGTATGTAATTATTATTTATGTATGTAATGAGTATTTCTATCGATTATTTGTAATCTATAGCACAATCATAGTAATCATTGTGTGTGTCACATCACTAAGTGGGCGGTACCCGTCCATGAAGTACAATATTAATTGTATGACACATTAACCTAAACAATACTAAACTACATAGACGTAAGCTGTCAAAAAACAAATAACATAATGGACAGAGTGTAGTTAATATTCAAGATATTATCTAAAGTAGTTATTGATTTTGACTCAAGTAGTGTTTGTTTTTAATATAATACATATAAATACAATTTTGTATAATAATATTTTATATTATAATAGTACTAACGGACTGAAGTACGGTACACTTAATGCGTTATTAAAAATCTAATACTCTCCTTGCAATAGAACGGGAACTGCACAATTGTTATCTTAAGCTAGATATAACTGGAGCGGCTCATATGAAAACTAAGTTAAAAGTTTAATTTTCTAAAGTTACTCTTTGAATACTAGCGTCGTAGCTGTTAACTGAACATTATGTTTTCCCCTTATATAATTTGAGTCATTATAGTGAGTGGCGCTGACCGTTGACCTTTCGTGCAAAGGATTCAGAGGTATTTACGTATTCAGCAGCTCATTTCATTAATTATTCAAAGTAAATTAACCTCTACAGTGGTAAGGATCAGAAGAATTGCGAGGTTAAAATCCGTTATGCGTTTCTAATCTAATGTACTGTTTAGAAACCAACATGTGACTGTTTAAATTCAACGAATATTTATAATAATATTAACGATTGAACAAAGAATATATAATCTGATAGAGATTCGAGAATTACTTATTAGTAATAGATTTATAAGAAGCGTGTGCTTGGTAGCCATATTGTTGATAAACTTTAAAGGTACTTTTGAAGACGTAATAAACACATATATTATATAAAAAAGTAATAAGAACAGAACAGCAAAGAAAAAGCTAAATTGATTTTACATTCCAGATCAAGAACGTAACGTTAAATATTTCGTTCATTCCAATCTTCGTTTCAAAGCAGCGTTGTTTTAAACTTTCAAGCTTAAAATATCAAGTGCCTTCAGGTCGGTGTTACTTGGCTCTACGCCAGCAGCCACATTGCATAATATAAGATAATATCTTACACATCGGTTACTTATTACTTATATTGAGATGTCTGAGATGTTTTAAATCCTCTCAGCCTCTCAGCTAATAGAATGTCAGTGAAACAATTATAAAGAAATAATAGATGCTGAATGATTAATCTCATAGAACCTCCTCAGATAACTAGGGGTTGAAATATATTACAAAATAAAACTATAATAATACGAGTAAGTATCTGTAAAGTTACAGTCCTTACTAAAAACTTAAAAATCACTTTGAAAACAGACAAGTAGTTATGTTTTAATTTGTCCAAAAAATATTGCCCTCAAAAATATTATAATATATTTATTGTAAGTTTTATTCATCCAATATTACATAGGGCTATAAATATAAAACAATGTTAAAATATAATCCTCTGTAAATCCGCTCGTTGATATTCTCTCCACTCTGTATATGAAGCAGCTATTAAACCTACAGGCGGTATTGAAAAATTAATCAGAATAACAACTCGGATATTACTTTGTGGTTATATTTCAACCTCTGGTTATCTGATGAGATATCTGAGATAAATCATTCAGCATCTATTATTGCTCTCTCATTGTTTCACTGACACTATATTAGCTAAGAGGAACTTCACTTACAACTGATATAAGAAAGTGAAAATATATGAATATCTAATACAATATTGTATTTTTAATGGAATGCTTTTAGTGAATCATTGACTCGCTGTTGGACCTGTGTTTACTTTTATTATGACAAGGTTGCAGAGGAGTTAAACACGCCATGCTGTCCCACTACGAGGGTTACATATCATAGAAATACTTCTAAATTATGAAGGTTTCTCCACGGTGGTATAGCTCACACCGGACTAGAGTATATAAAAGTATTTATTATACAAATATATATGACCAGACCGAGATTCGAACCCGGCACTGCAAAGACAAACAACATTAAGACTGCGCCAGACGGTCGCTCCATACGTGTAAGCTCTGGTTAATAATTTAAGAGCTGAGGTCAAAAACCTTCTTCCTCCGTTATCTTATTTGCTCCTGGTTGGTTGTTAGTAAAGTTTGTCTTCATTACGAACATTAAATACCCAAATTGACAAATGAAGACAAGATGCCGGCGCCACAAGTTAGTACGTTTATAAACTCCTACTTGTACATGAATTTAATACTCTAAGGAGACTCGTAGCATTAATACTACTTATAAATAAATGTTGTCAAAAAACTTTTTTATTTATTATTATATTTATATTGTTATAACATTCATCGACACGGGCAGGACTCGAACGTGTGACCTTTGGGAAATCGTTCCGTCGCTCTTACAATTGAGTTATCGCGTCACCCGCCTCGATGATAAATGTAGAATTAAATATATAATTTTATATTTAGTTACATATTTTAGTTAAAATTGTATATTTTACTTCTCCTCCATCTTTGTACGTTATTAGTATAACCACTAATAACGTTAAAGATGGAGGAGAAGTAACCTTTCTTTATACATATTGCATCAAAGAAACCAACATGTCGTCACTTTCTTAATATTGTGTGATTGATGAGCCGCTCTCGTCATTAATAACATTTAGTAATTAATTATGTAAATGAATAACATTTTATTGAAAGAATAGAAATAACCTTTAATAACAAATGTTTTTCTACTACTTTTGTACTTAATATAATTTTAAATATATGTATAGTGAATAAGTTTGTCTGTGTTCTAAGTTTCTGGTTTATTGTCTCATGTCAAGGTCTCCTTTAAGGTAGTTTCTTTGAGTTAAATATACCTGAAGAGTGGACACTTAGTGCAGAGCAGTTTTAGAGAGACCAATTGTGCTTCCGTTTTATTGTGGAGAGTAAACTTAAATAACAATATAATATAAATAATACCTTTATTTTTATTCACTTTTTGTATATATTCATAAATTTATTTTATATGATTTATTAAAATAGACGATATTTTTCTTTAAAATTTTGCATAGTTATCATACTGTAAGAAGGGCATTTAAAATATCTATATTCTTTGTATCTATGTTAGGGTTAAGTTTAAAAAATATTTTTTTAAACATATATTTTAACGTTAAAACAATCATCAGGAAGGTTAGAGGCTATTATTATTCTTAAATCCCCTAATTTATTATGACTCGTCTCATCAATATTAACTTTATGAAAAGGTAATTTAAAACTTCTACCAGAAGAGGCGACCTTTAAACTAATTAATCCCTTGAGTTGTAACAATTATTTATTAAAACTATTAATTAAATGTTTATCTCCACAAATGTTCTATGATAAGACTCTTGAAATAAATTTACAATATGTTTAATGATTCAATTATTGTTACAGTTATTAGTCCGGTAGTTTTCAAAAGTTTTTAATATGTTATTTTTATATTTCAAACTTATTGAAGATTTCGTATTTGCATAATTTGATTGGTTATTCCGTAAGTTTAAAATCTTAAAAGCTAATTTAAAAATTAAATTAAAAATCATAATTTATTCGTCGAATCCTATTCATGAAATACGTTGCATATAGGAGATTACTTTAATATAACACGTAGATACTCAAGATTGAAAAAATGATTTGCATTAATTAAATAATCACTGTTAAATAAACTCTGAATATTCATTAATATCTAAATCATTACGTTGTTTCAGTCTGTATTGTATTCATTGAAATTATAATACGCTATACTTCAAATATAATCCACGATGTAACAACTTACCGTCTCCTGTGTTGGAACTTAAAGATAAACTTTTATGCCGTGTCTAATAATTAATAATTCATGGATTATTTTGTAAAACTTTTTGGTGACGCATTTTCTATTTTTGTACGTCGTCTTGTCTTTACCTATTTTTTTCATGCGCCTTTTGCAGAGAAGGTAACACAGCTTTCTAACTTATATTATACGTGACGGATTTCTAACAATATATATTGTTTATGTAATAAGAAATACTCGAGGTATCAATTTAATATGTTAAAGAAGACTATTGTTTTTTTAGCCATATTTATATCTACTGAAGTATTTTAATTCTCTTATTAAGGAGGGGTATAAAATGTATAATTCCAAAAGCAACTGATTCAAATATTTCATTTAGTAGTATTTTAAGAAACATGATATAAATAATTGAAAAGCTATTGTTTAAAAACAATTCACAAGTCTCATTTTTTCATACTCTTTTGCATTTAATATCAGGATCCGGTCTGGAGGTCTGCTTCCGCCTTAATTATGTAAAGTCCGGAGAAGCCAGCGAGCTACCTTGATGTACGACCAGTGTACATTGATCCTTGATTTTATTAGTTATTCGAATTAACAATTTTAATATATATAAAACTGACTGATTTATGTTTGTTATTGTAGCTGAAATATGTTTAAATGTTTGGCTGAAAAGTGACCCTTTTAAATTGAAAAAATTGAAAAAAAGGTTCAAAACCATTTTATCGTATTATACAGATTAGTGAATTGCCCTTTTTATAAGATGTCCTTGATATTTAAATCTTAAAAGCAATTATGAGAACAGATTGGATGTTTGCGATCTCATACTTCTAATAGAATATATATTTGAAGAATTCCCATTTACTATAAATAATGTAATCTGTTTGAGATGTTAAATCAAAATACTTCTCTGATTTGAGAGCGAAGAGTGAAGGTCTGCCAATATCGTTATTTATTGTTACTGAAAGATAAATGTCCATTACTACCAGTACGAGGAACCTTCGTCAGAAAAAATAATTAAAGCCGGCTTGAGTTGACAGGACGATATGTCAAAAATACAAAGTTACACTTTTTTAATTTATATTTATTTATTAAATATCGACATTTTATTGAGAAATACAACCGGATTAATGTATATTAACCTTAAAAATGATTTAAAAGTCAAAGTAAACAATATAACCAGAGTAGCTTTTGTTTAAACATGTTTTTTTCTAGAACTAGATATACTGTCTTGTCTTTAAAACAATACAATACTTTAAATGCAAAGTGATACGAATAACTTTAAATAAACATGAATGGAGGACACACGCTGCCGTTTAATATTAAATAGCTCTGATATGTGTTAATTCCAGCAGATAGCGAAGGTGGAAGCTATCTGCTGGAGTCTACTTCAGCTAATGAAGAGTCCGCTTCACTCACAGCACACTCCCCGTGATTGCGGTCTGTAGTGCGGGGTCAATGAGGGCAGCTGTTATGTGGACTCTGTTTTTATTGGTTCTCATCAAATATTACATATAAGTTTTGGCCATGGCTTGGCACAATGGTGTATTTCCATTGTACATGTACTCGTTTTATATGTATTATAATATTTTTTGTTATTTCCATATAATTACGTAAGTATTCCCCCACATATTGTACGGACTCATTAAAATTCATTTCCGCGCCAAAGAGAGCATATTACGACGACATTTTACACTAAATAATATTATAACACGTTTTTACTTTTAGAGTCATGCTGTATTAGCACTAATTAATCACTTAAGTTTAGCTCTTATTACTATTACAATACGGTGGAAAATGTAATACATTGTAATATGTAGGGTGGTTTTAATCGCCTCCTGAAAACGCCAGTTGAATTTATGATTTGTTATATTGGTGGTGGTGTGTGTGTGTGTACGTGTGTGGGTGTGTGTGTAATAAAATATATATACATTAAATAGTAATTATTTTCAAATGAAAAATGAATAATATCAAGTTAATATTAGAAATACTTGATAGGTAATGGTTAAATTTTAATTTTAATCCACTGTTACATTAAAGATGTGCAGGATTTTATTTAAACTCAACGTGGCCTAATTACTTTAATTAGATTATTTATATAACAAGCCCATTTCATTAAATGTGTGTTATATTGGGTTGACCCTACGAGGTAAGGGTTGTGTAATAAATTAGCATTTTTATTTTAATTTCTTTGATAATCACGTGACCTCGATATGTAAAACTCCATAATTAAACATTTTAAATTATAAAGTTAGCTAGTGTGTGTGTGTGTGTGTGTGTAATTAACAGCTAGTGTTGCCAGCAACTTCTTCCAACTCAATATAAAGCCGTCTACCATCACTAACAATTTATATAGAGATATAAAAATCTATATATTTTTAGCTTCATTGTAAGTAGGTATAGCCCAATTGCGTTTTCAGGTGAAAATGAGAGATTTTTCTCTTTCTTTCTCGAGAAACGACTTTTCCAAATATTGACCGGCGCATAACCTATAACTATTCAAATTTCATCAAAATCGGTCTAGTGGTCCATCTCACCCGAAATTCGCGAATATACAAACAAATAAACAGACCCAAAAAATAAAAAAAAACTTGTTTTGAGGTCTGGTACTGAAGTTGTAGTAATTATATACATATATATATATTTCATATTTACAATATTAAAAAGTATTTTTCACGTTGTATATATGTACCGTGTAAAAGTCCGAAGGTAAATGTTATATTGGATTTTTAATTTCAGTGAACACGCTGAAACAAATTAACCTAAATTAAGACAAATACAGTACAATAGCACTCGCCACGAGAATTCGCGTGAGAGTGAACAATAGAAAATAAATAAGATTATTTTTTAATTATTTAATTAGGTTACAACTGTGTCAGTTGGTTTGTTATATTTTAAGGATAGCACGAGGGCTATATCTCATAAATTCATCAAGATGTTTCATATCCGAAATTACTCATTAATCGGTTATAAAAAAACTTAACAAACATTTTGTTTTTTGCAATAATTCAGTCATATTGAAACTATTATCAAAACGAACTTATAAGTAAATAAAAAATAAAAATACTGACAGTTCTTTGAGTTGTTATTCAAATTAAATAATTGTATTTTAATTAATAAGCTAAAAGACTATTCATGTAGTTTCTTAGCGGTTCTTCTCCATGGACCGTCCGTCTTACCGTCCGTCAACCGTCAGACTCTAGATACACGGTCTGTAGAGTCTGACGGTTTATAAGTGCCGCGTATCCTATTTGATATTAAAAAATGACTTTGACTCTGAAAGGTTTGGAGAATTTTTTTTATTTATTTGGTTTTACGGGTTTAGTTTTCTAGAAATGACATAAAATATATATATTTTTTCATAATAACTATTATATAACATGACATACATGTAAAATTATCTTCATTTCTGTGAAAACAATTTAGTGGCTTAGCTTAAACATACACCTTACGAGAAATTCTCAGTTTAGTAAATGGGTAATTTCACGAAATGACTTTTACGAAAATCTGAATAAAGTATAATAACCGTCGTCTTATCTCTTAATACCTGCTCTAGGATTTCAATTTAGTTTAATACCTTTTAATAAACATTATTCAGTTAATTGATTAAAACATTATATACCTAATATATTTTTATTAATTTTCTGTTAATGTACTTTGTTACGTGTTTTTCATCTCTGTGTAGGAAAAGACTAGGAATAGAGTGTCTGGGAAATGAACACGCAAGATTCAACCTGTTTATCTTAAATCAAATTATAAAGTTGAATCTGAAATTAAAACGTCATCTAAGTTAGTTGACAAATTTGAATGTTTAATATAGAATGTACAACACTGAAGGTTGATGACCTCATCACTAAAACAATGAAACTAATAAATAAGACGATAAAATACATATACCTTAATAACATAATATAATAAAAAATAATTACTAATATATTGTTAATGAGAATAAACAACAATATTTTACAATGTGTAAGCAACTCTTAAATATATAATATTAAATATATTCTTGAACAAACATTATGGTTTTATTGAAACCATTTGTGGTTTACTGAAATAATAAAGAGTATATTCAAAATAAGCTATAAATAATATGATAATAAAGAAGTAATACTTAATATGTAATAACACTTAAATATTAATTTATTTACAAACATCATTCCAATTTTTCAATTCTTAAAAATATAACAGAGAATTAATAACTGAAATACGGCTTAAAGTCTAAAACCATTGCAAACATGATACTAAACGGACGTCTAAATAATCAGCGCGCAATCCATCTCGGGAGTTCAAAGCCAGGTCTTACTCTAAGTTTTCTTTAATTTCTTCTTCATATTTCACAGAGTAAACTCCATCTGGGTCGAACTTGTCAACTAGCTGCTTCCAGTAGTCTCGTTCGTTTTTTATCAAGTGTCTTATAACATTACGGACTCCATCTTTCTGCAACTCAGTGCATTTATCACAACCGCTTTGAAGGGCGTCGGTGATATGAGCTAGAAATTAATTTATTAAAAATACTTGGATACAAATTTATTTTTAAATTCTCTTTTGCAATATTTCTATATTAGAACTTCTATATTGGAGTAATTTAATTACTTTAAGTTAGTAAATGTTAGTTATTACGGGTAAGATATTAAAGAGATACCATTTTTGAAAATACGCCTTTTGTGTCATAAACACTTATAAATAAAGTATTCAGAAAAATATACGTAAGTATACGTTTTATTTAAGCTTTCAAATACAAATTAAGAAACACCTACTTATTGAAAATTATATTTCTAAAAGGTTACAATATTGTATAGTTTCTGCTCGGTTCAAAGTAATAAATACAAACATGTGTACCATATCAAAGATGCAGTCTGTCAGTCTGTCTGTATGCTAAAGAGGACATTTATTAAATTAAATTTAATTAAGTCTTTATAACTTTACCCACGCTGTTGAGATAAAAAATAATCCTGTTATGTTGAACGGCTGTCTAAAAGTTATTTCTTTTTACACAGCCGTTCAACATAACAGGTACGAGAACAATACTAATTTCTGGACCTCATGTAACGTTCTTTACTGAACGACTTGTATATAAAATGGCATAAGGACCGCTTGAGTAATTAAAACATGAAAGCGTAACAAACAGACAAACTTACATTAACTATAATATTAGTTAGAAGCTTTACGTACATTTCAATTCCTTTCCCTCCGGAGTGCACCTGCCTTGATCTAACACACACTTGATGTACGCGGCCAGGAGCCTCTTATTGGAGAGGACCTCGTCAACATCCATGGAGTCGAATCTCTCCGTGTATGTCTGAGCGGCCGTGGTTAGTATACTCCATACCAGGATTACAGATATCAAGAAGAGCTTCATACTGAAACAAAGTTTTCGAAATAATACTTGCGTTTCAGTAACCTTGAATTATTATTTTTAGATTTTATATTGCAGGTGCATTAGTCTCTAATAAGTTTTTTTTGTTTCAGGTATGTGCAGAACGAGTTTCTGAGATATTAACGAAATACGTACTTACATTATAACTTAATATAGTATAAGAACTGTGTACACTTTTACGAAGAATAACGTACACTACGCCATTACTTTACCGTTTCTGATATTTATACTGAATGAATTTTGATCTCGACGAGATGAAGTCTTGAGATTGTCATTCAATAACAATTCATCACGCGACGTCTCTTTACTAGGTTATCTGAATATTCATTGTATTCTATTTTTAATTAATTTTCTTTGAAAACTATTTTTCCTTATATATTATCTGCTCACGGTTTATTTGTTTTTAATTCCGTTACCGTTACCTATACATTGATATAATCAAAAAAATATAAATGTTTCAAAATATCTATATGCTTGTATACATGGTAAGTTTATTTAAATAATAAATAAATATAGATTGTAAATCATCGACACTTCTAGAACTCGAACCCGCAACCTTAAGTAAACCATTCCGCCGTTGGGCCGACAGAGCTACTGTGTGCCTACTCGCCGTGATGAAACTAGCATTCTAAACATAACTTCCATTATAGTTTTCAATTCATATTCATTTAAAATTCAAATATCCAATGTAATGTAATATAATTGACGATTCAAAAGTCCATGTAAATGCCTACTTGAATAAAGATATTTTTGAATTCTTTGTTTAAAAAAAATAAAAAAAATCTAACATAAATGATTTATTGAGACAAAAAAGATGCTTAGCTTATTCAGACAAGCACTTCAATGTTTTTAATTAAAGATTCACGACCAAGACGCCAAGTAACTAACCTCACAAGTTTTCTTACTCCAAAAAAAAAGTACAGACTTTTGACTTAGGTACCATTGAAAGTCTAAGATACCCAGCGAGGCTTTACGTGTCAGGTTAATAAGGTGTTTTCATTTCTCATGGGATGAGCTCTACAGCTTTCAGGTCACTGTCAATATGAGAAAGGATTTTTATTATTCTAGTCTCTATTCATATCTAGCACATAACCATTTTTGTTGGACAGATTTTATTTACATTAGTATTATAGCGTTTTATATATTCATTTTTCAAACGTTCTATTTTTATTATACATATATATTTTCCCGGCTGTGTTTGAGTGAAATTATATCGGAATGTGCTCGATTATAACTTTTATAAGATATTTGATATTCATATTAAATATCTAATGAACTATCTTAACTTCATTGAAATAAATATACAATGAAAAATAAACAACAAGGATTCGAACCCGCGACCTCTAGGAAACCGTCAGCTCTAACAATTGAGCTACCGTACCTATGCTCGATCTGCGGGACGGTTTCCCAGAGGTCGCGGGATCAAATCTCTGGCCGTATCGGTTTATTTTTCATTCAATATTTGCTTAAGTTAAAGAAAGCTTAACATGGTTAAACATGTTTTTAGATATTTTCCAACAACTATTTTTTCTTTTCTTAAATGTATTCCTTTAAAGAAGCTTGTTATATATTTCTTTTCAATTCAATATTCAGTAAAATACAGTATCTATTACATTTATAAGAGTATTTACTTATTAACATTATTTTGAATATAAAGCTATATAAAAGAAATTTCAAGTTAAAAGTCAAAATGCGCATCCTTAAATAAAGAGCTAACGTAAATTCATCAACAAACACGTTATATGTATTATTTAAAAGTCATTTATATAATTTTCATTTCCTCTTATTCGTCTAGATATTAAATTCATATTACGTTAATTCCTTATAAGTTACGTACGAAATCGTGTGGAAAATTTTAAGCTTGCACTATCCTGGAAAGTAGGTCGAAATGGCTATTTTGTTATTTTTACATCGAGGAACACTGTGGAGTAATCTATTTAATAAGTTTCTATTTAGTTCTAGTCTAGATGAAATTGTCGTTTAGATATTGTAAAATATATTTAATTACAGCTGGAGTAACAGACATCTATCCTTCTATAGATAGTGGCAGGAAATAATATAATATAAAATATACAAAACCTGTAAAAAATTTTATATATGCCCTTGAAATTAGAAAAGTTGATTTATTTTGCAGTAAGCCAACATATATCCAAAAGCGCATTTAAAATAAAAACCTTTATATACTATACGAGCTGTGCACTGAGACTGAGCCAGCGACGGGAGTCTATTTGACACTCGACGCTCAAAGCCTTCAGCAAAAATATTTAGACAACAAAAGAAGCTTACCATTAAAAATAACAAAAAAATATTATATTTCCTCTTTTTTCTATAGGTTTTTAAAGTTCTCGAAACAAAAATATTCCAAATATTTATCTATAATTCTGGGGTTGATCCTTGGACATCTGGTTTGTTACGTCACCACCTGAGCGCCTGCAATTAAACCACAAACCTAAAGTTTAATTATAATTGTTACTAACTAATCCTAAAACAAAATAATAATAACTTATAATTCATATAAAAACGTATAATAAGACACTCGGAACGAAAACTAATGATTCATTAAGCCTTCGCTGAATTATTCATTACAATGCAAATAAAATTGCAGTTCGTACTTTAGAAATATAAAAGTCTTCTAGAAAATGAGGAGATTCATCAAAACAAAAAGAAGATCTGGTAATAAGGGATTTGTACTTCGACATTGAAATCTTTTATTACGAGAAGACTCGGAAGTTGAGAACTGATTACTACATTTTAAAAGTACGTCAGGTCAGTTCTTTGATTATTTTAGAATTATGCTAACCCAGAAAAGAACATATATAAGAAAATATATATCCGTTGATAAGATATTTTATTCTTTAATATTTATTTCAATCTAGCAGCATGTTTCTGATATTGCCCTGTGTATGTACAGTCAGACAATGTTAAGTCATGTCAATATGTTACTTAGATAATTTTGTCATTTAACTAATTTTGTATCACGCATGTTTAGTGATTTTTGTATTCTAACATGTACAGAGGTTTTGGCAATAATTGTAATAAAATATTGGTTTGGCAATTTTGCGGCTGATTCCTCTACAATTTTCGTATCAGTTGATCAAATGCCGAGGTATCTAATATGAGTCAAAGCATTATAGATTTTAGTATTCAAATGTTATTTAAACATCAGTAACTGTGATCTATTAAGAGATCTAATCTGGCTCTCTATCTCTACATCTAGTTAAGTTCCTCTCATCTCTCTCTTTGTGACGTCGTACTTATTTATTATTCATTTCTAGTTTCAAGTATGCTGTTGAATCTCTTTATGAATGAGAATAGCTTCTAATTGGATGGATTTATATTCTTTACATGTGTAAGACAGCTTGAAATTGTCTACAAACGTGTTTAGCCACGCTACGCTTATTTCAATTTTAAATGAATATGGAATTAAATATTCATTGATACGAGCATGTAACCCAATTAAAATTAATTCGGAGATAGTGCCGTCGCTCTATTCAGTATAAGTAGAGTGACGGCACGGTTTTCCAGAGGTTGAAGGTTTTGTAAATATATTTAGAACTTTTGTGTAAGTTTCATAATTTTTTGAATGTATGTATAATTTCCATGTCTTAAATTTATTTGTTATTAGAACAAACCTACACTCCTATTATAAATTCTCAAATCCCAAAAGAATTGTGTTGTGAACGCTTCGTTTAGACAATTTAACCACAGTTGATTGAAACTAATTCTTCCTTTGAAACTAACTTGAAGAGGGTTGAGATTTATCTCGCTCTCAAATAAAGACACATTTAACACGTTGCTGATAAAGTTCCTGATGTAAGGAATCTATTTGTAATATGTTTTATATAATAATTCCGTCATCAGTGAACCAGCTGGTGCATTTCACAAGGGATTAGAATTTCCCAGCGCTTCATCTAAATATCTCTTAATGATCCAAGTAATTACATATTAATAATATTAATAAATGAGACCCAGCTATAATTTAAAATAAATAGTGTATAGCGATGCTTCAGTCCTTATTTGTTTCGCATCAAATAAAAAAAGCATCTTCTCTTAATACAGTTTAATTATTTAAAATAACTTAAATATATTCCTAATGTAGTATTGATATAAATTATAAAGGAAGGATTTAACTTTAGACATAATATTAGTGATATATACTTTTTTTACCTATTTTCTCAAATATAACATAAATAGCAGAAATAAATAAATAATAACATAATAAAAGTTACATTATGTTTCATAAAAAACTTTGATTTGATTTGCAGAAGAGTTTGTTTGTTTGTTTGAATATGCTAATCTCAGGAACTACTAGACCAGGAAGATAGTCCATTTATCGAGGAGTGCTTTAAGGTATATAACATCATGCTAAGATAAATAGGGAAGCAGCAATAAAAAATGTTGCGAAAACGCAGAATTTAGAGCTTTTCTTGCGTGCGCTGAGTAAACGGTGAAAGTTACGCAAAAATCAACTCTTACATTAAAAACTCTTAACTCTTCATTAACTTACTCTTACAAAATTGTTGCCCTCTAAAAGTTCTAAGACAAAGTCTGCGACAGTATATATCTAGCTTTTAAGGTTAAGCTACTATAACCATTTTTATGTTTACTAAGCTTATATACTTAGGGCAAAGGAGCGTGCGGATCACAGGTGTTAAGTGATCCCCGCCGCCCACGAACTCTTGCAACGTCCGAGGACTCACAAGACGTTGCCGGCCTAAGAGGTGGGTATAAACGCCTTTTTTGAAGGTACCCATATCATATCGATCTGGAAACACCGCCGAAGGAAGTCCATTCCACGTCTGTGTGGTATGTGGAAAAAATGTTCTTGAAAACAGCACAATAGAGGATCGCCATGCATCCAGGTGGTAAGGATGGTATTGTAGGCGATGTCGTGCTGTGCGGTGGTGAAATTCGGTGGCGGGCATCAGATCAAAAAGTTCTTCGGAGCACTCCCCGTTGTAAATGCTATAGAAAACGCACAAAGAAGCCACGTCTCTACGCAATGCCAAAGAGTCCAGCCGTTCACAGAGCACTGGGTTCCCGACAATCCGAACGGCCAGTTTCTTCGAGGCAAGTTTGGTCTTGCTCTCCAGATGACCACGAAACTGACAGTCGCTCGAAATGTCGAGTATACTGATACTTGGCGAGGCGTTGAAGCGAGGCGAGGAGGTTGAGATGTGCTTTCGAAGAGCGGCGATACGACAATTGGGGTTTTCTTAGTGGTAAACGCGCAAACCTGTGTCTTTTAGGGATTAAACTGAACGAGGTTCAGTTCACCCCACTATGAGACCATCCGATGTTTCTATAGAAGACACAACTTTCTTACGGAACTCGTCGACGTTTGCCCGAGAGTAACCTGTACAGCCGGAATATACCGCATTCCCAGTGCTATCATCCGCATAACAATGTAAGTTGGAAATATCCAACATATCATTGATATGCAAGAGGAGGGTATTGGGGATAGCACGCAGCCTTGGGGTACACCTGCGTTCACGGGCTTGGGGTCCGAGCAAAAACCGCCGAGAACGACCTGTATGCTCCGCCCAGTGAGGAAGCTGGTAATCCACTTGCACAAACTCTCGCGAAGCCCATAGGAAGAAAGCTCCGAGAGAAGCCCCTTGTGCCATACACGATCAAAGGCTTTAGCTATATCCAGACTAACTGCCAGACCCTCTCCCTTGCTTTCAACAGCAGCAGCCCAACGTTGCGTAAGATATAAAAGAAGATTACCAGCCGATCGGCCATGGCGGAAGCCATATTGCTGGTCATTGATCAACTGGTGATCCTCGAGGTACGCCAGGAGCTGTCGGTTGATGATATTCTGCATGACTTTGGAGAATTTATTATTTAGCTTATGAACTAAGCTTATGTACTAAGATTATGTACTTAGATTTCGGAATATCAGATGGACATTTTTGTCATTATGGACGACCACATCCACGAAAAAAATACTGGGCGCAAGCGTTGTGTTTATCAATGTTTCCTTGACATAAAGTAATTAATATATCGGTTTACACAAATCTCATGACTAAAATAATTTATAGAGTTTAAATTATTTTAGTCATGAGATTTGTGTGAGCTGAGGAAGTTGCTGGCATCAGCTATTATTATATATAGCAGAGACAAATGTTATGTAATAGTTAAGTTTGTTTCTGTAAAAAGATTTAATCAGGTCACAAGAAAACTTATTGCTTATTGAAATGCTAAAATTATAATCCAGTACACAATGTAAAATATATCATAATAATTATTTTTCTTTAAATAAAAGTTTACTGTTCAGCTATAAATGTTTAAGATAAATAAATATTTTAGATAGAATTTAAACGAGGCGACGATTCACCTAAGTGGTACCGTTGCCCGGGATAGTATAAATAATTTCAATATAACGTACATAGAACAATGAACATTTTTAGTGATTTTACGTTAAAAACTTTGCAATTACACTATACAATGACGTTAACTGGCTCAGTTAACTATTAACTGCACGCCATTTAACTAATCGAGATCAACGACTTAGACGTGTCGATATAGTTTCTATGACCCGATATTAATATTAAATAGTAGAGAGCTGTATTACGATATAGTTATGAAAATGACTTGCAAAACTGTTTTAGATTTTGGGGCATGTTATTTTGTAAAACCATCAAATTCAATGTATGTTCTGTATTACTGATAGTTATATATTTATAACATGATACAGACAGACAGAGAGATCGTTTTCTGATACTGTTTGACATTTTTGTTCTACAATTTATTGTTAAACTTTCATCACTCAAATACTTGGGTTTGTTCGGGTTTTCATATTTATATCTTTAAGAGTTTAATAAAAACAATGGTATACTTCTTCAGGCTGGTTTCAACTGAGTTAAGAACTATAAAGGTTTTCCGTTGTATAAAAACGTAATTTGAAAAAAATCTGTAAAGTTTCAAGCCGTTTCTTTTCCAAAAAGTCTAATATAACTACTATATATACTATATATAGTAGTTATATTAGTCTTCTCTTGTAAGAATATTCTATATATATATATATATATATATATATATATATATCTAGATACGGATTATATCGGAGGAGTATTTTAATGTAGGAGAGAGAATAAGAGGTCATATTTGAATTGTACGGACAATAAACTAAACTAAAGATGTATTTTTTGAATTCTGATGAATAATAACTGGATGGAATAACTTTAACAGTTTGGTAGATATTCTAAAGAATAATTAACAGCTTATCGAAATTAATCAGCGGTTAAATCTGATCTGAGTTTTGCATGATGGGTTCTTTATATATTTTTTTTCTTCGTAATTATATTGAGTTATTTTAAGTTATTTTAAGTAGTCTACAGTTTGTCCTAATCTATTATTTTCATTGTTATTGTCTCGTCATTAACTATTTTTCTCCCCTTTTAATAAATTACTTGTAATATTATTAAATAAGTTAGATATAAGTGTTAAATGTAATATACTGTATGTTAATGGTATAAGGTTGAAATTCATTGTTAGAATGTTTAGTAATACAATTTATCGTTTTAACTTCCTAGTAATTGTACATGTTTGAACATGTCACATTATATAATATACCTTCAACATATAAAATAAACTAATGAATTAAATATTAATATCAACGTTAAAAGAAGTGTCATATTATAAGTCCGGTATCATATAAGTTAGTTTACATATAAGTTGGTTTACAAATCTAAAATAAGACCCTGAGTCCTAAATATCATAGTTACAAATATTCAAAATATTGTATTGATTTAATCTCAAAGTCGTAAATATTTCAATATCAATGTAATAGTTAAGTTTGTATGTTATTAGTTTGAGAGTCTCTTACAATATCGTCCATGGCCGGAGTGGGTCTGAACTATGCTTCAAACATTTAAATACGAGAATTACTGAGGCTACTGGGACAAGTCAGGAATCGTTTGGAAATGTTTAAATTATATCTGCTTGGAAAACATACATTAGGTAATAAATATAATATACGATATAATTGTTAAAAACTAAATCCAATAAACAATACAATGATAAGAAAATTAAATATACATTATTAAATAATCATTCAGGGGTTGTCGTTTGTGATTTCTATTGATTTTAGTGTATTACAGACTCTTATATTCTATTTATTTGACGTGTTGTCGTTTTTCATTTTAGTGGTGATCGGTGGTAAGACCCTGACCGGACCCACACGTATTAATAAATTATGTTAGATGTAGGTAGTATATTCGTAAATCAGCACATACAATAATTTAACTGCACTGAAACATTGTGAAACAATATTTTGTAGCCTTTTGTTAATATTCTTGCTTTGACAATATATTATTAAATAACAAAAGATCTAGAATTCTAATTCAATTTCTTATAAAAATAAATTATCTTTTCATTTAAAAATGCATGAAGTAATATTAAACGATGTGAAATATAACCCTCATAAAAGTTCTTAAACTTTAACAAGAGAGTCTGCGGCGAGATTAAATTATAATTTCACAAACGAGCGAATAAACTTATTAATATTCACTCCTATACATTACATGGCCTTTTGTAATGTATTTATATTATTTTAGATACCATTACTTTATTTGAGATTGGTTTCAGTTGAGATGTGACGTCACTGCTGCTATGGGTAGACCTCGTTTGACAAATACAGTAATATATATATATATTCAATACTGTTTATTTCAAAAATATAATAGTAGCTTTTATCATTTAACCCCAAAAAATCGTCGACAAAGAGCAGTATTGTCTGTCTATGCCAATTGTATCTTGTGGGCTGACGTTACAGAATTTAATTTAAATATGAAATCTGGATAGAGGTTTCAAACCCTTATAAACATACAAACATGAATTACCTAATATATATATATAATATTGACGATTCATTATCTTGTTTATTTATAGAGCTAAGATGGCGTTTTCATATCACTCTGATTAAATTAATTTAATTACACTTTCAGTCATTAGTTATAACCCGCAAAGGAAACTTTATTTTGTACTGAGCTTAATAACCTGCATAAACTTCAAATTACCTTTTCATAACTAATAACTAATTTTCTCTTAGCCCTCAGGAAAGAGATAATTAGTTATTGTTGATATTTTAATATTTGGCGTCTTAATTAGCCGTATCGTTATAATTGTCAGTGAATTATTATATAGACTATGGTATTCATTTTACTCACTATCTTTCTCTGTCTTTCTCTGTCTTTCTCTCTCTTTCTCTGTCTTTCTCTCTCTCTCTTTCTCTATCTTACTCTCTCTCTCTCTCTCTAAAAATAAATAATGTTCATTACTGTCACTTCTAATAATCTTGAAAAAATGAATCAATATTTTCGGTTAAGCTCGTTCACCTTTTTATTTTTAGGTAAATAATCTATTTTATAATAACGAGGTGTACGTACTTCGTCTGTTACATCTTGTTATATCAATGTGTCTGTATGTATATTTTACCTAACGTTACTTTCTTGCAAATTATCAATTGGTTTTAAAATATTTGTGGTGGTTTTAAATTCATATAATATAAGAATAATAATTTATTTCGAAAAGACATCCATTTGTGTTAGTAACATTGAAACTGAAATATTAGTATATCTTAAATATTAATTAAATTACAAATTAATATAAAATACAAGTGAAAAAAATAAACAAATTAAATACGGAAATTATTAAAAATAAAATGGGAATAACTGATCCTAGCACCTTCGTATCCAGTATCGGATACACCTGATTGCTCTGGAAAAGATCCAAAATCTAACAAACGATATAAATTGAAAGATAACTCGACCTTAGCGAAGAAATATTTGGTTCAAAATTTATCTTTTTCAAGCGATTTAATAATGCTTCAAGATTGTTTCGATAAAAGGAATTTTGATAGTAAATTAATAAAATATTCCAAACATGTAAGTTATTATACTTCTAAGATATTACATCATACTTTATTAAATTGTAAAACACTAATAGCCTATTTATTTTTGTAATATTTTTTTTACTTAATAAAAAAAGAGTCAATAGTTTTATATAATTGGTATTATACTTAATATGTGAATATCACAGACTTATTTAGTTAATACTTTTTTCTTTGAAACTCTGGTAGAGTCCAATCTAATTTATTCTCACGTCGTAATAGAGTTCTGATTTAAATAATATTTTTTAAAAACTTTTAATGGAGCTTCTTGCTTGTTCCTGTCTGTTTATCATAGTTTGTAATAGTGCAACTTTATAATTGAAATGTAAGCTTAATATGAATAAGAATTTAAATTCAAGCTTATCTTAAGGATATCAATATTTATTCTAAAAAATATATGTTATATTTTTCCCCTTTGAAAGTGCATTAAGTCAGGATATAAAATAATAATGAAAGTTTTTAATCTTTAACGAGAACGTGTTCGTACCGAGGTTCAATTACTCACGTGACTTCACAAACACGAACTAACGTTATTATTAATAAATACATGTTTAAATAATTACAAGACTGTATTGTACCTGAATATATATAATATAATATATACAATAGGTATTAGAGGAGATTCTTATAACATTTACGAGAAACAATAAACTTCATTATTCTGCTCAAGTCTATCAATTAAATATTTATGAGATAAATAAATTCGGTTTACGGACGATAATTTTATGTGATAACGTAATAAGAAAAAATTAATGAACATTTTTATAATTTTATGAATTAAATATAATTATTAGCTCTGATATAGAATTATTTGTGTAATAAAAACATTATATTGATATGTACCCGGCCGTATTCACGCAGAATTAAATCGGTATGTGCTCGACTAGTTTCGATTAGTTCACGCCGCGAGTCCGCCACGCTTAGAGCTCATGAATAAGAACCCCGAATAGGTTCGATTAAATTTACTCGTATATATAAATAAAGAAAAAATAATTTATGCTAGCCTTTAGGAGTTTTATTTTTAAGACATACATTTCACATAGAATCCTCAAAGATATAACATTGGTCAAGAAAACCAATGTTATATTTAAAAATAATTGGACAAAAGTTTAAATTCCGAGAAAAGTTAGAGATATTACAGATTGGCTCGCAGGGATATCATTCTGATTACAATTTTGTTATTTTCAGATGTTATCAAATCCATTGCAGTTTTTAATAATGTAAATAACTAATTGCTTTTATGAAAGATACTTTTTAATTTTTCTGTATTGGACCTCTTCATTGAACTATAACGAATATTAATTTCTTGTGATAAATTGTCTATAAAATAAATTTAGAGGGATTTGTTGTCACCATCTGATACCTGCAACAGTCAACCTGTTCTGTGATCAATTTAGAAATAAAAAACCGGCGTATTACTACCAAAAACAATATAATCACATTAATACAGCAGTACGTGGTCAGGCCTGTCTACAACATGTTACTTTCAAAGTAGTTGTGGAATATTCCCTAACTACATTTGTTGCCTCAAATGTTGTCTTTTGAAAGCATTTGTTACATTGTTGGATGGTTGTAAAATTGTATGGAATCCATTCCTTTTTATGAAATCAATGAGTACAATGGTACTACTGATGGTGGAACCATTTATAATAATTACACTTAGCCTTTTGCCATAATTAATCATCTTATAATTTATTATTCAATGGCTGACAATGTGTGCAAAATTAGTTAATAGCTCTAATTGTAACATATTGGTATTAGTCAACTGTAAATAATTTACATATCATAAAAAACGTATAATAAGACGCTCGTGACAAAAAAAAAATGAACCATTAAGAAGCCTTCGCTGAAGTATTATATTCAAAAATTGCAATTCGTTCGACTTTAGAAATAGAATAATCTTCTAGAAAATGAGATTCATCAAAAGACAATGGAATCTTTTATTACGCGAAGACTCAGAAGATGGGAACGAGAACTACTTTTTGAGATCATTATATTTGTGAGAAAATATTAGGACGTTTTTTTAATATTTAACAATGATGTTAAGTTTATTTATGTTTTTTTTTAACTGATTTATAATTAAAAGCACGAGGATTAAAAGAGTTAAATAATTTTTAAACCTATTTCACAGAGTGGAATTAGATATTTTTAAAATATCCTTACGCATCCGCAATCGTGGATGGGAATACTGTTCGTGTTGATGGAATATTTTTTTGTCTGTATTTATTTAAAACCAGCACCACCACTATGACGTTGCCCTTTGTATGTAGAGTCAGTCACTCTTGAGTCTTGTCTATCGGATATTTAGTTATCTTATTTTGTTTTTGAACTATATACGTCTATTTTTGTATTATAAATGTTGTGTGATTTTTGTACACTAAGGTGTGTACTGACTCTGGACATTCTAATCTAGTCAAGTACTTGTTCTGTTGACTGTACATCATTTCTCATATGAGTTGATCAGTGTTAAAGTTGATCAAAGACTGAGACATCTGAGATGAAGCAAAATTATATAAAAACATCTTTCATACCTCCTTCATCATCATTAAATACTTAATATTAATTTTGATGAAGATTGAACCAACTGAAGCTGAATCAGCGGAGACTTTCTCTAGTCATCTTCCATACATGCTATTTTGCATTTCATTGTATTTCATAACGACTCAGAATTTCTCAGAGCTTCATCTAAATATCTCTTAATGATTCAAGTAATTTGATATTACTACGATCTTAATAAATGAGATCTGATAATAATTAAATTTATATAAACATCATAGACTTGTTTGGTTATTATTTCTTTTTATATATAGAGTTATGAAAGAATCTAAACTATTCTTACATTTAAATTTAGTCAATATTGAATACTATCATAAAGCATCATTTTAATAGAAATAGTATTTTAAAAAATATTTATGGAGCTTTTTTATTGCTCTTTTCCATTGATTTTCTTTCGTAATAAAAGTGTAAGCTTCAATGTAATTTCTTATTCCAATAAAGCTTACATTATTTATACTTCGACTTTTAAAACTTGAACGTGAAGCAATTTATAAATATTATATAAAATATTTCATCTACTTATAACTTATTTTTAATTATTCATGATTAGTTTGAATTTCTTGTAAGTTATTACTTTATATCCAACAAGCTGTTTGTCTGTGTGTGGATGTGAAATCGTGTTTTACAGTGAAATAATAGCAACTAAAATGAAATACAATCCATTTATATATTTGAACAATACAATAATTAAATTTGCTACGTGTTCAATAATTATTGGTTGTTTAATTTCTGTATCGATGTCATTTGTTGAATATACCAATGGCTAATGGGTGGATTAATAGGAATCCAATAAAGGTAATTTAAAAAAAAAAAAGTTTTTTTAAACGCTGCCTTTAAGTAAGCAACCATTTTCATATTCGAAAACATCTAACAGTGAGTAGAGTCAACAATAATGTAACTATACGACAATTTCAGTTAAAATATAAGTATTTTTTTAACTAAACGATAAACAATTGATTGTAAAGTATCAAGATTAATTTAATCATATTGATATTAAATGTTATACATTACGTTTTTAAAGTGAATTAAGTCATGAAAAAAAACGTGTTCGTACCGAGGTTTAATTAGTCACGTGACTTCACAAACACACGAACTAACGTCATTATTAATATATACACGTCGCTGCAAAGAAACATGTTTAAATAATTACAAGACTGTATTGGAACTGAAATTATATATTATAATATATAAGGTGTATCGTAAGTATTATAGAATTATTTTATTCATTATGAAGAAATTATTTTGCCTTGTAAACTTTTTTAAATTTTTATACAAGCTTATTTATTTCATCTTAAAAGTAACAAATGCGGTCTAAATCACATTATTTATAAAAATATATAATAATTACTAGTCACAAAGATACGAAATTGTATTTACAAAATGTGCTATGGAAACATTTCGTAAATACAATTTAGTCAAAAAGTAAACAAAATTGTACGACAGATTTATTCAACTTTATTTTTAAAATATTTACATTTCACACAGAATATTAAATGATATTACTTTGGTTTTAAAAAAAAGGATGTGAAGTTTCAAAATAAAGTTGAATTGGACTAAAGTTTCAATGCCAAGACATGTCACGGGAAATAACTAGTCATTGTTAGAATTGTCTTTATCTTCTTTTCCCTTCTCTTCTTTCCTATCTTTTGCCCTCTTCGATGAGAAGGAGGAATGAAAAGGAAGAAATTTGAAATTTTAACATACATTTTACATATCAACAGTATATTTGTGAAATGATTTCCCGCTGTATTGTGATTTTCTATATTCTGAGAAACCAACAGGCGGTCTAAATACGCCTACTAATGAAATATCTTTAATACAGCATATTCTTTTATATCTTTGTAACAGGCTCTTTTAAATACGTTTGTATAATTATGATAGCATTTTTAAATATTTTTGTTGTAAGGAAGTTGTATTGTTCAGTGTAATATATACGTTTTATTTAAAATTTTCTTAATAAATACACTTTATAATAAATAATATACTAATTTGGAGTATCTCTAAAGAATAGCGTTTTCGAACAAATAAATATAATAATTCATCTCAAAATATAATATTACAATAAATTAAGGAGAAAGGGTTTGTATTGTAATTAATGAATATTAGTGAGTATTCAAGTTATATTGAATGGCAGGTTTATAATATATTATAATTACTTATTAATTAAGTTTCGCAGAGGTTATAGTTTACGGCCTCAAGTACCTACCTGCTGCGTCATCGGTGTCCAATGCACTCAGTGTCTTTGAAACATATATGTCAGTTGTACCAGTGCGAATATAAATTACTATTTATACTAATATAATACTAAATAACAGTATTGACTTCGTTCAGAAATGGTTCTCTCAGTTTATATGTATATTATATAATGTATATCATACTCCGTTCCCACCAGAAAACGGTTGTCGCTAGGTTAGGTATAAATACATAAGATCGTTCGACGCTCTTCTATCATTCGTCATCTTATTACAGACTTGCTTCTTTGTTATATTTTTCAAGCTCTCCATCCATGTCTTCTTCGGTCTCCCTCTTCTCTTACAACCATCCACATTCATAGTTAAGACTCTCTTTACATTGTTTTCATAGCTCCGTTTTACGTGACCACACTTAAAGCCTACTAGTAATGCGTAATAAATACACGTGTCTTCATTATATCCCTTTTAATGTTGTGTTTCAAGTATTATTTGTTTGTTTTTATTAAGCAATCATACTTATCTGTTTGTAAAGGCCACGATTAAGCTACTGAAGTATTAATTTCGTAATTCTTTTCAACCCTTCATTCTATTAGGGTACTTTTGCGCGGCCAATTTGTCCCAACTGCGACGGGTTAATTAGAATATCAAAGGGTTCGTGAAACCGCTTGTTAAAAATGAAAACTCGCCTAACGTTTTGTTTGTTTTATTTTTTAGTAATAAAATATCTAGAATAATTTACAATTACAATAGAAATAAATAATTTACAATTATTTTTTATCATAGACACTACAACCAGCTTGGAAAGTATTTTGTCAAAGATCTTTTTGTATTTTTTTCTAATTTATATAATTTTAATAGTAAATCCTAAGAAGCCTCGAAAACGTAAACAATTTATTAACCCTAAATGCACCATGCCTTAATAATAATGAAATTAAACTTATTTTACTAATCGGGATTTATAAAAAATATAATTTATTTATGAAAGTGCAGTATTTATTTAAGAGGTCAACTATAAAACTAAAATCTTCATAAACTGAACCCAACAATAACACTCCTCTGGTAGCTGACCGTTCAGCTCTCAACATAGGATCATAAGGATCCCTTGAAAATACACTCTCAACTGACCAGACTACCCATAGACGATGGTACACCTGACTGTACCTCACTGGCTCGCCTCTTCTAAAATAACCAGAATGTTAGTTGTTTAGACTAAACTTTATAACTATGATAAATATGAGACAACTGGTAATTCATGACTCTATTTTAAACGTATATATAATTATTTTGAATATCTTTGTTATTAAATACTGTTGATATTACTGTTAAAGCTAGGTAAGTTATATCGAGCAGTTTATTAACAGTTGTCGTTTTATGACAGGTTTTAGGTAACTTTTAATTAGTTTCAGTTCTGTTTGGCTTGACATTTGTTTCATAGGCTGATATTTAAATAAAGTAATATAAATTGTATGATAATGTTGTAAAGTTAACGAACTAAGTAACACATTAATACAATATATATATATATATATATATATATATATATATATATATATATATATGTGAATGTTTGTTAAATACTGACAAGGAAATAAAACTTTTCACGTATTATATCTAATTAGTGATTTAGCTTGTTTTACATTCTCTAAGGGCAAATAATCGTAATAAGATGATAAAAAGTAAGGTAGAGAAATTAAATTATGAAATCTTGTTTCTTAAACAAATGAAGCAACATATTTTAAATAAATACGGGACGTTTTCATACACAAGTGAACTGGACTTATCGCCGATTACCGATGGCCGATAACAGAATAAAAATGCTTTATATTTCAGGAAAACGTCTCTTTCAAAACATTATAGTGTAATATAGTATTAATAATCTAGCTAAACAATTGTATAAGTATTTATATACTTTTTAACTAATTTATTACTTATTTTTATTTATTGTCAGTATGTTATTTTTGGTTTTCTAGGACAAATAAATATTATTATAATAGAAAAAAGTATATTTTTTTGTTATTTTTTTACATTGTTTCTTTGAAATATCAAGTCTGGGTACAATATTTATACTCCTGTTGCCAGACACTGACTCTCTCTCTCGTCTCGTCTCTCGTCTCTCTGTCTGTTTGCCTCAACTAATAAACCATTTACCATCACTTATAACTCATCCAAATATATATTTTTGACTGTTTTGTTACTATTGTACATTTTTTTGTGGTTGAAAATATCTGAATTTTCCGAAAAACGATCAACACAATGAGATATCCCATTGCTATTTTGTATATACGTTTCTATCTTGTGTTATAATATTATTTGAGATTAAAAAATGCGTTTTTTTATTGTCAACAGTAAATAAATAAATCAAAAAAGTAAATAAATCAAATATTCAGAATAATTAGACTTTAAATTGACTCATCTTCAAAACTTGTCGGGAGATGACAGCCACTAAATTACCTACTTCCTGGACACAATATTCCAGAGAGATTCAGACTAAAATTGTCAACTTCAATAGTTATTGTTTGTCCATTATAAACTGGTATGGTATATTAACAAGTTGGTTTGTTTATTTTATACTTTTAAATTCAAATTCAAAATATCTTTATTGAAATAGTTATTGTCAAAAATGTCAGTATAGTCAGTCCGTGAGTAAGCTACCTCCAGCTCTTCTGAGAGGAGCTGCCCAGAAACTGAACAGTTGCTCTTTTAAAAACAATTTAACAATGTATTATGTATACATTAGAATATCTTACAAATGAGTCAACAAGCAAAGCGATCAATGAGTCAACAAGAAATACGATCAACTAAAAACTCTTGTACGCTATAATAAGCTCTATTTTACAATATACTTTTTTTATGTATCTAAACTGTATTTACACAATCTCTCATATCGAATCATCGACTAATGTATACTAATATTATACTGAAAGCGCTAAATTTTGTATGTTAGTAGTTTGCTTGAGAGTCTTAGAGACACTCGTCTGATTTTAAAAACCTTTCACTATCACTTTCATAATATTAAAGATAAATCAATAACATTTAAAATGTCACAACATAATAAACTATTTGAATGTCAAAAATCTAATAATCCGTAAAATAATAATACAGTCAGCAGTTTCCATTATCAGAAAAACATTCTATAATAAAACACGAATCACGAAAACATTTCAATGCACGGATTCAACAATTGAACGCTTAATCCACTTAAACTACAATGAAATGAAATGAAAATAAGTAACTAACATTTTTCAATATATAATTACTTTCATAAATTCTCGAGAAAATTATATAAATTACAATAATAATTGTATATATAATATTAAATCTCTACATGTGTTATATTGCCTCCATAGTCTCCAGTATTATATCTCACGTCGCGCTGCAGCTCGTGTTCCAGTACGTATGTTATTATATGTAGTTTCCTTGGTTTTATTACTATTTAGTCTCAGTAATAGCCATTGCGACTTGTGAATAATAAAATGGCTTTACTAATACTTGAATTAGCTTTGTGTCATCATCTTAATAAGATTTAAAAGATTTTTTATATCCGAGTAAAACCTTCTCGTTGCTTTTTAATTTGACATTGATTACCAATCGAGTCCTGTTTTATATGATGCGTCACTGTTCTGTAAAAAATATAAAAGTAACTAGTACTAAATTATATTTTCTTATATACTCGAGCTTTAATCGATTCAATTAAAAATCAAAAAAATGTGTTTGAATCTTACTAAGTCAGCAACGACACAAATATTAAATAGATTTAAAGGGAAACTTGCACGCTGATATATCATGATCTGGATGAGATAAAACTATCAGCGATGATTCATCTTAAAAGACCCCGCCATTGTCTGTTTCTTTGTTTCTGTTTATGGATTACTTGGCTCCTTAAGTCCGTCCTCCTCCGTCTATTGAAGATAGTTAATTTATTTCTATCTATTGTTCTTCTTCTTGAAACCAAACAGAACTTTAATATGACATAGTGTGTTATTAAATCAGTAATAATAACAGACAATAATAGATATACATAAATAATTTGATATTTATAACCTTTATACATTAAATACATTTTAATAAATAACTTTCATTAATCTCACACGTCTACTTCAAAGTTTCAAGATTGAAATATTATAACAAGTTTAAATATAACATCAGTATTTATATATGGAAGTCTGTAAATAATTAAATCATAATACATCTTTGGACAAAATAATAATAAACATATTCGCCTTAAATATATTTTTTCTTAATTGAAACTTTTAATTAGATAGTAGAAAATGTACGTGTTACTTAATTCAAACAAAACTTCTGACACTTTTTCATTAAAACTGAAACGTTTTATATTTTGAATGTCCGATAGTTGACAAAGTGATGATTGGACGTTTACTGAGAGCTGCTTAAAAATATACAATTGCTCTACAAAGAAATCACTTACTGTAGTATATAAATTAAGTGATAACAAACATATAACAGAATACAAACACGATTTTGCTACATTCACTTTTAATAAGTAAGAATCGTAATAAGTAAGACTCGTAAGAATCGTAATAAGTAAGACTCGTGCCAAATGTTTCTGTATATATATTACTTGGTTTTGTTTTTAATTAAAGTTACATCGTTTGTTATAGTTACTTATAAAATAAGTTAATTTTATTTAGATTGTATGTTGTTATGTAATCTATTAAATAACTGAAAATAAATAAAAAATATATAAATTTAATTATTTTAAATATATTTCTTATTAATGAATGTTGATATTATAATTATATTATTTAATTCTGAGGATGTATTTAGGTGCGGTGCGGATCAGTTCATGGCTGCCGCTGGTTTGCTTGTTACATTGTTAGTATTAAACTATTGGATTATCTAATAAATCTTTAACAATAAGAAATATTATGAACAGTATACGCTGATTGATATATGCGACACATTTCTGTAATCAATTCACGCTCCACAATGCGTAAAAAGGTCTACATCTGCGTCAACGTTATACGCTCATTGAGCTCCACTGACGTCTGAAATCTATCCTTGTAAAGTATTCTATGTCTAGTTAAGTGTGTAATTTGCGTCCTCTATTATTTAACTTGCCTTTTCCACCGGCCTTTTACTAGATTTTTTTTTTAACGCAGCGCTTCAGACTTACCAGCTTCATGGCTACTGGATGAATGGTTTAGACAGATGTCACAACTAACATTTATTTATTAAAGTGTTAATTATTTTTTATATATATTTAACTTATGGACGAAGTGTATAATTTATCCCGATAAAGATAATAATACAATATAATTCTAAATTCATCAAGGCGTTTCATACGGTAGCTCAGTTGCTACCGCGACAGCAACCTCTGGGAGTCCTCCTAGAGGTTGCAGGTTCGAATCCTGCTTGTTAAATTTATATAAAAATAAATATGGAAATATGATTTGACGTTCAATAATATACTTTGGAAGAACATTTTTTTATGTGTTTATTGGTGCTCATTCCATCGAAAAATATTATATAAAAATACTAAAGCTATGTGGTTATTATTAATTTCTGTATATTTCTCTGTCCAACATCAAAGAAGTTATTGAAACATTCAATTTCCGGTCACAACTGTATCAGATAGCCGATAACAGAATAGATATTTTGTCTGGTGTAAACGTCTCACTTAAAATATTTTAGTTTAATTATGAAAGATGAACTTATCTTATTAAATAATAATCTTATTACAGTAATGTTATAACTTATATGTATTTGTATAGGTAATTAATAGTTTGTTTTATGTTTGAAATTGTCTGTTAACATTTTTAGGCTCATTAAAATTATTAATTATTTTAAATTAATGGTAGATTGAATAATTAATATTTATTTTTATCGGGCAGGATTCGAATCCGTGACATTTGCAATACTGTACCGACGCTTCGCCAACTGAGCTATTGTATTCTATAAATTACTAGCGGGTTACATCTTCTTATTTATTAAAAATATTTAATTTTCTTCAATTTCAGAAAAATAATAGAATACGAAATATTATTAATATTCATTTACTGGGAAACGAATAGATTTTATTGAAAAGAATTTATATTTCGCCGTCATAAAGTTCCACAAGATATCTGAGACCTTTTTTTTCTTACTTTTAAATTCAAAATTAAAATTATATTATTTAATAGCAGTAGCTATACTAACATAACACAATGTAATATAAAATTATTAAAGAATAAAGAATATAAGTCAATATAAAGTATATTTGTAAGCAACAAGTGTAGCGACGAGGTGGGTTTACAAAGTTACTTGTAATACTTGAAAAGTTTTATTTCAGATGACAAATTGTTTCTTGTTGAGAACTTAAGTCTGACTTTAGTCTTTAATACCAGCTATTAGTATTAAATGTTTCAATGAAGCCTGGAAATGAAAGCTAATATATTACCTTCATCCTGAAAATAACATCCCACTGAAATTCAGCCTGAATTTGCTGATTTCAGTAGTTTATTGCTCACGTCAACTATAGAGTTGCACGAACTAGATAATATTAGTACGTCTTTATTAAAATTTAATGTATCAGCTAGTCAATTTGTAATTCACTTTAGGGTCTAAGGGTTGGATCTGATCTGTATATTTTATAGTATAACTTCAAAAAATATTTTTGTTGATATAATTTAAAAAAAAATATTTCATATAAAAATATATATATTATATATGTTTCGAGTTCGTGAATAACAAACAATTCCTTAGAAGAACCTATTTATATATGATAATAAAATAGTATTTGTTCATGCCATTACGAGGTAACTTTTTCAAACAAATAAAATACAAAATAAGTTCAATCTTTTCCTTCCAATAACCTTTCTTTGAACGATTTAATATTCTATTATAGCCTGATTTCTTTTTTTAATTCAATGAACATATTACTTATTACTTGTTTTAATGAAATTCCTCCGGCTTTGTTTCTTTAAAACAATGTTTTTATTAATTTATTTGTTATTTATTTTCTAAACTTCTTACGGAATATAAAACAATATAATTACTTGCTTTTTTGTATTGTTAAGATTTTTCGTTAGATATTTTATTGATGAAGATAAACAGTTACATATTGAAATGATATTTATGCTAGCTGTATTACATTTTAAACGTTAATTATTGAATTATTTGACGAAATCATAACAATCTAGTAGTCTGTTACTTAAACAAAGTTCCTTTATTAAATTACTTTCAATAATGAAACACGTACAACAAAAAATATTTCTATGAACGAAACAGTTCAAATAACTGACCACTTAATCCACTCAAATTAAAATATACAGAAAACAATTAACAAAACAGTTAAAAACAATAACTTTCGAACAAATAAATAGCTTTTACAAAAATATTGGTCCGTTTGTTGGAGCAGCGCTTTATCATTTGATAAATTCGTTCAAAGCTTATGTTTTTATTTGCTATAACATAATAGGTTTAATACGAATAAAGACACACACACATATATAGATGTAATATATATATAATTCACTCATCTTATTGTAGAGTGTTATACCATATAAGTAAATCTCTACATTTGTTATATTGCCTCCATAGTCTTCAGTATTATATTTTATCACGTCGTACTGCAGCTCGTGTTTCAGTACGGGCGTTATGTAAAGAGCTTATGTGTTTCTGCCTCATAGTCAAATAGCTTAACCATTTGGCTTTGTTTTTGTTATGATATTCTTATTAAGACGTAAAAGTTTGTTTTTTTGAAAGAGAGCTAAAGCTACTCATAATTTTGTTTCATTGTAATTATATTATAGCTCCAGTTGTATTTTATGTTTGTAATATTATAAATTTATTAGATTAAATTTTGTAGCTATATGTATGTTTTAAGTCTCTATAAATATTGTCTTTTGTATGTTTTTACCAAAATATTAAATAGATTTAAAGGGAAACTTGCACGCAGATATATCATGATCTGGATGAGATAAAACTATCAGCGATGATTCATCTTAAAAGACCCCGCCATTGTCTGTTTCTTTGTTTCTGTTTATGGATTACTTGGCTCCTTAAGTCCGTCCTCCTCCGTCTTTTCAAGCTAGTTAATTTATTTCTATCTATTGTTCTTCTTCTTGAAACCAAACAGAAGTTTAATATGGCATAGTGTGTTATTAAATCAGTAATAATAATAGACAATAGTAGATATACATTAATAATTTGATATTTATAACCTTTACACATTAAATACATTTTAATAAGTAACTTTCATTAATCTCACACGTCTACTTCAAAGTTTCATGATTGAAATGTCTTTGAAATTTCACGTACAATCCTTCACGAGCTGAAACATTAAGTGCTATAACAAGTTTGAGTGTATTATAAACTGTTCAAAATCGTAATGAGTATGGACCGAGATGCCTCTTCTGTAATGTATCATCACATCATACATGACATTTATTATCAGTAATCTTAATAAATACATTGTTCTGAAATTTTTCATTGAAACACCTTATTAGATATTTTACTTCCAGAAGAAAAAAAAAATTAAAAACCATGAATTCATTAAATCAACCCTAAAAATTAAAAAAAAATACAAACGTATTTACTTTTCCAAGTCTATAGAAGTAAATACTACAAGAGTAAACTTTGGTCAAAGCAAAGTGAGAAGTTTATACAAAAATACACCAAAAGCGGCTCAAAATAACATTCAAATAGTTAGCGGTCGAGTTCTAAACATCTAAGGATTAAACTTTGTATGTACCATTCCAGACCAGATTCCCCGAGCCATTGCTTACCTCCAACCATTAACTGGAATACTATTAAAATTACAAGAGTTAAATGGTATTAGACTTAGCGATGTAGTAATTTTAAATTGGTCGCAGTTTATAAGGGAACTAGAATGTTGGCAAGGCTTGTGCAATACAAGAATAATATGAAATCTATATACAAAATTGTCTTCCTTAAGAGTTTAATATTTGGTTCGTTAAAATTAGACTAGTTTTAACATTGAATTGTATAAAAGTCCTTAAATGTAAAACTATCTCTATATTTTCGTGTTTAATGTTCAAGGTATAAATATAACTTATAATAAATAATATATAATTTCTTTTCCAAACATGTTTTTTATTATTTATATTGTGAAGTTAACAATTTTGTAGTCATATTATAAAATAATATATTCTATTTATTAAAGCATTATATAACTATGTGCATTTATTTTATCCTGAATTATGATTTGATTACAATTGTTATCAGCCACAGACAGACATTGTTACTAAATTATATGAGACAAAAGGCAAAGCACAAAAATTTAAATTTGTCTTAACCTTTAGGAACTAAGATCACAAAGCACTCCTACATAATGAGCAACAAACAAAATATTACAAACTATTTTGTTACTTATGTTTCAAAGGTTTAGGTTGAAATTTCATTGATGTTTATTTTCGTAGTGTTACGCAATGCAGGCTCGTGGACATTTGGAACTGCGATATCATTTACGAAATTAAAGTTATGAATATTTTAAAAAAGCATCATGGTTCTTTTAAAATATTAAAAAAATAGTAATGAAAAATATATGAATTATTTGACGTAGTTTTAACTCTACGGCGTAACTAAACTGCTACGAAGTGCTACGCTCTACATCTGCTACGGAATTAATTGTAAGTTTCAAATTTGTATTTCCAGAACCATACAGTCTATTAATTCTATCTCTCTTTCCATCTCTCTCTCTTTTTTTGTCTATTTGTCAGACATTTTATTAGGGTAAACAATGGTTACACACGGATCTTTATTTTTCTTATGTTTAGTCTCGATTTAGTAGCTCTGTTCGGCAATCATCGGTAATAACCCATTTATCAATTAAATATAAAATAATGATAAAAATAGTAAAGATTTTGTTTTATTATATTTATATCTGAAACCAGTTTTTATGCGTTCCCATTCAAATATAATCAGAGATATTATATCATCAGGTAGCACATTGATGCTTGTCGTGTAGAAATATAAAGTTTAGATGACTTTAAAATATGAACATGGATTGATATAAAGAATGGAAGATGCGTGACAAAATAATAAGGTAAAGAAGTAACTCTCCACTGAGATGAAGTATACAGGAAGAGCGTGGAAGAAATTGACATTCGGCGGTTATGTCAAATGAATTTAAATAAGGGCAAATAGACAATGAGCGGTGCGACAAACAATGTTCCTTAAACAGTGACTTGACGAATTTATAATATTATTCATGACCAAAGGTATTTGTCCCGGACGGACAAGAAATGGTTTTTCCTCTGAAAAAATCTTTTATTTTCGCATAAAAATTCAAAAGTTACCTTAAAATTACAAAATTTAAAAACGAAGTAACTTTCACAACATCACGTCTGTAATATATTATCAATGACTAACTACGAGTTATATAAATAAACAAATTACTTTAATTGTTCCAACAACACTCATAGTATATACTATAATCACACATAGTATAATCACAAGTATTTTTCGTCGGGATAAATCAGAAAATTAACTCTGAACTCTTCTTGAAATACTCTCATAACTTAATAGATTTATTGAAATAACTTTATAAATATAAATAAAGCATTCCTTTATTACGAATACTCAATAACTATTTAGCACAATAAAATCAGAAACAGTATATTTGTAAAATATTTTCTTTTTCTCGTCACTTCTGTTTTCATTACACTAACAAAAACATTTTAATTTGTATATTGTATTTGTAAGTGTAGTTGTAAGAGAACCCTCTGATAGCAGACACCGGGGGTCGAAGGGGGTTGGTGGGGTCGAGGGGGTTGGAGCAGCGAGCAGCCCCAGGTGCATCGAGTAACTAATATATGAACAGGAACTTGATTTAGAAATTAAAAACATTCCAGAAGAACAACATTGTTTCGTGTTACCTTTATGTATATTTATTAGAGATCAGAAGTACTTACATATCCATTTTATTTATTTCAATATAATGGAATCATTATTTCTTATCATATTTCAGTTAAGTGACAATAATAAATAATATGACAAGAACAGACATGTTCTTTGTATCATTTGTCAAGAGAGCGGTAAAAGTATGTTGTTTTTTCAACTAAGTTGTCCTTGTCTCTTACAAAAATACATAGAGTGCCTCGCATGCATATGGAATTTGAAGTCATTATTTAGCTCTTCTGAGATAATTAATTGTTATTCAACGTCTACAACTCTTATAAGGAACTACATTTACAACCTCGAACTTATTTTAGCATTAAGAGGGAAATTGTATCGTTGTATTGTAAATAATATTCTTAAAAAATGCAATGTTATCTAAAAGGTTATTTAGTGCTATGTTTTTGGGTGTTGCTTATAAAATACGCTTTAAAAATTTAATAAAAGCCTAAAACAGATACAAGGCCGCCTGGTGACTAGTAAATAAAATATGAATGACAATCGAAGGGTAACATTTTTAAGAAAATTTATTTTTGATCAAACATGTATACCAGATTTCTTTTACAGACAACTATTCACTTAAAATAAATTGTAGGTACTACGCTATTTTGATTATAGGACGTACTTATATTTACGTCAGTAGTAATAAAATATTGTTTTTTTGAAAAATGTTATCTGGTTTGTCAGTTATTAAACTTAAAATTAATTTTGTGACATCCTGTATATGATATATTTGTCTTTTTATTTTATCGAGCACTCTGTATATCAAGACTTAAGAGTTATGACGTAGCCGTAGAGAGCGATTCGGATGCAAACTGCCGAACCGTCTGGAGAGCCTTTTATATCAGGCTTTATATTATGTAAGAGTTATATATATAGGTCCCTCGTATAAATTGGAGTAGACTGGTAGTTGGTATTTCAGGGTTAGTTCTGAAACGTTATTATTATCATTATAAATGTGTTTTCTTCTAATTTTGTACGAAACTATGCATCCTTAAATAACAAGGGTATCCTTTCCTTATGAATAATAATATTTAGTATGTATATATTTTACAAATATTCTAAACAAATATGATACGAAAATGCATTAACAATAAGGGCAATACGTTAAGTTAAAATTAAATCTTCTGCAGTTTTTAATTGTTATAATTTAATAGAGTAGGACGTAGAGTCGAGACAAGTCCTTTCACTTATCTCGAGCTTTACAAGATTATTACCGTCGAATTTTCGAGATTAAAGGTTATACGGAACTCAAAGGGGTTTGAAACTTCAATATGCAATAAATGAACATATACTTTTACAATTCAATAAATGTAAGTAAATTATTTAGTTTCATACAATATATACCAAAATTAGACTTAATACATTTATAGGAATATATATTAGAGTACTGGATACTAAAGTACAGTCTCTATGACCAAATTGAAATAACATGCGTTCAATAGAATAACATTTACCAGAGCACGGACAGCTTTCAAGAGTGTTAGTAAATTCAGTTTATTATTTTATATTTATTCAGATGAAGTTGTTGTGTTCATTGAGCTGAAAATGTATCGGTGTTCTATTATTTATTGTATATATGTTTACTTAAAACATAACAATGTAGAGTTACAAGTTATTACAATTTGTTTGAATATGTGATTTATTTTGTTTTATTTAACATCACGTGTGCTATATGTTGACTGCAATAAGCTCTTAATATTACATTGTTTTGGCGTAATATAAAATTATATCGTGTAATTTAAAATAAAATCCAATCAAAATTATGTTTTTTGAAGTCATAAATGGTCATAAAATAAAGAAAATGAGACTAAGTTTATAATGTGTTTAAAGAACAGACTCGTTGTAATTATGTTATATTACATTACATAACATTACGTTACATTACGTTACATTAAGTTACATTACGTTACATTACGCTACATTACGCTACATTACGTTACATTACATTACATTAAGTTACATTACGTTACATTAAGTTACATTACGCTACATTACTGTACATTACGTTACATTACATTACGTTACATTACGTTAGAATACGTTACAATACGTTACAATACGTTACAATACGTTACATTACGTTACATTACATTACATCACATTACATCACATCACATCACATTACATCACATTACATCACATCACGTCACATTACATTACAAATGATAAATATACTTTTTCATATAATACCATATCAAATGACCATATCTGGTTTTTTAAATAAATACAAACTTGTTTGTAGAAGTTGGACATCTTGGAAAATATGGGTTTGTTTGGTATTTGTTAAGCAAATATTGAATTTATATTATTTGTTAGTGTTTGTTTTCTTCGCCGAGCCGTTTGCTATAATGTGTATACATTATAGCAAACTGCTCGGTGTTACTATATAATATGTCATATTAAGTATTGATAAGTATGTATTACAGACTAGCTGTTGCCTGTGACTTCGTCTGCCCTCCCCCACTAACTATACAGTAAATTATAAGTCAGGTACGTCAGGAAGCTGGTAGAGCTGTTTGCAAGAAATATATTTGTTTAAATTGTATCATATAATATTGAATGTATGTAAGTTCTACAGTCTGTACTATTTTATTATTTACTTACGAAATACGACCACGGTATAAAAGAGATCGCACGATTTCTGCTCGTATTGATTTTTGTTCTTGATTATTTAAAAAGTAGTTGTAAGTATTAGATTACTAACGTGTTTATATATAATTTAACAGTTTATTTTGTAAAAACTTTTATATAACAATTGCTTTTAATAATAAGAATTTTTTTTAAATTAATTATGTCTTGTAACATGTTTTAGTATTTTTTTAAACGTAAATAAAATGATCAAGAAATCATAGGTTTTAGAGCTTTTAAGTTTCATGTCAATACTATTACTGTATTGAGTATATAAGGTTTTAATTATTTATAGTTTATTGATTAAAATACTTTTTAAACAAAAGTTTAAAAAATATTAAATGTATTCATAACGGGTGAATGTAATAGCTTTTACTGCAATTTCCGTTCGTGACAACCCTAACTGTAATTATCTTAAACCATTTTATACGACATAGTACGAGAATATGTACAACCGTGCACGAAAGTTTTATATTTATAAATAGGACAGTATGAAGTAATCTCATTTCATTGGAAATACAGACAAATCTAACGAGAAAGTATACTTTGTGTCCATAGTAATGCTGAAAAAACTTCTTGAAAATATCTTTTTTCCGTGAAAATGTTATTATTATTAAGTTTTATAATAATAATTTTGTATAGTATCTTTTATGAAGAGCAAAGTCTTTATAATATTCAGTTAAAATAAACCACTCTGTATAATAAGAATAAAGTATAATTATTAAACATTTATTACGAATGTTGTTACATTATTCATCTCTTTCTATGATTATGTTAAACTGGAACATTAAGAAATAATCTGTGTTAAATAATTTGAAAATTAAATAATGTCCACATTATATTAAAACTTCTTATGTAGTAAACATTTGTTTAATATCTTTGCGTATGGCTGAGCAATCTTTTAAATATTGCTGTATGAAAATCCGTGCATTAGTACGTTGAAAATATTCAATATATTATACGCTCGTTGTGAGAGCTGTTGGTATTTATTTTGTAGAAAACGCGAGTCACCGATATAGTACTAGATGCTTATATAGAGATATATTAGGATTAAGAGTACTTTTTATATTATTTCGCTTTTCGAAGTGAATCTTCTTTAGCGGCGGTTTGATTTGGACGAGAATGGAGAGTGAAATATTAAGAATGTCACGTTTCGTCATATTTCGTTACACGAGAGAGAAGAAAGATATGACGTATAGAGAGAAGAAAAAAGAGAGCAATATATATTATATATCTTATACAGAGTTTTGATCTATCCTCGTCTCCCTTTTGTACAGTTCTTCCTTTTTACTCCCATTTAGTAGATATTATATTTTTTAATTAACCGGTTATAAAAAAGACACATATAAAATGGAAAATGGAATCAAATGATTGATTGTTACTTTATATTTATCTCTCAATCAGAAGTTAGACGATATTATTAATTTTCTTCATTAATTGTCGCTGCACAAGAGAGACGGTGCTTCTTTGCTCCGTAACAATAATGATAAAATACGGATTATTTTAAGTGGAGATTTTAATATCAATAACGCATCAAAAAAATCTTTGAAGCTACATTCATTACCAAATTATATAATTACGATAACAACTATTGTAAGAATTCTAATAGAATTGATGAAATGCTATAATAATCTTAGTAGAAATGAGGTAAAATAAAGTAATTGTATTAATTGTACGCATGACTTAATAATAAACGACTTTTATCCAAACTTTATCCAATGTAGCTTTTTTTTAACCAATATCCGTAAAGTTGCATATTTTTCATGTTAATTTGTCTAAAAATAATGCGGTAAAGAAGTTTCACTTCTTACGTTTGTACACTAGTACACATTTTTTAGTATATTTTTTATATAGACTTTTCATTAATGGACTTTCCCACCAAGTGGAATAAAAATATTGTTTATATTTGTTTATTATGTTGGTAGTATGATATGACAATTGGAAGAGTTATTTTTTTATACGCACGATATGTTTTTTTAATATCCTCATAATATTATCGTAATGTAATTCTTTAGATTTAAGTTGTTTTACTATTAAGTTATAACCAATATAATCATTGTTACAGAAAACTACACGCAGTTGGATCGAGTCCACGTTTCAGAAGAGGGAGTGCAAGTGCTTTGTCCCCAGTGCGAAGGACGAACACGTGTAAGTACTCTACATAGTATTATACTGACGAATAACCGTCTTACTTGTATATTTATAGAGCTTTAAACTCTATCACCTTAGCAAAGACGTTGAGAAACAGTTTACTCTAACAATACACTTATATTTTTTTTCATAATTTAGATTTGAAAACGAATAAACTATTATTTTAAATATTGTTCACGTGATATTTTAGAACAACGTTCTGTTATTATATACTTTAGTGAGTATATTAATGAGTCTTCTGAGTCGTATAGTTAGAAACTTGTTATACTAACTAACTGTGTGATACATTGTATACTAACTACTTCCATACTTTAGTATCATACTATATCTTAGACAAAGACAACTTTGACTTAAGCTTTCATAAACGGCAGTCTACAAGTTCTGCATTTTGGATACTTTACAAAAACGTGTGCTTATTTTTTATAATTACAGTGCTCTTAACATATATCATCTATTACATATATAATTATAAATGCTGTGGGTATACAATAGTCTCACATATACAATCCCTTAAACTTCCTTTGAAGGCAATTTTCCATCAATGTACTTTAAAACAAATAATGTTTCTTTAAAAAGTATAAATTTAGACTAAACTAAACTTAATTTATCTTCCATACTCATCTAAGCTAACTAAGCTTTCCAAGGTTGCCATTTTATCAAATTTATCTTCTTTTGAATTTAATATAACTAATGTTTTTAATTAAATAAAGATTAATAGTCGTAAATCTCCTTAGTTTTTTTTGAGCACTAGATTTGAGATATCATTTCACTATATGTACTAATATTATAAATGCGAAAGGTACTGTATGTCTGTTACGCTATTGACGGCATAACTGATGGGCCGATTGTGATAAAAAGTGATAGACGTAGGTTAAGTCCGGAAAGAACGAGTTAAGATAAGGTTTTGATGCGAAAACAAAGCTTGAAAGAGTTGATATAGGGGATACAATTTTGTATGTAAAATTGACTAAACATTTTTCAATAGCAAGGTAAAAAAAAACATACAAACGCTTTTAAATTAATAAAGTGAAGTGTTTTCATTCTTTTTTGTTTGATCATACCGCAAAGATGCAAAAAATAAAATATAATTAATATAGAGTATATATATAGCATATAGAGTTTCGTTTTGTATTTTGTTATATAAATAGTTACATAACGTACGAAGCCAATTGCAAATTGTGACAAGTATGATACAAGACACAACAAAACGATACTGTTCTTTTCTTTCATTAACACTTCTCTCTCTCTATTCTATGTATCTTATTAACACTTCTCTCTTTTCTCACTCTTCTCAATTTCTCTCTATTCTACGGCTTGCTGTCCGACAACTGGTCTCAATGTGTCACCGAATATTGATCAAAAGAGATTGCGTGCTTCCTCGACACCTACTCGTTTGGAACTCATGGTTCAGATTCCACATTACATATAAACTTAGTTATCAATCATAGTTTTTAAATCATAACAAAATATATAGTAGCTTTTGTTTTCTTTTAAAGTCCTATTAATGTTATTTCGATATTCACTTAATAATAATGGTTCGATCGTATCGATAAGACTTTACCGATTAACGCGTTTTTCAAAGAAATGTAATTTACAAAGAATGTTCATCAGCGTTTTTAGAGACGGGGTCGCGTCCTAATTAGAAATACTTTGATATTAAGAAATGGCTTTTAATTCCACACAAATATGTACTGCGATATTATTGTTGTTTTTTAAATGGAAAAAAGTATGTCATTGAAGATTTAATCAACGAGGAGGACTTGGGGACAGCATCAAAGAGGAAGGAACCGGATTTTATCCTTATCTCGTTAGTTTTTAATACTTCTATATAAATAAGATCTTGCTTAATCGTTGGATATTTTATAAACATTCTTGATTTACGACCAAAATTGCTCTCTTTAAAACTTCAGTTATTTGCCGAAATAACTCGATAAACATTTATATTTAACTCTCTCTGGGATTGGTCATAAAATGCGGCCATTACTAGGTTTTTTAATAATTTTCCCACAATAGCAGCAAAATTTAGTTTATTTACGAGTTCAAACACCTAAGCTGCTTTGTTTTTATAGTAAGACCGTATAGTTCCTCTGGAAAGTAATGATACCACTACGGCATTAGCTAAATAATATAATTCAAAAATCTTACTCGTACTTTAAAGGCCATAGGGATTTTCAGGAGGGGATAGGGGATGACAAAAAATAATTCGTATAAATTTATATTGTCAGATATTGTTTTATAATGTAAGGGTGATGTTATTTTTTTTTGACAACTTTGAAAGAACTCAATTAAACTCAAGTAAAAGAGGATTAATGAACACTGTGATAAAAAGGCGCGATGTTATTTTTAATTTAATATTCTATTATGCCTGTTTAAGAATGCTTGGTTAACGCTGATTACTCTTTTTAATTTCAAATAAAATATGGTTTGAACGATTCTGCAAAAAACTTAATAATGCTTGGTTTTATCTCTCTTTGTAACTCAAATAAAAAATGCTTTTGAAGTGTTTGCAGAAGACAAATAGTCTTTTATATAAAATTAGTACGTGAGTCTTATCTAAATGACAATTTAATTTATAAGGAAGCCATGTTTGAAATTTACAATGGCTTTTTCATGGACAAGTAATGTTTTTTCAGTTAAACGAACTAGACTTTTGTCAGTTTTTGTTGGTGAATTCTTAACGAGAGATTTTTAAATGAGGCCTTATAAAGATAGACGCACTTAAAGTTGGAGTCATATACAACTGACTAAGTATACGAGCTCCTTAAACCTCTACATTACAATAAAGACGTAGAGCGTCAGTGTTTGAAGATATTAATATTGACTAATAACAAAAGATAAAAGAAACAAGCAATACAAACAATTTCTCCAGGAAGCTGGACACATCTTCATCAACTAAATCACCAAAGAATCGTGTAGTGAAGAATCTAAGACAAAACAATAAAGTTAATTTTGAATGACGTGAGCAGTTAGATAAGACACGAGCATTTATCTGTAAAAATTATTAAATCCTTACTATCAGATCACAAACAGACATACTGTAACTAAAAACAAAAAATCTCTTCTAAAAATACTTACCAAAATCAGATTTAATAAATAAAAACAAAATTGATGAAATGATTCAACCCTGATGATGACACGAAATCAACATATTTCAATTGGCAAAGAAGTTACACAGCTAATTATAATAAAACAATGAAAAAATATATCAAACACATTAAAAATGAACACAACAAAACAAAAAAACATATTTGTATGAAATAAAGAATTTAGATTATAACGAAATTATACTAAGCTTTTTATATACTTCAAACAAGAAAAGTAAATTCAAAATAAACAATAAACATTATCGACAGTCTTAATCGAAGCTGTATTTTATGTTTTTGTATGTATGTATGTATGTATGTATGTATGTATGTATGTATGTATGTATGTATGTATGTATGTATGTATGTATGTATGTATGTATGTATGTATGTATTTGCATGCTATCTAAGTTACATTACAATATTAGTTATAAAACGTATGCTGTACGTTATACGATGGCTTAATCTCTTTAGTATCTTCTAATACATTATTCTAATAAACATTTAGCCTAAACAATAAATATCACATCAAACAATTTGATTAATTAATAATTTGGCTGTTATTTAATAAGTTATTTAATAACAGCAGCAGCTCTTACTTTATTTACTCACAACACCAAAGATTCTTTCCCATTATTCATAAAATAACTAAAATAATATACGAAGCTTTTAAGTAAATAAATAATTTAATTCACGAAACACTGTCTTAGTAAAAATTTAAAATCATAAGATTATTGAATTGAAGATCATTCGAGGGAAAACATAATTATTTATATAAATTTATATTATGAGATAGAAAAGTTTACGGTTTCAGGGTGAGAGGCTCAATGTAGCCTTTTGAATATCTTATCACGAACAACTTTAATTACAAGTAAAAGATACTTTAATAACATTGTGATAAAAAGGCGATGTTATTTTAAATTAAATGTTTTATTATGTTCTTTCAAGAGTTCTTGGTGAAAACTTAATATAATATTCTCTTTAAGTTGAAATCAAAATGCGTTTAATGATTATGAAAAAGTCTAATATTGATGGATTAATTAATGAAGAAGTGAGCCATTTCTAAATTTTAAGCATATATTTAAAAAATGTACAAAAGAAATTCAATATTAACACAAAAAATCATATAATCCAGGATAGCGCTTGTCTGAACGTTTTTCCACATTGTCAACGTCCGCAGTGTCTCGTGTATCATTTCAGGAGCTATCTGCTGCAATATGTGTGGTTTAAAACCGAAAATGAAAGAATAAAAACGTTTTACCTCGCTATGTAGGACTACAGGCGGCACTGGTTCATCAAGAGGTGATGAGTTCGTTGTGATGAAGAACGGTGAAAGCATGTTGCTGCACGACCCTGCCTGGACGCATTCTAAATATAAATATTTTTTTCTAAACAAATATTCATTGACCTTATAATAATAAGAATTCATTTGATTTAAAATATGAAAGATGAAAAACTGGGAAGCAAACTGACAAACTGTAAAAAAATTGAGAACAAAAATACTTTTTGTAATTGCTTACTTTTATACTTTTTTCCTGATCTTGATTTCATAAAACCTGATAATATCTTCGCAATTCATTTATAACATGAAACACTTTAACAGATATTACAAGCAAATATGTATTTGATACATTTTCTATCCATAGAGGTAGCACCGTGTATCTACGTCTGGTTACGAATTACCTCGAACTTAGCTTTCGGTTTAGGTTTTAGAATTCAGGTTTCTTAGAATGTTCTCGAAGTATGCTAATTATTCTTTATTGCGATATTGTATTTCCTTAAAAACAATAACTAAAATATTTATACGGTTTGTCCTGAAATATTATTTAAAACTCAAAGAAATAACATTAAAATCATCATTTCAGTAATATATATATACTTTCATATAATAAATTGAAAATGTGTCGTTCGAAAAGTTTATTTGATAAATGTGAAAATACAAAGTCAACAGCTTAATTATATTATAAATATATATTAAAACTGAAGTTGATTCGTGTAGAGCATTTCGAAATTGAGAATGCATTGCTTCAAGAGAATATTTATGTATTATAAAAATGTTTTTTAAATATTTCACTGCTGTTTAAAAAATATTTTTGCAATTATATGTGTAAAAAATTAAATAATGTGAGGTAACATTTATAAGAGATTTCGTAATACAATTTATATTTTAAGGTTTAAATCAAAAACATCATATTCATATTCATTACTCGTTTCCCTTTCATATGTCATTGAATATACATTTCATAAATTCAATTATTATATTGTAAATTCAAATAACAGGATTATTTATACAAGAGTAATGCTTAAGCGAGGAAGCTTACATTTTATTATTTTTTATTAATTTAAATTCTACTATAAAATGTCTTCATCGTGTATAGTTACGACTCGGTGTCTAGTTGAAGTATTTTTGTCCTCTCCGGGTTGTTTTTGCTGTACCTAGAGTATTATAATATTATTAAATATTATTTTAACGTGAACGATAAATGTTTAAATAACAAGGAAAATTTACAAGAACTTTATATCGTTATATAAAGCGCTATATAATAAAAAAAAACTTAATTTATTGTTCATTCCATCAAGTTAAAAATGGTAAAAAACTGAAATATATTTTAAATATAAATGTATTTGTATTTATTTTGGATGGGAATCGAACCCGGTGATTAACAAGCACTGTCGTCGCTACGTCCATCCATACACTTTTAGTACACAAAGTGCAGTAAGTATGATAGCTCTTAAAGACAGATCTTTCTGAACTTCAACTGACTTTCTTCGCGGCCACTGGTCTCAACGTGTCACCGTACATCTTCCAAAAGAGGGTCACGTGGTTCCTCGACGCCCTCCTCTTTTGGAACTCCTGGGTCAGACTCCAAGTATCCAGTGATGGCCGACACACCATACCTATCCAATGAATTGTAACAAAATATATCTTTTGTTTTATTTTCAAGTCGCATTAATGTTATTCCGTTATTCAATTAATATTAATGCTTCAGTCAATCTTACTGAATTTATCACATTAACGCGTTTTTTAAAAGGAATGCAATTTACGAAGAATTCACGTTAGCGCCGTTAGAGAGAGCACTGTGACGTCATTCGAAAACCTTTTATATAAGAAATGGCTTGAAATTTCATAAAAGATCTCACTACCATATAATCGATTCTTTTGTAAATATATACATTGAAGATTTAATCAACGAGCAGGACGTAAAAAAATGTTGCTTTATTGTTGTATATTATATTAAAAAAAATTATTACGGCTGAAATTTCTCCCTTCCCCTGATAAATTATTTAAACTAATAACTGAAGAAACATTGTAATTTCAATATTTAGTTATGAAAGTTATAATCTAATTAATTATAAACTTACCCAAAATGGATGCAATTCTTAGCTTATCTACGAGTTCACACACCAAAGCTTCTTTGTCATTATTTACTGGATAGTTCCTCTAGAAAATAACAAAAAATATATCCAAAGCATTTAACTTAATACTATTCACAACTGATTGAACTAAAGGTCAGTGGAGGGATGAAAATAAAAATTCATCTAAATTTACATAAAAAGATAACTAAGTGTACGGTTTAAGAGGGACGTAATCTCTTTAAGGCTTTTATCTTGAACTAAGTTAATTACAAATAAAAGAGGCTTCATGTACATTTTGATTTAATGGAAAATAATACCCGATAATTTAAAGATATATTCAGACCAAAAAACAGACAACAGGTACAAAGAAAAACATATCAACAAGCTTAAAGATGAATTAATAAACCGCCAAATCAATGGCGAAGAATATATTATAGTAAATGACGTCTATGAAAATCTCACTGTTATAAAAACTGACTCAAAAATTTTAAGTAAGATCTTTCATTAATAACTCATACCAATGAACCAATTATTATATATATATATATATATTTTAACCAGTATTCGTAATGTACGAACAAACTCACTCGAAGCTTAACTATACATGTTTATAGATATTTTTCATTCATTATTATGTGTTTCGCATTTTAATCTACACTGCAAAGTTAGAAACAAGAGTTAAGTTTTTCGAAAGAAACCTAAAAGATGTCATCGTCGTTCTGATAGAGATGAACGTGTATGGAGTGCTAAATTCACCCGGTCTGGTAACGACACCGTAGCTTAATCGGTAGAGCGACGGGACGATTTCCCATCGGATCGCGGGCCCGTATTGGTTTATATTTCATTCTATATTTATTTAAAATTTAAATAAACTTAACATGGCTAATGTATAGCCATTTAAAGCTTATAGAATTTTTTAATAGTTTTTTAGTTTATAGAATTTTTCAAACGATACTATAATATTTCAATAGAAAAAGTTAAATAACTTCCCTAATTCAAACAATGAAAGAATTTATGACATGCACGAAAAAAATGGAATGTAATTGTTTATTACATTCCATTTCTTTCGGGGTTAATAACAGAATCAAAGTAATCACTTTCCTCAAACAACAAATTCGAAACAAATAAACGAACCAAAACGAATAGCAAAATATTTAATGAAGTACATTTCTACATTTGGACTTTCCTATTTTATATAAAAAAAAAATGCAAACTTACGAAATGCTTTACCAAATATAAATAACAACAATATTTCCCAAAATTTCGCTTTTCGATACTTGCAATGACGACAAAATAATAAAAATAATCGATACGTCATACTAAAACATGCATTGCAGGAGTTCAACTCATTACGAGAATGAAGTCTTGCGATACAATGGTAACATATTAAGGAGCCTACCCATACAATGGACTACGATCTGATATTTAAAATGTGCAGTCTTTTACTGCGTTCGAATCGCAGCTAGCCCAGATACATTATCAAAGAGCAGACAGTCTTAAAACTATCGCTTTATATGAGTATAAATATAATGAAATATAACAATGTTTGTAAATGTAATTGTTCTCATGAAAGTGACAATTATTTTTTTTCCATGTACATTTAAATATTATACAAAAGAAAGTAAATAATAATACTAACAATTAAATAATCCAGGATACAACCGGTCTCGACCTCCTCTTTCCACATTGTCAACGTCCGCAGTGTCTCGTGTATCATTTCAGGAGATATCTGTCGAAATATGTGTGGTTTAAAACCGAAACGTGAAGGAATAAAAACGTCAGTTTTACCTCGCTATGTAGGACTACAGGCGGCACTGGTTCATTAATAGGTGATGAGTTCGTTGTGATGAACAACGGTGAAAGCATGTTGCTGCACGACCCTGCCTGGACGCATTCTAAATATACATAATATTGTCGTTAGCTAATATTCTGGAACTTTACGTAATAATGAGAGTACATTTCAGGTTCCACAATATCAGGGAACACAAAAACACCTATTTGCAATATGACATGTTACAAAACATTTTTTAATTAATATTTTGAACATTTGGATATCACTACTGTAACCTGTTATCATTACTGAATTATATTTTTTATTCGGTTTCCTATGTCTGTTGTTGTTTTTTCTTTTGGGTTTCTTTTCATAAACCTGATAAAATCTTCGCTGCTCGTACTCGAATCTGCCGGAATGTTATCTTCTATTTTATAAATAACAAGGCCATGTAATACAATACATTTATTAACAGTAACAATTTCACAATCAAATCAAACAAAATAATTCAGTTAGCAGTAGTCTACCTTCTTCGACAGCAACGGTGCCCGCAATATTCACATCCTGGTGTTTGAGAACTAGAGGACAACCGAGTAAATATTGTAGACATAGAAAGATCCCGTTCTTTCTTCTCTTCTTTGGATTTTGGTTTGCGTTTTAGAGTCTTCCTTATTGCCTGACGTTTTGTTAAAGGACGTTTTTTCTTCTCAACTCGACCTGTTATCTTCTTAGTCTTCTCTCGTCTTCTTTTTTGGTGGCTTTTTATATCCGGCTTTGGACTTGATAACTTAGGTAATTTGAGTGCTGGACCAGCCATATCTAATTTACTTATGACGGAATATGAACCTGAAGATTGAATCGATATTTCGCTATTTGCAATATCATCGTCGTGACTATCGACGTACATGTCGTCAACGAAGTTATCTCCTCGACTTTCTTTCTTACTTGTGGAAGGTTGTTCTTCGTCATCTTTCGTTTTATCATCTTCCATTCCAAATTTCTTCCAAAGTAAACTAATAATTTTGTATTGTTTTATTTATTCGTTCATAAAAATGTTCAAAAACATCTGTCACGTTTGCCGAAACTGTGTCATTTTTAATTAATGTTTTCTTAATTCAGTTCTTTTGTAGAATATAAAGGTTCTATGCGTTTTTATTGGTATATTATTTCCAAATAAATTTATTTATAATTTAAATTAAAAAAACAAGATATTGGTACATAGTTTGAAAAAATCTACACTTAGTATACTTTTAAAATTAGTTTAATACTCACATGCCTGTTGTTTATATAAACGAAATATGAAAAAGTATTCATACTCTGACATACTATTTAATTTTCGATGTTAACGCAATAATAGTTAGCCTATTAGGTCAAAGTTTGAAATTCAATTTGGCGCGGCTTGAGTCTGTCCGTTAGCTTAACAACATTATAAACTAAAATTAAATCAAGTGCCATATGTTGTAAGGTTCTTGACACTGATTAAATGTTTCCAAATAGTAGAGGTTAATAAACAGAATATAACTTAGAAATTAACATTATGTTATAAAACTTTACTGTAACCGATTTTTTTCGGAGAGCAGAATAATATAAATATAAAATAATATATACAGATGCTGGTGCGGGCTCAGCAAAACAGCTCATGGAGCCAACATACCGATAGCACCGCCAGGGGAGGCGTGGGTGCCAACACGTCACACGCAAGCTGGTGCCACTGACGCTTACGGTACTGTCGAATTCCAAGGAGGACCACACCCGACCAAAGCACAGGTGATCATTTTGATTCAAGTTCAATAAGTAGAATTGTACCCCCTTTTAATAACATCTGGTGCTTCCATTATAAAACTCTGTATATTTCTATTGCAATACAAATAGCAAAACTGCTCCCGCTAAAACATGTGGCTTTAATGAAGATTTCGTTTTCATTCTAAAATAGTATCAACGAATAAAATATTTAGTAAATAAAATGGAACAGCATAACCAGAACTAAGACTAGAACTTTTGTCGTATTATTTTAAATATTACATTTAAGTCAAACTAATTATTATTATTCTGTATTTTTGTGTTGCAGTATGTCCGTCTCTCCCATGACACTCGACCAGACCTGATAGTTCAACTCCTCACCCGAGAATGGGCTCTCGACAGGCCGAAGCTTCTTATCACCATCCAGGGTGGAAAGGCGAACTTTGATTTACAGCCGAAACTAAAAAAGGTTTTAAGAAAAGGTCTACTAAAAGCCGCGAAGACTACTGGTGCGTGGATATTTACTGGAGGGACCAACACTGGTAAGAAGACAACTATGCAATTATTTAATATTCACTCCATTTGTTGTATTTTTTATTTAGTAAATAAAACTCAACAGTTTTTATATCCTTGTGGCAAATTATTAAGCTTCACCATATATTTATGTTAATTTAATTGAAATATAAGTACCACGAGACATCCAAACTAATTTGGCTGTTGTATAGCGCCTCGTTGCCAAATAGCTTATCAAAATGTATATATGCCATAACGCTGCCAACATTGCGAAAGAAATGGTTGGTTTTTTATAATTTAACGCTTTATATTTATACAGGTAGTTATGTGAATTTCCAACTATAATTTACACTGTTTTTTATTCTAAAGGTAAGTAATGTATTTTTATAATAAATCCCCATCGCAGTGTACATTATTTATTCCTACTCTGGCTCCGGTCGCTGTAAAAAGTAAAATAATAAATAACAAAGCGTAAGCCATTCCCGAAGGACCCAATTAAGATGGTCACGATTGAACTCCTCTACGTACTTACAATTTATTAAACTTTGAACTTTAAAGCAAATATTACTATTTGTTGATTCTTCCACGGGGAACTTATATATTATATAATACGTAATATTGGTACATATCTAATAAATAAGAAGGATGTTTTACAAAATATAATACAGTTGTAACTATTATATTATTAGTTAGATGGAATATATTTATTCAGTTGTAAATAAAGAGCACTTTTGTTATATTATGCAGAAACAATGAATATGTAAATTAAGTACCCACAATTCTTTGTAATATCCTTTTTTTACCTGTAAATTTGTCAACGTGCTGCAATGTCACGACACCTATATTGCTCCCGATAGGGTAAAATTTGGCATTTGAATGACTTTTTATATAATGGCTTTATCTATTGGTTATAGTTATTGTTTTCTTCCTTTTTTTTATTCATTAAAATTAAATAATTAATAAAACTCCTTACTTTCGATTACGTCACGGTACGCTATCCACTAAAAACCTGAAATGGTTGGAAGACAGTTTCTGCTTGGCATTCTTATTATAGTACCATATTCCTTATTTATATATAGTTTTTCTGCATTTTACTGTGTGTTCTTTTGGTTTTTATTTACGTATTGACATTCAATGTTTTTTTTATAAATTTAAATTAATAATTAATTGTTAATATTTTAAAAGTAAGTCGCTTCCTAGTCTCCTTAAACTACAAATAAGGAAATTAGTTTCACGAACATTTATAATGGCACAAAAGCTAAATAAATGGCTGAAGTTTGACTATGGGTTGAATGAACTGGGATAATTCGACCCTCGCATGGTAAATAGTCTACCAGTAGTTATTTGTAAAGCTACGTTACAACCATACAAACATATAATAAACAAGATATTCGGGAGTTTTTCCTGGAACCTACATCCCACTTAGTTCCTTCAGTTATATCAGCTCTTCTTTTCTCCACCAGGTGTTACCCGTCAAGTGGGAGATGCCTTACAGCTGGAGCGCTCCCAACGAGCTGGTCGTGTGGTCAGCATCGGTATTGCACCCTGGGGGATCGTGGAGGGATCTAACGAACTCATTGGCAAAGGACGAGATGTCCCTTATCACGCGATTGCTTCACCGAGGTGAGTTTAGGGTTTTATTATATGTTTAATTGTTTTTTAATCAAGTTATATTGTAAGATTGACAGAACTGATTGAATATTCAATTAGTCAATCTTCATTCAGTGTGTTAAAGATTTAGTAGTCAATATTGCAGATTAGTTTTGTGAAAGATAAAATGAATAAAGCCCGAGGTAGCGCTTTCATTTACAAGTTCTGCTATGCGTAGCAGTTTAACTGCAAATTAAAACTCCGTCTCATAAAATAATAACGTTATATTTGTTTCGAATTAATAAACCAAATCCATTCATGTTTAATTCCTTTATTGGATAATTGATGTGAAATACCTAAAGCCGGATATTGATCGACTACTTTAGTATGTAATGTAGCAATGCGTTGCAATCGAACGCTTCTTAAAATTACAGCTCTAGTAACCAGTTCAATTCTCTTCATGGAAAAAGTAGAAAGAAAAAGTTTTTTTTTTTAAACTTCAAATAGTATTCTATGCGTTCGAAGTTAAATACTATCGATGGTATCTTTTTATGTATAAGATGATAAAAGTCGAAAGTGCTCGGTGTGTACCCACCTTAACCCTTTCAGACCTCGCGTGCACAATTGAGGACATAAAAGTTTTGAGTCTTTTTACTACTAAATTTAAATTTTACGTAAATAAAAACTGTTGTCATCGCTTGCGAACATTCTAAATTATTAAAAATGAAACAACTAGCGGCATCTATTGATACGTGTGTGCACTTCTAAGCCATTTTCGGTCAGTTACCAGCGAAACTTTGAACTGAGTAGATAAGTCATTTTTATTTTATTGAAATTTCAAGTTTTTCTGCTAGATATGTTTTGAAATAAATATAAATGGATAAGTTATACTATATAGGCAAAGAACAAAGTATTTTACATCAAAATTTTTAGTTATTTGTACAATAAATCGCGAATATTCGTTATGTCCACAAACGTGGATTATAGGTATTGGTTAAACATTTTTTTCAAAATAGGTACTTTGCTGCTGTTAGTAAATAAAGTTATTTTCTGGTAATAAATGTTATAATTTATTATAAAATTTGCGTGGTAAAGTCTTAAATTGTGTTTATTACAGGTAAATTTATGATCAAATTATAATCATGTTTTCGAGGGATGCTTTGAGAGCTTTGGAAAAGGATAACCAGTCGGAATTTGAGCTATCTTCGGATGATGAGGATGTGGGAAATAATAATAATGTCCCATTTGCGAGACACGTTAGGTTGGGAGCCGATGTAGTAACTCAGAATCAAAGAGAGTACACCCCACTTGACCCCCCTGACGAACAAGAAGACGAAAGTGAAGACGAAGAAAGGTCAGCTTTCAATTACGAGTCCGAGCCTGAGGCGCCAAGAGAGCCGGATATTGTGGAGGGCGAAGATGAGCAAGTTACGCCGAATGCTGAACTTTTCGATTACCTTACGCCAAAACCGAACATAAAGTGGAGGCATAGACAAATAAATAACACAATACCAACGGATTTCTTGCTACCAATAGCTTTAGAACCCATCGTGCAAGATCCCATTTGTTATTATAATAGATATGTTCCTGTAGAGCTTTTTGAACAAATGGCCGAAATGACAAACTTATATGCAGTACAGTCAGGAAAAACCAGGTTTAAGCCTACGTCCAGCTATGAAATTAAAATTTTATTTGGTTTGCACATGGCAACGGGAGTTTTCAACTATCCAGTTTTGAAAATGTACTGGGAAAATCATATTAGCATTCCACTTTTCACTAACAATATGGCAAGAGATAGGTTCTTTGAACTTCGTAACAATCTCCATTTAGTAGATAATATGAAAAAGCCTACTAATTGCACTGACGTGTTTTATAAAGTAAGACCAATCTATAATGCGATCCGAAGCCGATGCTTAGAAATACCGCTAGAAAAAGAATTGTGTGTCGATGAACAAATAGTTCCTTTTACAGGTAAACATTCTGCTAAGCAGTACATCAAAGGAAAACCTTGTCCATGGGGAATCAAGCTTTTCTTTTTGTGTGGGAAAAATGGCCGTGCCTATGACTTTATTATTTATCAAAATTCTATTCCAGAATTAGACAGGTCACTGATAAAGAAAGTAGGCTTTGGAGCTGCGGTAGTATTACATCTAATGAAAAGAGTCGGTGACAGTAGAGGTCATGAGTTATATTGCGATAATTACTTCTCGTCTTATTACATGCTCCAAATTTTGAAACACAAAGGCATAATGGCTACCTGCACTGCGCGTGTCAATAGATTTACAAGGCCACCGTTGCTTAGTGACAAAGATATAAAAAAGAAACCAAGGGGTTTTGCCGAAGAGATTTGTAGTACGGATGGAGATGTCACCATGGTGAAATGGCTTGATAACAAACCAGCCAACTTAGCTTCCAATTTCGTTGGTATAGGAGAAAAAGATATGGTGAAAAGATGGTCCAAAACAGAGAAGAGATTTATAGAAGTCGAGAGGCCTGAAATTGTAAAAAAGTACAATCACGCCATGGGAGGGGTAGATCTCCTTGATCAACTTATGAGTTATTATAGAACGTTTATAAAGTCAAAGAAGTGGCCTTTGCGTATGATATTCCACGCATCAGATTTGGCAGTTGTTCAAGCCTACCGCGAGTATGATATGGATTGTGACTTGCTTGGGATACCAAAAGCAAAACGGCTCGCACTTCTTCACTTTCGTCGACGCTTAGCTGAAAGTTTAGTTCTTCGAAACAAAATATCAGGTGCTAAAAGGGGTCGTCCAAGTAGTTTGAGCAGTCCTTTACCAGTAGTTGTTCCTAGAAGACCAGGAGAAGTACGTCCGTCAACTGAAATTGCTCGAGATGGTATTGGTCACTTTCCAGCTCATGACGATGGTTGTGGAACGCGCTGTAAGTTAACGGGGTGTAAAGGGAAATCCCGCATCAAATGCATAAAGTGCAAAGTGCACTTATGTCTGACTAAAGACAAAAATTGCTTCCTAAGTTTTCATACCTAAGTAACTAAAGTTCCTACTATTTTGTTGTCTTTTTAGAAGATTTTTTATGTTGTTTTATTTTGTAAGAAGATTTATTTTTGTTTTGAAGATGTTTAATTATTTTTAGTTTGAATTTCATACTTTTGTAATAATAAAAATGGCCAAAATCAAGCTATTTGTTATTTGTTCAATTATACCCATACATCAGTTATTATAATCACTTAGGCCGAATGTCCACATTTGATCACATAAAGAAAACATCAATTTTCTCGGAAAATAATCTAATAATCAATTTTTTTTTTGTTTTTCCATGCTCAATAGGCGAATATCTAACTGAAATAAAATCGGCTCAAACAAATTCTAAAAAATAAAAAATCAGGTCTGAAAGGGTTAATATAATTAAAGCAGAAACACATTGCTGTTATGGCTTTATACCAAAAAGTTTTGATCGAAGCAATGTGGCCATACTATTCGGGTATTTTCCAATTAATAAAGCAAACAATGTTTGTTTTTTAAAATGTTTTATTACAAAAATATATATTATTATAATACTTAAAACACTATTATAATACAACCATTTTTATTTGAATGAACTAAAATTTAAAAATATACACTATACATGCAACGTTTCTGAACGGCCATCTAGCTTTATTTACAGTAATATCTCGCTTGATTCTTTGAAATATATGCTATAATATAATAATAGGAAAATTCGGTGTTATTATGAGACGGCCTTATATCCATTAAATAACTGTGGTCTCAGGAATTCCAAGCAATCTGACCCTGGCAATAACCTTAAGTCAATCAATAACCCCGATCGTGTTTAATTGGATCTGGAGTAGTTATGACAGTAGTGGAGGTGAGGCAGTTCATCTGCGCTTGGTACAGCACGTCGTTGATCAGCTTCTCTGCTGGTATTCGCATGTTAGCCGGCAGACCTCGGAGTTTGGCCGCTACGTTTATACCTGGAAGGATGTGGGAAATTGCTGAATCATTTTTGATTTATCTGTTGCTAACTTTTTGTTTGCGTTTTGTCTGAACCTACTCAATTAGATTGATACGTTTTTTGTGCTTTATCTAATTATTATAATATTAGTCGCGTTAAATAAGTTAAATGTAGGACTCCGACAACTTTGTTATAAGCAGGGTTCACGGCATTTGTATTTTGAGTTGAAAAAATATTTATTATCCTTCTGATTAAACTTTATCCAACTCAATGAGTTTATGTAATGAAAGCGATGTTTCCACCTCACATCACGTGATCTATTATTGCTGATAACGAGGTTACAGTGAAAATAAAGGTAAGGGTGGAATTTAGGAGAATGTTGGAATTAATTAAATTATTCGGAACTGTTTCTCGGTGATTGGATTCATCTATTGTATAATTAAAGTCTATCTTAAGATGTAAAAATATTTTCCCAAGACATCAAAGAATATAATATCTTTTGTTTGGAAATGTCTTACACCTAAATCACACCTTAATCCGCCAAGTGATAAATAACTGGTAAAAAACAAGTATATTTATCTAAGAGACAGCTTCTAGTACATTAAAATGTGGTTAGGTAGCACTATTCTTGGCTTGACTTTTAGAATATATGTCCGTCGAGATAAGTATGTAGTGAGAGATATTGTAACATTAAAGTGAATGAAATATCAGAAATAAATGATGTGTAAAAATACATTATTTATGTCTGATATTACGTTCTCTTAGTTCTTATAGTAGTGTTTAGTAAAGGGTTTATTTAAGTGCAAATAGTAAAGAATCCTATTAACGGTAAATGTATCTAATGTGTAAATATTATGTTTTTCTTTATTAATATTTTCAACGCCATCAATAAAGCATAAAATATCTAGTAAGCATACTTTATGCAGAAGCACGTACTATAAGATATTGAACTTGAACCTGGCTTTCATAATAATTTTAAAATGCTCAGGCATTTTCTTTAGACAATTAAAGCAAAAAATAGATATCAATGCAAAAGCGTTTTAAAACTAAAATAATTGCGTTTTCTCTACCAGAGACTCAAATATTTATACTATAAAACAATTTTGTATTGATATTCTCTGACTACATCTTAACTTATATTAGAAAACATAACATGTGTTGCTTTTGTTTACATAAAAGATAAGCCACTAATCTTCTTCTTGTATAGAACTTGTTTGAAACAGAAACTGTTCCTACAAACTAAAAGTTTATATTTGAATATTGTATTACAACTTTAATAACAACTTTATCCTCACCAATGGCGTCATACTCGTCATCCACTTCAGTGCAATGTCGCTTCGATTTCTCGTCTTCGTAGTTGAACTTCTGTATCGGTAGATTCTCTTCTACCACGTTTCTTGGCAAAGCATATTCTTGATATTCGATGCTTTCGTCATATGATTCTTCTTCTTCTTCGTCGTTCTGTTCAACTTCTTCTATTTCCTAGAATATCAAACATAACTAAAGCACACAAATCTGTAACGTTTATTTCTTTTATGTTTGTATCGTGGTGATATTATTTCATTAATACTATACAATACTAGAATGGTAAATTCTTTTTAATATATTTTTTACATTAAATTGAAAAATAACATATTTCCAAGTCGGTTAAATACAGTCACAGTAATATGAGCATACAGAATTAAGTTGAATAATTGTTCCAGATCAAAGCTAGCGGTTCTAAACAACCGGCACGCGTACTTCCTGCTCGTTGACAACGGCTCCGTCGGTCGTTATGGAGCTGAGATTGTGCTCAGGAGAAAACTTGAGAAATACATCGCGGCGCAGAAATTACACCCTTGTGAGTATGAATTCATATTTATTTTACTTTGTTCCGACTTAGAAATTGTACTGTTCCAAATAAAATTATTATAATTGGATACGTAACGTTCAAATAATAGCATGCCAATTGCGAGTCAGACGTCCCGTTTCCCAGAGGTTCGAATCTCTGTATTGGTTTATTTTAAATACTATATTTATTTAAATCTTATATAAGCATCAAATGGCTATACATGTTTATATATATTTTCAAACGTGGAGTTCTGTTCATACTAAATTATTTTTTAATTGTTAATATAGCGCAGAAATAATGAGATCGAATCTGGCCCACAGTTAGATGCATTTTATTATTTCTTATTTTGCATTAGAATATACAATATAGCTGAACTATTTCGTCGTTCGTCTTTATTATCATTATTAACATAAAGCCAAAACACGGGAAAAGAACTTGTAATTTTATTATTTGCTAGTTTAATATTTATTTAATGTCTGTTTAATTATTTGTTATTATAGTTGCCATAGTAACAATACATTCTCCGTGAAAATAAAATGTCTAAAACACTAATGTTATATGACCCATATGAACCTTACTTAATATTCAACCCGTGTAATACGACTCATTCAAATAGGTCTATATTCAGTTAACTAACCGGTTCGGGGGAATCCTTCACTACCGTAGTAGTATTCCTGTCCTCATCAACAACAAACGAAAGCATATTATAATACCATAAGTTTGGAATGAATATTTCATCTGGACTCGTCGCTGTTAATCGACTCTGTAGCACGCGTCTGTGTGCTCGACGCACACATGCACGCAAACTTTCAATCTTTCTCAATACATGAAGTCTTGTTGCCGACTTGTCGAATTGTTGTACCAACTCCGTCAATTTAGTCACAGCTTCGTTTCTGTTTTTCTTGTGTTTATACGTGACGCATTTTCTGTCCCATAAACACGGCAATTCTTTATACATCAAGATAAATTTCTTTAATAATTTACTCGTGAATATTACATTGGTGTCCGCCATCTTGCGTTCGCCGAGCGGGGCGTCGCGCAGGTCACTGAACGTGCTCGGCGCTCCCCGTCCCCGCTCCTGTCTGCCCCCGTTGTCGCCCTGTCTACAAATGACATGCTCGATTCGATGCTCGATTCAATGAACGATTGCACATAACCATATTAATATAACTAGAAAATATACCAGTGTATACAAAACTACATTAATTTATTTTAAGTAATAGTATAGAAATCAAAAAATATATATTTCAGTGAAGAATCCAACAATCCCATTGTTTTGTTTGTTGTTGGATGTGTATCACCGCATTGTTGGTGTAGAAAGAGACGCATGTATAGGTGTAAGAAAGACAAGTTGCTTTATGTTGGTCGAGCTTTTCAATGTTCATTTGAAATTAAGTTGAGTGTCGCTAAAATCTCTCTTAGTAAGAACGCTTTGATCACTTGGTAGAACTTTTTTAGCATTTTACGAGTTAATATTTTAATTTTTACTACTTTTTCTGTGTCTGTCTACTCTGTAGTAGATGTCTGTTTTGTCATTTTCAATATTGTTAAAGGTTACTTGTCCACTGAGCTTACATTTTCATTATTATTTACTTATAGGCATATAAAGTTTCTCCTTTCTATTCTTATTTATAATAAATACTGTCATTTTTTTATCACAAAGGTTTGATCCTTATCCCTATCAAAATAATAAAAGAAAAATCGAAGGCAGTATATTTTTTATGGAAGAACACAGCGGTGATAAAAAAACGTAATTGTGTCGAAAAATGTCCTCCATTGAAATATCATTTAACGATCGTAAAAATAAAATAACAATAGCCACGACATAACAATACTATCAACATATCAGTCCAGAAATAACTTTATGGAGTGCAGTCTATAAGTCCAGAGAATGTCTACGTGACCCTCTTAATGGCCATAAAATATATATACGATCGACCCCTGTGAGAGAATTTTATAAAAATATCTTTATTTATTATTCTATTGTGTTCCTGCGATGCAATGGGCTTTTGTTGGTGGGAAATGGTGGCAGAAAATTTGTAGGTACGATAGGTGTAGAGTGGATTTAGCTTCATAATTTCTGTCGATATTTATTACATTACGTAATGTATTTAATGCTTGTAACGTGCTTTTTTATCGTTACTCGTCATAGAGTATTTATAAAGTTTTCTGAAATAATTTTCTCAGGTGTACTAAATAGTACTTAATATAAGCCCTACACTTCAAGGTCGCCTGTAAAGATCACTTAGAGATGAGAGCAAACCGTCTCGTCGCTCTACCAATTGAGCTACCGTATCACCGTATTATATACCCGACGGTTTTACAGAGATCACGGGTTCCAATCCTGTGATCGGTTTATTTTTCTTTCTATATTTGTTTAAATTAAAGTAGGCTTAACATGGCTATACATGTTTATAGATATTTTCAAACATTGCTTCTTCTTGCTTACATTTTGATATATCTACAATTATTTCATACGTTTATTGAATAAAAATTATGTTATTTCAAATACCAAAAGTTACATAATAATTTATTAAGACAACAGGTCTACCAGAACTTCAAGGTGTTACAGCCCCAATCGCGTTTTATGTCTCGTTTTATGTAATGTCGTAAAATATATAGTTTTTACCCGACTTTTATACCCGCTAATAAAATCAAATTACTCAAAGTTAAAGTTATTACTTTCAGCGAGATTGAAATGTTTTAAACTTTTAAATTAAATATTGAGCTAGAATTCATTATCGCCTGTACAGATATCAATATTGAAAGCAATGGTGTTTCTATGTTCAAGTTCAGGCGTTTCTATGATTTAAGTAATTGCTACGTGCTATGTGATATACAATAGTTTTTGAAATGCTTTATTAGTCTGTTTGTCTATTTTTTACTTTTGCTCACGATAGCGCATTGTCTGAAACAATTTAATAATAGCGTACTTTCTTCCTGAATCAATTTATCTCCTTTAAATGGAAAGGTTAGTCGTTTTTTACTTCTAAATTGTCTTCACTTCTTCTGGTGCTTGAGTAACTGAAATCGATTGGTTTTGTCTCTTTTGAGGTTTAATCGCTCGTTTTGACTAAATCAACATACTTTCTACCTGCCTTACATTTTCTCATATAGAATGTTATTTTTTTACTTTCCATTTATTTGACTTTGTAATTTTTGGTGTTGGATTAAATTTTCATGAAGCAAATATTGCAATTAATTTCAACCTGTGCTCGTCTCAAAATTTGTTTTTGTATTTAAGAAAGATTATAAAGTAAGCCACCTTGTTATATCGGAGCCAGACACGTTTTATCTTTGTATGTATAATTTAAAGTAATCCAACAACAGCCTTTCCAATATCCAATATTATCATTTAATATTGGTATCCAAAAGTACATATATATAGAACAACCCCAATTCTGAAAGGTATAAGACTTGTTAACGGCTGCTTTTCAAACTTTGATTGTCTTTGCTTGTTCGAATGTTTGCGATGACTTACTCCTAAAAGTTTCATTTGATAAAATTTATCTTATTCCATACTTAAGAATTGATAATAACTTTCTTGTACAATGAATTGATTTATATTTCTTCTTAAAGATTTATAAAAAAGAAAGAAAATATTATAATAAGGAATGAATTGAAAATCTAGAATTATATTTGCTGTTTGAATTTGAAGCAAGAAAATTTTAAATTGCGATAGAAAATTTAATTTTTAAGAAATATTAATCTTCAAGCTTTATTGTATTTAAACAAACTTAATTTTAAAGAAAACGAAGGAAAGTAAAACTTATTAACGTATACAAGTATTTATAAATATCAAATAAAGCAATTGCTCAAATAATCAGTTTATCTTCATCGTTCTTTAGTTGAAAGGTTTTTCACTTAAACACAAACAAACAAACAAACAAATAACGTTAATTTAATTTAATATTCAGATCCTAATGTAATAATGTTCAAAGCACAGCGCTACTGCGGTGAAGACAACAGACAAATTTACAAATACCTGTTTAATTAATGTTTCTTAAGATTCAAAATTACTTGGTCCATGTAAATAGCGACTCTTAAGCACCGTCTAAATAAAATAATATCTTAAACATTTTAGGACAAAGTTTTACGTTATTAATATTAGGTTGTTTCCGACATTTTGTAAATAAGATTCTCGGTCTAACGCTTCAGTGTTATAATGTTGATAATTTATTGTAAATAAATATACGAAATGTGGTTTTGGTAACGAAAGAAAGTATGTTGATTGTATCATAAAAGATCCATTTATATTTATTTTATAAAAACCTGCTTGATAATTGCCTGCTCTTATATTTACTATATTATTCATAGTGAACGGAGCGAATGCCACAGGGGCGTGTTTTAGGGCTTGATTTTAATAGTCTGCGCACGTGTGGATAGAACGCTTCACGAATTTCTAGTTAAAGTAAATTTGAAACGATAAAATGTAACAGTTGAGCACTACATTTTTTAATAACATATCCGTGACTATAAAATCAAATTAAAACACACCAATTAATAAAAATTGGTAGTTCATATAAATGAAATGGTGTTTCTAAACTGAATAAACCAAGTTTCGTTTGTAAATTGACTAGAATACTGTATGCAGCCCGTGACTCCATCCGCGTCAACAACAAAATTGTATACACTCGATCGTCTTTTTGTGCTCATTAACTTTTTTATATTAGTATGAATAATAAGGATTTTAGGTTCCAGGATTATATGTGGCGTTTTTTTACAGACACGCACTCCTCAACGCCGGTGGTATGTCTGGTGATTGAAGGTGGTACCAACACTGTACGTGCTGTGCTGGAGTATGTGACCGACAATCCTCCCGTCCCCGTGGTGGTGTGTGACGGCAGCGGCAGGGCTGCTGATCTTATTGCTTTTGTACATAAGTAAGTTTTAAATAATAAATTAATGTAATTTAAATTTACCTTAACCATAATGTAATAGCTAAAAGAGTTCAATTTTTCACATCTGACAAAAAAAGATACTTACTATTAAAGTTCGAAAACCAAAAAAATATATACAAGAATTTGTCTTATAAAACCGTACAAAAGTGAAAATTTATTCTGAAAATGAGATCATAATAGAGTAATCTTTGTCGAAGTCTGACAAGTTAGTCTTATGTAAATACTTTAAGTTGGAAGTTGTATAAACTTCTCAACAGCTGAGGGTCTCTTAAGCTTGCGGTGAATCTTTCGGTATTCTCCCGATTATATTGTTAATGATAGATTAGTTGACTAATAGTTGTTTTAGGTTCAAATTGTAAACTAATAGGACTAAGATTGTTTCAGAGGCGGACATGTTCATGAAAATAGCTTTTATGTGAAATAATTCGAACAACTTTAATAGTTTTACTTTGAATGTCTACTAAATATGTTATAAATATCCAGATACGCGTCAGAAACTGGGGAACAGACATTGCTGGAGTCGATGCGGGACTTTCTAATCAGCACTATCCAGAAGACCTTCGAAGTGGGTCTGCAACAGGCAGAGTGCCTCTACAACGAGCTGCTTCAGTGTACCAAGAAGAAAAACTTGGTAAGCATATTTTAGCTAATACGTTACCAGTTGTGAGTCTGTGGGGTCATAATGAGGAGGAGGAGCTACCGGAATTTATACTCTCTAAATGAATATCTGCGATAATAGTTTTACCGAGATTGAACCAGCCCAAATATAAAGTGCTGTTTATTTGCTACAGCTGAATTTCACTGCTTGTCTAGTTATTAACATTATGTTTATTTTAAATAATTTTGCTATTTTTGTTGCGTTCGAGTTTTGCATAAAATATAACTAAATTATTTTAATTTATTCTTATTCATGTTTTTAATATCAGCAATAATACAAATAATACAACAATGACAAAAAATATTTTTTATATAATATCTTTATTCTATTGCTTATTAAAAAATAAATAAATGTTTCAGTATTATAAGATTATTAATAAATTTTACCTTTAGATTCTTGTCATAGCACCGACGTATTGGAACATTCTTCTTCGTATTCACAGAAAAACGAGATGTACTCGTAGATGTCGGCCAGGTTGTGTGACCTTTCAGAATAATACAAAAAAAAAATATTTGAATTAAAATGTTTCTAACCTATTTGCTTAGCGTGTAATAATATATCCAGAACAGTTATGACATTTAAATTTATTGGACCATTTTGTATAAATTAATCCCAAGCGTTAGGAAATTCTAATTACATGGAATAAACACCTGTACCGAGAGTCAATAAACTTATTGTTTTACGTGCCTGGGTCTCTTGAAATTTAACATGCATTTAGTAACTCGAGTAACGTAAAATATACGCATACTTAATAACAACATCTTAAAATATTTTGCTATTAAGTGTACATTATAGTAAACTTTCATGGTATATTTTAAATTGAAAATTCTCTCAAAATATCGTATAAACCAATGATGCCAGCGCTACTTTAAAAAATAAACTTGCAAATGGAAAGGCCAAGGGGTCGAGAATTGTCAAAAGGCGCTTGGTTGAGCCGTTCAATTACAGTTAGGAGTTTAAATGGTTTCTTTTAATGCAGTTTAAGGTTATTTAAACTTTCTTTATTTTTCTGATGTAAATTAAATGTGAGAATAATTGCTAAAGTAAAATAAAACAATATTTATTTAAAATATTTCTCGTGTATTTGTTTTTAACGGTAAGCGTTATACCTTAATCTCATCTTAATAAACACGGTCAGTGCCATTCATTCAAATATTCTTTCTATATTAAAGTGAATGAATGAATGATTTATAACCATGATATGTTATTACGTTAAAAGATAGTTTACTTTTATTCATTTGATAGCCTTTCTTATCAATATTTGAATTTAGTTGTACATTTGAATATCAAGAAAGAAATACAAATTCTTTAAGCAATTCTTCGAGAGACTGTTTCAACGTTGTGGAGTTTGGGTCACAATATGCTCTTAAGAAACATCGAAACGCAATATAAGTTTTAGAAATGAAATGGTGTTTGAACTGGATTCATACAATATGGATGCGGTTTAACGAAAACAGCTTCTTTTCGATTTTCCAACGGCAGCCATTCCTCTATTGTTGTAAACGTCTGCCGTTTTACCATCAGCTCCAGCACACCCTCGGGAAGAAAAGACAACCCCTTTAAAATATGAATAAATATTATACAATAACTATATTCTTAGAGAACAGGTCAGATGGGTCTTTTTAAAAAAATAATTATAATGCACACAGTTTAACAATTTAATTAACTAACTAAAAGCTAACAATTTAGACAATTTTAGTTCTACACAATCACGAATAAAATTTACCGATAAACTAAATTTGGTTCTAACCACAAGATAAAAAAACAAATTTGTCGCGAAAAATATTACGACCGCACAACGTATCGAACCGATTAACCGAACGCGAAAAAAAAGAGGCCTGGCTAGTGTTAACACTCGCTTAAATACTATTTCCCCCTCCACTACCCCTATAACTTCCAACAATATATAAAAAAAAATCGAAACTGTTAATGTTTGTCGAAAACCTAATGCCAAATAATTCATCATTAGACTGATGAAGTTATGTCTTTTGATGTAATAGTAAATATTTAATGAAGCATGTGGTTTTATAGATCGGAATTGAAAACTGGGAGTTCAAGAAATCAGAGAAATAGTCGAGACATAATCTATGAACCACCACCAACCATTGACTAGAGCCTGACGTTGTATGTGAAATAAGTGACCAATAAATAAATGACAATATTAGGACATTTATACACAATACAATCTAGTGTCAAACTGAACAAAGCTTGTACTTAGAAAACTGTTAAATAATGCCTTTGCCTATTTAAAATGAAAAACTTACAATTGCGGTTTTTACTTTGTAAGAATATAATATATTATATTATTTCAAATGCTCTTAAACTTAAAAACCGTCTACGTTTTTTACAATTTGTGGTATTAATAAAATATCATTATATTTACTTTTATTATCTTTACAAAAACAAAGACTTCTGCACAAATATTAAGAATATAATATAATAAAGTTTGTGAGTCATTATGAAAGAAATCTATGTGCTAACTATCCATCTGAATGAATGAATGAATGAATGAATTTTTTACAACTTTTACAACTATATATTAAGTCAAATGTATTTCATAATTCTAAATATTTGTCATTACAGCATTGAATATAAATCATAAATATTATCTACGTGTTAAAATTTAAAAACATAGCATCTGTCGCTATAATATATCATCTGGTATACTCTGTGTAGCTTTCTATCAGAAATATGTATGTATGTTAGTTAAATTCAAGTGTTTATAATAAAGCGTATAATATATAGGATATGTTTACATGTTGTTTTGTATTTATTTTTTATTTTACTGCCCCGTCTCTTAGTCCTTAATATGTGTGCAATATAGTCATATAAAATTAATAAATAAATATAATAAATATACTATTTTATACGAGAACAATACTCAAAAGAAAATCTTTTCAGATCACAGTTTTTCGAATTCAAGAGCGTGCCGAGGGCGGGGAAGTTCAAGAGCTGGACCAGGTGATCCTGACGGCGCTGTTCCGAGCACAGCACCTGTCTCCCAGCGAACAGCTGTCCCTAGCCTTGACCTGGAACAGAGTGGACATTGCTAGATCTGAGATTTTTGTGTATGGACAGGAATGGCCTCCAGGTGGGTTTTTACATTCTAACACACACCGCAGTACAATAATGACGGTTTTTGACATTTTCGTCGTATTTAATTAGGTAAATTTTGTATGGATCTCTTTTTTTGGTATCTTATTTTCACAGCTCATAAATTATTCATTGAAACCCATTTGAAAATTTCGTTACATTAAAATATGCCAGCTGATCGAAATTACTTTCATTTGCAGCTAGACAGACTGTCGGTTACGTTCCAACCCACGCTTGTATTATTTGTTTTATTTGTATGATACCTGTGATTTAGTTGGATATAACACTAAAATAACAAAGTCTGTCAAAAGCAGTTATTGTCTGTCTGTCACGTCATCAACCAATCAGATATATTAACGAAAGATTAGTCATCAAATAACATTATTTTTTTCAAATAAATAAAATTATTCATCAATAACAATTCATAATAAAATTATTCATCATCAAATAAAATTATTTTTTTGTTTTAAAAAGTTTTTATTCATATATACATATATAAATGTATGTATATAATAGATCTCTACTGCAATAAAATAATTTGTCCTTAGTATTAAATAAAAAGGCAGTTATAAGATTAACTGAAGACTTAGCAATCTCGTAGAGACAGTTGGGTTTCATCTGTACATTAACGTTAAATCAAGTTTATTAACCTCCTTAAAGTAAGTCTTCACAGTACTTGGTCTCCACTCTTATATTCCCTGAGTTACTGCCTCTTGGTTTTGTATAAAAAAAACAACTGAACTTTTACCCTTACTATTGTTACTTTTGATTAAATAGCAGAAGAGGGTGACAACATGGAAATAAAGTGTTCAGATTTAGTAACGATTCTATTTGAAATTATACATTTATATAATTTTATTATAAAGAAGTGTAAAAGAATGTTACATCAATTAGAAAACAAAAAACTAAAAATGTTATCGTTTTGCAGTTCATTCCTAAAGCTTTGTAACAAACAAAATATAAATAATCTAAGTCTAAAGTTACTTGTCGTAGTTAAATTCTTTAGACGTAGTGTAAATATGAATACAAGAAGTTTGGCAACGCGCCGAAGTCAGCTGATTTAATGAATGGACGTGGCCTATACACCAAACATTTGGTTATAAACAATTTAATGTGTTTGACATTATCTATAAAATGCTAATCCTTGTGTTTTTAAATTTAATATTAATCTAAATTTTTCTTATTATTTTTTAGTTTTCCAAGTCTTTTATTTTATAAGCAATGGGGTACGTCGAATACTCATAAACATAGGAAATGAACTAATTATGTGCTCGCAAAGATTAATTATTGATAACAGACATTATGATAATGTGAAGATGGTATTTGGTTGGTGAGATAATACGAGGTTTAAAATATTACAAAAGAAGTTTACAATCACACCAAGGAACCCTTTTTTGCAGTTTGTGAACGTTTTATCGTTTTATATGATTCCGCATCAAGCGAAAACTAATGGAATTTATGAAATTTGGTTCGGTTATCACTTATTATACCAGAAAAAAAATATTCATTTCACTAATTCTCTCATTTTCGAAAACACTAAAATTTAATTCTGAGTCGAGATGAGAATGTTACTCCATGTTCGACCGGAACAGCGCTGTATAAAACGAGTCTTTGAATGGGCGCAAAGTCCTGCCTCGCTCCGTTGATCACTCCCAATTTCTTTAAGGCCAACTTGACCTTGCTCTCCAGGTGATACTTTCAGACTATATAAATAATATAAAGACTGGGTTAGTGTTTTATGATAAACGTGCAAACTTGTGTCTTCTGGCGGAAACTGAACAAAATTCACTTTATGCCATTAGACATCCGTATAACAATAAATATAACATAAATGTTGGATGTATTCAACATCTCCTTTATATACAGAAGGAACAGTGTTGGAGATAGCATGCAAGCTTGAACAACACCAGTATTTCCGGGCTTGGGTTCGGAGAAAAAACGTCAATAACGACTTTAAATATATACAAACAAACTGAAATAAGATAAATAATAAAAACAAACTTTTGTATGTGTGAAAAAAAAACGGAATAATATCTATGAGAATAAATATATTGACGTATCTCTCCATATTGAACATTTATTGCAGTTTCGAACCCGTTCTTACAATATATAACACTATTAATATTAATGAATGTTCTCTAACTTACATTACATACAAAATAAATAGAATACTAAAATTTTTACAAGTTAATATACTATGTTCCTGTTTATCGCTTGAATAGTAAACATTAACTAACTGAAGTATGAAATCAATGGTTACTGAAACGGTTATATTTACGAGAAATAATATGAAAATTTACTATCATATACTTCGTATTCTGTATTAAAGGTCTCTCATGTTGTAGGAGCCCTGGATGAGGCGATGATGCAAGCTTTGGAGCACGACAGAATCGACTTCGTCAAGCTACTCCTAGAAAACGGGGTATCAATGAGGAAGTTTCTGACAATTCCTCGTCTTGAAGAACTGTATAACACAAAGAGTGGGCCCAGCAACACCTTGAGGTATATCCTGAGGGACGTCAGACCTCATCTGCCCAGAGGCTACGTGTACACTCTGCATGACATCGGACTAGTTATCAATAAGTTAATGGGAGGTGCCTATAGGTAAGTTTATCAAGTAGTTTTAATGGTTTTTTTTTTTGTTTGTACTCTACTTTTATATTTGTGGTAAACAATAACGTGTCAATTATTATGACGTGTATACGTGACATATATATTTATTTATACTTAATCCGCATGTGGCTGAGAGATAAGGTTGGTTTTTTTATTGAAATTGTAATTGCATTTCCATAAAGTGACTCCGACTCTATCTGTCAGTGATAAATAGCTCGTCTTTGTCACAGAGCAATGAAACATAAAATAGTAGGCGTTCATAAAAGTTTCAAAGTCGCATTCTCATGTTATATACAGGTTACGTATTTTTTTATACTTATGAATAAAATAAATGATATTTATAAAATGTATTGGTACCTGTAACATCCCAGACAATTTAATATTCACAAAAGTGGTATGTTGTATATAAGTGCAATACAATACTATTTATTTATAGTAAATGTTAAATTTGTCTCAAAAGCCTATATCATTTGTCACACAAACAGTGAAAATGGCTTTCATCACAAAGTAATTTAAAATATCTTTATTAGATGTTACTACACCCGTCGAAAGTTCCGTCCGATATACGCTAAGGTGATGAACAAGAGCGTCAACGTTCATCGAAATAGCGCTTCCTTCACCCGCCACAACGCTGGTGGTCTGTCCCTCATCACCGGCTTCATGCCTGTCACTACTGAGATGGCGCTCTTTGATTATCCTTTTAACGAATTATTGGTAAGTGGCTAATTAAAACATTGAAGTACTTTAAATTTTGATAAAGACACAAAAGTGGAATGCATCCTTGACACCAGAGCTATTTAGGAATATACGTGCCTAATATTCTTTACTTCATTATTCGTTCAATTTAAAATATTTAATTTCTTAAATAATGTTTTCCAAGACAGTACATTTAAACCCCTTCACTATTTACTTAGATGTGGGCAGTATTGACAAAGCGTCATCAAATGGCGCTCCTTATGTGGACTCACGGGGAGGAGGCTCTCGCTAAATCCCTGGTGGCATGTAAATTGTACAAAGCCATGGCGCACGAAGCGGCAGAAGATGATATGGAAACTGAGGTATACGAGGAACTTAGGCACTATGGCAAGGAGTTTGAAACCAAAGGTAACACACAACACACAGCTCATAACTAGAATCGACGTAGCCTTTTCTTTTGAATGACGAAGAAATAGTTTTGAAAAAAAAAAAGCTTCATATCCCTCCTTATCTCAGGTTGATATTTGTTCTAGCACTTGAGTTGTTAGATTACTGTTACCGGCAAGATGACGACCAGGCACAGCAATTACTAACATGCGAACTCCAGAATTGGTCAGGACAGACTTGCTTGAGTCTAGCCGTCGCTGCGAACCATCGTGCTCTGTTAGCCCATCCATGTTCCCAAATCATACTTGCAGACTTATGGATGGGAGGACTCAGGACACGGAAAAATACCAACCTTAAGGTAAGTCACAAAATATGAAAATACCACCTACCTTTCTTCCATCTTATTAACGCACAGACTTGTATTGGCACGTAGTAGTTATTAGAAAATAACAATATCGTAATAGAACTACGATATAAATGTCTGTGTGTCAATGAGTCGCTTGAAGAGCATGCAACTGGCGTCGATTATCTCCACTAAATCCAAATTACCTCAAACATATAAATAATTTTTGATTCTGTTAGCAGTGACTTGTAAAATCCAATTTCTTGTATAATCGGCGTCAATTTTCTATTAGTCCTAATTGTTGCATGACGCTTAAGTCAAAGTGATAGTTAGCATCGAGCATTTCGTTTGCCACATCGGCTTTGTCGTGATGTCAAAGGTAATTCTGAGCCTGCTGTGTCCGCTGTACATTCTGCAACTGGAGTTCAAGTCGAAGGAAGAGCTGCAGCTCATGCCGCAGACGGAGGAGGAGCATCTCGAGAACGAGAGTTTGGAAGATGATAGGAGTACGCGGGATCCTAATGACGCTGAGGTAATTTTCTGTTTAGTTGCTTTCCATATGCTTTATATCCATTGAAACGAATATATTGATAGCCGTTAGTTTCATAGTTGAATTAAAATAGCGAATAAAATATGTTGCACGGTTTGGTTGCTGCCATAAGTCTATATAAAAATGCCATACACAATAGATGCTCGAATATATAATAATGTACTAACGCAACTTGTATATTTTCATTGCGTTTTGGATTTAAACGAGCGGTACTATTAATTACAAACAAGAAATACAACATTTTTTTTGATACTTCTGAAATGTATGAATGTTTGAAAGGTGAGTCCGGTCAGTAGCCCTGTCCCGCTCTGTGCTACAAGCGAGGTCGCTCAATGATAATATTCGCTTTGCGCTCGCACAAAGGCACTGGCACAAAACTGCTGTTTTATTTATACTTTACAAACTATATTTCCCAACAATGTGTTAAATAATAATATAAGTTAATTGTTATAAAATATATTAATTAAAAGTTTATACACAAAGAAATAATTTTAGTAAAAATTATATTTTCTAAAATAGCAAAAAGCGATCAGCCGAGTTCAATTCAGTTTGTATATAATAATTACTTATAATAACTGATATATTTGTCGACCTGTGCTCAGGTCGGAGTGGTGAAACGACGAACTCTTTCTATCAAGAAGATAGTACCACCAACTCAACCTACCACCAACAATACGCAGGTATAAAATGACACCAAAACGCATCTTTTGATTCTTAAATATAAACATTGATATAATGACAATTTATTTTAAGTATATTAATAGAATTGATTGCAAATTCAACAAAACTAAAAATAAAATAAAAGCTTAACAAAATTAAAGCTATTTACAAACGGATATTGAAAAAATAGAATTGCTGATAGATTAGAAAAATAGTATAGGTGACATCTTACGTGTTAGGTGGACGAGGTGAAGGCGAAGGGACCACTCTCTATAAAGAAGATTATTCCACCAGGACCACAGTGTAAGACGCAGGTATAAAAATATAAGCCCTGCATACACAATGCTATGCTTTCAGTGAATAGGGTTACAATATAAGTCTGCTGTAAGCCGTACACAAAATGTATCACGCATTTATATAAATAGTTTGAAATCGATATGCACAATAGATAATCACTAGTGCCGTGTGTGTGTAGTTTAAGCCAGACTTACACTATTTAAACTATTTTTTCGCAAGTTTCTTAATGCTGATAATATTACGCATGTTATAAAAGATTTGTCATTGAGACTCTTTATTTAGTGCCCCGCGCTGTTTTGGAAATTATTGGTTTTATTTCCGCCTCCACTATTTTCTGCTAAATAGAAAAAAGATACTTCAATATATATAAAATTAAATATGTTAGATTACATATTTAAAACAAATAAATTTGCTACAAAACATTCTCAAACTTGTCTTATCTCGTGACGTCACTAAAAACGATCAAAAAGCTAATATACACTGCGATACTGAATCTCATTAAAAAAAATAGAGCTAAAGCACTTCTTTAAAATGAAGTGTACCTGAAACATGATTTATGGCACCGTTATTCACTCATCCATCACATTAGCTCACTACAGCTGATGGATCACACTGAAGGACAGATTCTAATATATATTATAGGCTAAAAACTATCAATCGTAAAAACCTGCCGAAGGCAAAAATGCTAGCGAAAATGAATAGGTTAAGTATTGATATTGAGGAATAAGTATTGTTTCTGGTGTGGAGGTCATTGTCACCTGCGTTTTGTTTCATTTAATAGACACCTTTTAGTGTTTCTGCTTACGCCTTGTTATATTTCTTCTTATTTCGTATTCATTATTATTTAAAAAGAAATGTAAAAATTTATACATACACTTATATAATTTCTTTACTTAGCAACAGCTAGCGTATAATTAAAATATAGATAATTGGAAACATAAGTCATTGATGAAAAAAAAACATTCTTAATATCTTCTTTTTTTCTCTATTATATTTCTTGTAACTTATGAATCTTCCTTTTTCTTTGGAACTAGATTTCGATCGTATCTTATATATTATATTCTTCTTGACTCTTGTTCCTAATTGTTTATCTTACACTCGCTTCGCTCAAATGAACTGTCTGTCGTACTCGTGGTAATCTCTTTACGATTTTCTATACTCAAGCAGGCCTTGATTGGCTCAGGGGCCGAGTGTGAAACACGTGTTGATCAGAACGGCAAGGTCGGTAAGATCGGATGGGACCCTACGTACAGAGACCTCCCAGAATACCACGTGCCAGAAGACAAGCGCATGAGGCCGCTGAGACTGCGGAAGAAGATCTACGAGTTCTTCACGGCCCCCATTACTAAATTCTGGGCGGATTCGGTAAGTTAATTAAAATACAGAATGATTTTTCAATTCCTATCTCACTTTTATTCACGGAATAATTTTAAGGACGCGTTTACAGTTTTGCCGAAAATCATCAAATTTTTCGGTACATATTGCTACAAAATCAAACTTAATGTAATGAAACGTATACTAACAGCAGATAAAGTGTTTCTTTTTTTTTAAGTTCCAAAAAAATATATCAAATATTATAGCTTTTAATGTTAATAAAACGACTTTCCATCACTTCTTCACACATATTCCAGAAAACAAACTCAACTACAATCTTGTGAAGAACAAAATTATCAATACTTTACAAAATATCTTCAAAAAATAATAAGATAATTTCTATTTTTTTTTCACGTCTTTGTAGTTGACACATGACTCTTAACTTACAGTAAGTTGAAAAGGTTTATTTTACTTGCATTTTTGTTGATTCTTTATAACGAATATTAAAAATTCAAAACACTACCTCAGTTGGTCTAAGACCGTTGTCTTGAATGGTCCTGTATTACTTTTAGGCATGATTTCTGTTGATAAAGATCGCTGTACGAATACAAAATGTTTTATAAAACCTAACTTGATACTTTACAGTTTATGCAATATTCTGTATTGTCGACTAGATAAATTATAAATTATTTTTATATTTCCAATATTTTTTAGTAAATATATTGTTTTGCTACAAGTACGTAAGGATTATTATCAATAAGTATTCGAACCTAGTTCTATACATCTAGGAGATTCAATAGCATCCATTCATCAGAATCAAGTCCGACGGTAAGATCTTATCAGAACTAACAAAACAAGCCTACGCTCGGAGCACCTAGCTTTATTTACCTATTTAGGAACTTCAGTAGCATCCATCCACCAGTATACCTTCAGGTCACGCCGTACAGTCTGATGGAAAGATCTTATCAAAACAAGCCTAAACTCGGCTAAACTAGCCTTTTTTGTCTCGGAGATCTAGTAGCAGCCTTCAACGTTTGGACCTTTAGGTCACAAACATTACTAATATCACATGATAAAATATAAAAATACTCCAAGTTAACGATGCAGTCAATTAAAACAAACACACATACACACACATACATACACACTAACACAAATCACATACACACACACACACACACAAACCCGTATTAAATTAGATTCCCCACTTGATTTGTTGTTTTTTATCTTATTTAGTAAGCACTTAACGGATATCTCTTCTAGTTTGTAAAACATAATATTTAAGCCCAAAATGTGTAATCCTACTTTGGTTTTTTGTAATTGTTATATTATAGTCCATGTGCAAAACTTATTATATAAACTGGTGGATTATCAAATAAATAATATTTAACATAAAAAAAATAAAATAATTTAAATTATTAAAAGTATAATATTTAGAAAACCAATAAATTCAAAGTATCAAAATTGTTTCATGTAGTCATTATTTCGCGACTATACATGCGTATGTGTGCGTAGTCAAGCTTTGTCAATATAGTCATGTGATTGGCTGCCCATCTGTTTCGTAAACGCGTCCTTAATATTACATAGAAAATCTGTTTTCCATATAAAAAAAAATATTCACCGATTAAATTGTTTCTGACAAAAACATAAGCTCTAATTGATGATATTTTTAAGCTGTATTTCTATATTTTATCTATAAATTTAAGTCCTAATTATTATAACGTAACATTTTTATGGTAAAATTATAAGTCGGTTGTATTTAAAACTATAGTTTCAACGTATATCCTTATTTCTCATTAAAATAATTAGCAAACAAGAAATCCTCTGCTTTGTTCAAGGTAGATCTTTGAACGATTAAATTATTAAAAGGTTAAATTAAATTCAATTTCGTTTATGTTTCTTTAAAATCTTTAATAAAAAGACTTTTTCATGCTATTTTAAATAAAAAAACACTAATATGTAAATACAAACTAAATTAAAAACAGGTGACAAGTTGTGGGGCTAAGTAATAATTATACTACACAAGAAATATTTTTAAAATGAAAGTTGCATAAAATATGATAGAAATAGCCATAAACACGTGAACGTTTAAAATATGATTCATGGTTTACAGTTTGATGATATCTAAATAATATATTAACGTACTGTATGCCTACTCGCTGGATTTATATGTTACCGTCTGTTCCATAAAAACATATTGGATTCCTTATTATTATTTTTTTCAACAATGTAACGAATGTCACATAAGATTGTCAAACAACTGTTGAACACTTTTGAAACTCTACCCTACACTTTGGACATATTTTAAAATAAATTTCGTAAACAACCTATCTCATATCTGAGGGCTTAGACAAATGGCATTGACGCTAGTCGAATAGAATAATAAATGTATGTATTTGACATAATACAACGCTGTACTATCGTTTACGTTCATATATTTAAATAGAATCCATAACGAACGCTTGCCATTTGACAGCGGACACAATATAAACAAAGGGATAGGCATATAACACGTTCCAGTTTGTTTGTTTTTTTGTCATTAGTATAAGTTTACATTTTCATATCAAAAATACTTGTCAATTTAAAAAGCCTACAATCACTATGAGTATACATTTCTTATTGAAAATAAAAAGCCCACAAATTACTAATATCGGTATGAAAATATTTTATAAGTTTCTTAACAAACTTTTTGGGTGAATTATTATTCGGCATATCGATAATTAATTTTTTGTTTTAATTATTTTATCTAAATTAAGGATAAGATAACGTCAGTGCTAGTGAAAACTAATACTTTGACCCAAATTTAATTTCTAAAATTTCAGTATCTGCTGTTTTTGGCTCAGATTAAAGTCTTATTTTTCTTTTACTTTGACTCCTATAATCAAATCCTATTAAGTTAAGATTATACGAGGACTTACTTTGAAACTTATGTTATTTTAAGGAAGGAAAATGTTGGTGGATAATAATTTATTTGCAGATCGCCTACATATTGTTCCTACTGATGTTTACTTATACAGTATTAGTCAAGATGGACCCCACGCCGTCTTCACCGGAGATATATTCTATATGTTATATACTTACCTTTTTATGCGAAAAAATTAGAGAAATTATTACGTCCGAACCCGTTGCTATTAGGTAAATGAATTAAATATTAAAATTTAAACATTTTTAATAACAAACAATTAAATTAATTTTCATACTAAACAACCCTTCGAAAAACTTTCACAGACATAAGTTCAGCGTGTGGGCGTGGAACATGTGGAACACGTACGATGCGGGCTTCATAATATTCTTCTTGGTAGGGCTCACGCTGCGCCTGCGCACGGTCTCCATGGACGTGGGCCGGGTTATATATTGCGTTGATATTATATACTGGTATTTACGAATACTTAATATATTGGGGGTTAATAAGTATTTAGGTAAGTAGTTTTTCAACCGATTAAAATATGTTTTGTATCAATAGGTTGTTAATTTTTGGGTGTCTTTTAGGTCCGCTAGTCACAATGATGGGTAAAATGGTTAAGAATATGATATACTTTGTGGTGCTGTTGTTAGTTGTGTTGATGTCGTTCGGAGTGGCGCGTCAGGCCATCTTGTATCCGGACAAGGAAGCCAGCTGGTACTTAATAAGAGAGGTAAGATTTAGAGATACTGGAGTTACTTGGTAATATTAAGTTAAAAGCGTTGATATATAATGAAAATATATTTCAGTATGTATTGACAATGAAAAAAGTTGTAGAATAATGCTGAAGAATATAAGACAGTTGTAGGTTTCCGTTTTTTAATTGATAGTGCATTCATGTAAATTTGATACCTTGTGTTCTACACGGAAATATTTAAAAATGCAATTAAAAAATTGCATCTATTTATGTAATTTACGTATGTACAACATTTCTAACAGTTCATTTTTAAAAATGTCTTAATTAACATCATTTCTGATGTCCAGAAAGTAAAACAGAAAAAAACAAGCTTTACAAAAGTTCAGGTCATTGAACTGACTTACCTGAATTATATATTTCTCAAACCTTTTACAAGCCTGAAATAAAAACATCTTACACCTTTTCTGTCACTATAACGCCAACACTTGCAGGTGTTCTTCCAACCTTATTTCATGCTATACGGGGAGGTGTTCGCGGAACAGATGGCGCCACCATGTGGTCTGCCGGGGCTCGAAGAGTGCAGGGTTGGGCACTGGGTACCCCCTGTGGTGATGAGCATATATCTGCTCATAGCGAACATACTACTTGTCAATCTCCTTATAGCGGTCTTTAATAACATCTTCATTGAAGTCAACGGTGTATCGCATCAGGTTTCCAAATTGACGTTGTTCTGTAGTTTTGGTTGCGTTTTATTTTTTTTATTTTTGCGGGGCATATCGTGGCAATTCAACAATCAGAAGATCCTGGAGAAGATGCTTGGATAGACTGAATATGATAAACAAAAATATCTACAGTCTACGCGATATGACCTGCTAATGTAATGTTCGTTGTATTTAGCTGCCTGTTGCGAGATTTGATTACGTTCTTAGATAACGGGCCAGGGTCGTATTATTAGTAGTATTGCGTAGGTAGTTCGTTATTACAGTAGCTTATTTTTATTTGTACACTGCTAGTTTCCATTTTATTTTATTATTTACTATATTTTTTTATTTATTTTGTTTGTTTTTTTTTTGTTGACCCTGCCAAATTGTTATAGATATTCTTCCAACCGTACTTCATGCTATATGGGGAAGTGTTCGCCCCGGACATTGATCCCCCTTGCGGTTTGGGGATTGGGGACCAAAAGTGCGTGACCGGCAGATGGATCACGCCCATCGTGATGACGGTGTACCTCCTTGTGGCCAATATACTTCTCATTAACCTTCTTATTGCCGTCTTTAATAATATCTTTAATGCAGTCAATGAAGTCTCGCATCAGGTTTTTTTTTTTTGCTTTTAATGTTTTATTTTGTGTTTTGGGATCTACAATCTCGTGTGTACTCAGATGATGTATCAATTCATTATATATTTATTTTCTGACATTTAAAGCCTCCTAAAACAGGTCCAAATTTTGATTCTGTTGTACGACAACATTATGTATTTAAAAATGTTGTCAGTTGTTTTAATATATTGTAGATCCTAAAACGAGCATGACACAATACGATAGAGTTAAATAATTCCAATTTATATTTAAATTATAACACAGTTGGACAAAGCTGTTCTACTGAAACCGTAAAACGTGACATATTCGACTATTACATACATGAAGTCCTACTTTTACAACAGTTCAGAGTTTGTCATTCTGTATCGTAAAATGATTTGTAAATAGTTATTTATTTTATTTTACTTATTTTACCGCGTATTAAGTTTAAGTCAATTAAGTCAAGTATAAAAATAATAATATTCTCCAGGTATGGATGTTCCAAAGGTTCACAGTGGTGATGGAGTACGAACAGAAGCCGGTGCTACCACCACCTATTATAATATTTTGTCACATTTACGCCACGTGCAAGTGGGTTACAAGGAACGTATCACATAAACGATTTCAATATGATAATGGGTTGAAACTGTTCTTGGAAAAGGAAGACATGGAAAGGCTTTACGACTTTGAAGAGGAATGTGTGGAAGGATATTTCAGAGAACAAGTGAGTTAAAGTAATTTAGAAATTCGTCAGTTTTCAATTGTTAGGTACTTTGATAATACTATATAAGACATTCACAAACTAAACAATATCTAAACATACTCTACAATGTATTTAAAATACTAAAAATAGATAATCAATAATTACTTTTAGGAAGTAAAGCTATCAAACTCAATAGAAGAAAGAGTAAGAAACACAACAGATAGAGTGGAACATATTACGACTAAGATGGAAGATTTGAATCAAAAAGCAAATTGCCAAATACAATCAGTACAGGTAAATGAATAATACAAAATAAAAATATTCCATAAATTTTCATAATTGTAAATGTTACCTAAACTAATTCTATAATAATTTTGCATATTTTTATCTTATCACAGCCTCTGTCAGTTAGAGATCGCTGTGTCAACCCTGTTTCCAGACCGTTACGTTTCCCTTTTGTTTTATTCGTTTTTACCTTTTTGCCGCCTAATCTGCCGAAATTCGTACATGGCTGTGAGCATGAATTCAGAAATATATTGTTTCGGTTGCGGTGTAACATTTTAATCTTTAACATAACCTTTACCTATTTATTCCGTAATTGAAATACTTTGAATTTATATAACAATGCAATTGTCAACGTTATAATTTTATTATCGAAGGTATTCTTGAAAATACAAAACCATTCCATCGTGACTAATTACCGATCATTAAATCATAGATTCATCGATAACTACCATTCCATGTATAACTTCGGGTTGGACGGTCCATTAAAAACGAAATTGCCTAGTTTTCAAATACTTTTGCAATCTTCATATAAATATATAAAAATAAAAAATGGTACAGTAACCATTCCATCTCCAGAGTGTAGAGTTCAGACTGCGTAAGTTAGAAGACGTGGCGGAACAGACCATGAACCACCTCGCAGTGATCCACCGGTTCATGGCGACCCATCCGTCGCTAGTGAATCGTGGGTCCACCGACACCTTGGGACCACCGCCGCCCACCTTCCAGACGGGAGGCACTCGACTGAGGACTGCCAGTGATAGATCAGAGGTACGTAGGAAATGTAAACAATTTAAAAGTAATCAATGTTTAATTGTCTCTTAAATAAAGCAGTCAGTCAATAAATTTAATTACTATCAACATCTCCCATTTTGTTTCCGAGTCCATTTGATAATTGTTGGTGTTTATTGGACCATGCATGTTTATTGATTTTATTTATTTCATTGTTGTGATAAAATGGATTTCCAGGGACGTCGATTGCTTTAGTAGTTTCTGGAACTTCTTTTCCGCTTGTTTGTTTTTTGTAATCCGTTTTTAGGAGATATATTTCGATGAATTAAACCGCTTCATGACCCCATTTAATTTATCCTATTAATAATTTAACTCATATAATACCACACCAAAAAAGCTTAACGAAAATTTTAATAAAAAATATAAAAACGAAACACATTCATTCTCTCTCTAAATAAATTATGATAGGATCCCAAGGGACCGAATTTACTGGAGTAAGTAAATGTTTCTCGCTTATTGACTTTGAATTGAAAACTTGGCAATGCCAAGTAACGACTTAATATGTCTTTATTTGTAATATATATTTGTGCATATTTTTTAAGATAGTTCTAAAATTAACTTCTTTGAATTCTGAGATTAGTAATCATATCTAATAGTGATGATATCTTTTAAAAAAATATACTCTAACGTAAAAAGTTATAGTAAATAAATATATACCCATTCCATCAATGTCGTTACGCTTCCAGTTAAATATAATCTAGTTAATTTTTAATAAACCTATGAATTTTCACCGCGATGGTATCAAAATGCATATGTATTTGCAAAAAGCGTATTTAGCTCGGCTGTCGGCAATAGCAATAAATATATTGAAATAAAATCAAAAAAGCTTCTTGATTTTTATTCTTCGTAACTTTGCCATTTTCCAAATTTGATGGGGATGAAGTTTTCTACTAAAATCGATTTAAAATATAAACTAGTTAAAATGATATCCTTGTCCCCTCGGTTGAAATCTCCAAACGGATCCCGTCCCTATGCGCAGGTGCTGTCAGACAGCGACACCGCCGCGCGGTTCGTGGTCCGCCCCGTGCAAGAGGAGGACGAGGTCGCCTCGCAACCCTCCGAAGTAAGATATACGCGTGAACTCTACACTACGCGTTTTATGATCCTCTTATAATTTTCAACTTGATATTCTAAATAAATATTAAATTCATTGTTACTCAGTAGATTAATATTTTACGATACATTTCGTCATGTGATTTTATATTTGTAATTATAAAATTTCAAGCTGTTTTGATTAGATATTCAGTTAAAACCATAACCAATTTTTGTTTCGGTAAAAAAATTAGTGCTATCTTTATTTCTGAAACATATTCGCTTTTAGGGTGGTTTATAAAATAGTAAGTTTTTAGGCAATCAAATGCAATGATTAAATTTAATTCCCTCAATACCTATGTAATGTAGAGTAGTGAGACGGTGCCGGTTTTTTTTTGTTTGTCCAATTCCGCAGAGTGTATAGTTAATGTTAACGAACAACACTAACTGTATACTCTGTATCCCAGTTCACTTCACACTATTCTGCTTTATTTGTTTTCAGGTCTTGCACACATAATTGTACACAAATAATAACACTTTGATATTGTTTTGTTTGAAATTCACTTTTAAAATGTTAACTTAGTTATTGTTGAATTGTCTTTTGAATATTGACATATTTCACAATATTGACTAACTGTTTGTTAAACAACATTACATTTTTTACCAACGAAAATATGGTAATGTCAAAAAATAGCTAATTGGGTGTAAAGTGAATACCTACGAGTATGTGTCAACCTTCTCATTATCAGTGGCGGAATTACAGACACTTAATGTATTAACATACTATTGTCACGAGTTTAATGTTTAAGCTTATATTTATTAGGAGGAGATACCTCAACCAGGGTCAGAAGTTCCTGTGGAGAAGGAACCGGAGGCGGATTCTATATCCTCGTCGTCAGGGGGCAGCGTGGCAGGACCAGATGTGACCGTCATTAGGGCGACCGCACCTGTGACGCCGGCGAGGCAAAGGTCATCAGACAGCAATAGAACTGAACCTAGCGATGAAAAGAAAGGTAAAAAATCCTTTTGAATCTTTGCATAGAAACTTCTATTATAAAATAACACAACACAACACTAACGGTGAAGATATGACACTAAAGATCTTTAGTTCAATTAAATCGATTGAAAGCAACAGAGCAACAGTGCGTTTGTGCTCTCAATTATTTCGTTCTGGAGATTTGGATCTCAATGAATAGACTCGCATATCAGTCGCAGATAAAGTCACGGCTAATGGGAACTAAATTCATACTTCTACATACATACATGTACAAGTACAAAGTTCTAAATATTTTCATGTTCAATCACGCACCAAAAAGTACTGGACTGATTTAGACAAAATGAATTGTAGTTATACCTTTTTTCTTATTACTTGAAGTGGACGTAAGAAGAAGATAATATAACGTAACGCTATAGCAAGCCATAGTCATAAGCCACATATATAAAAAAAAATCCCTTTTTTTTTATAAAACTTGAAACTAAATTAGGAAATGGTTTTATTCATTTTGTACACGTATTGGGTAGCATAATAATAATAATAATCAAATAGTGATATAATATACTAAAAATATCACATTCAAAATTCTTAAATCGTATGAATTAAAGAATAGAAGCATTTTTTTTAAAAGCCATTAATTGTAAATATTTTTCTTACTTTTTTTTAAGCAATTTTGCTGTTTTTGTCTAATGCCATGTCTAAATATCTTTTGATTTTGACTCTTACTATTAATTGAGACAGTAGTATCATCTGCACATATTAGAGTCTTGTGTTGTGTTATTTCGGAAATATCATATGTATATAAATTAAATATAATATTGAACCTAAAATACTGCCTAGAGGAACCGGTGTTACTCTAGGCAGTATTTTAGGTTTTAGGGTTAAATTTCTGTCTAATAAATGCGGTCATTTATTGGACAGAAATTTAGATTGGTAGGTAGCTTAATACCTTCAACTTATGCCTTAACCCCCCCTACCACATAGGCCTCAAAAGATGCGTTCTACTTACCGTACACTATTTTACTCTTAGCTAATGACGTAATATCACACTAAATATGAAAAATAAGTAGTGTTTCTTGAATTTGAGCTACTTTTTTGGTATATAGTGTCATCAGCTGGTGACGACGCATTCTTACCGGAAGTTCGTGAAGTCCCAACGGAATTAAGTAGCCTTCGACCTCGTACTACCTCTGCGGGAACAAGACGAACAGCCAACACCAGAAGGTAAGCAAACCTTATTGCGTCATTAGTTCGCGCTAAAGCTAGCGTAGAAGAGAAATATCACAAATTCAATGAATATATGGTTCTGAACTTCCGAAAATTCTACTTAACAAGTCCACCCAAGCGAAACCAACTTAATTACATTAAAATAACTTTGGCGGGAACATTTGGAATTTGTGTAGGATGTACATAATTCTTTAGCCACACGGGAAAATTGCTTGATAGATTCTAGTTCCATCCATGAGTTTTGTTTGGCATGTTCCAATTTGGTTTCTTCATGTTCCAGTTACAAATATAGGAGGATTTATTTTACATCATTCATACTATCGGCAGACGACTTCTCCATATACAAAATTTTCCATCGTCATGATTGTTTAAATTTTATTTTTTGTTATTTTCTTGCATCTGTTAGGAGACGGTTGTGGAAACAGTAAGTCGAATAGTCATTTGGCGAATGGCTTAGCTTATGATAGTATAGCGATGTAGTTAGTATTTATTTTAGTGTCTATAAAATAATCAGCTTCTGTTACACGCTCATTTGTTTTAAGTCTACAAAATTATAAAATCGACACATGCACTCTTTGTCTATGGTAACTCACTCGTGATTGTCTATGATACATTCATAACGACATCCACATCAGCGACTTCCAGTTATTTAAATAATTTTGTCTTTTGTACTTCTGCTGAAAATAATGTTTATAAAATTATTCTTTCTTAAACTGCTAATTAGATAAAAATAAACTGTTCCTTGAAATATTTATGAATGCCATTATATCGTAAATAATTTTTTTGTCTAATCTTAATAAAAACTTCTTCTATATATCTGTACTATTATATACTTTCATACTGAATACCTTGTAATGTTTATTGCTTCACCAGTATTAATTAAAACAGGATGTACTATTACCATGAGGTAAGCTACTAGTATATCAAAGTTACACATTGAGCACAAAACAACACATGAATCAACAATATCACTCACAAACAAAGAATGTTATTCGGCATTCCCAGGCGTTCTGAAGGTGGTAATGATTGTGTGATGGGCGGCCACTCAGCACAACACCTGGCTCCCAGGAGACAGCACAGCCAGACTCACTCTGAACCTGACAACTCTGCCGTGGACGCAAGCTCTTTGCAGAATTCTGTTACAGGTATGATATAATTTCTATGGTGTCTAGTGGGCTGTCCCATAAATGTACATTCTGTAGTTTTGTAAGTTTTACTGTTAATGCTGTTTGATTATAAAAAATATATTTAAATACGTCATTGGTACACATTTTTCTGTACCGTTCCCAAAAAGTACCTTGCTGTATGTTTTTTTATTAATTAAAAGTATTATAAAAACTGAGTCGAAGTAAAATAGAACTTAAGTTTTAATTTTGAATTTAATAAATAACTCCTAAACTTTTATCAAAAAATAAAAAAATTATGGATAAAACGTGTATAAAAAATTCATAAGTTTACATACAAACTCGGTTCAATACCAAATAGTCTCAAAGTTACTCTTGGGACTGAGAACTATGAGATTTAAAATGTCTCAGATATCAAAGCTCTCATAAACAGCTTTTGCGAGTCTTTAATTTTCTCCGGAGACTGCCGCACAAGAAAACCTTTAATTCACTACTCCTTTGAAGGTTGGGAGGCTACGGGTGGCGCAGCTGGAATCCCTTCTGGACGCACGCGTGTGGGTGGGGCGCCGAGGTCGTTGCTGTTGGCCATGCATGAGTACACCAGCATTACTGATGAGCTGGAGACAGCGTACGGGCTGTTCTCACCGCCGCACACGCCAAGGTAGCTTCAGGCCTGATAATTTTTAAACTATAATTTCCTACGTACCTTTTAATAAGTAAATCGTACCAATATCAATTAAGGTAACCACTTTAAAAAAAAAATTACACTGAAATCTATCCTCTAAGAATGTGGAACAAAACCCTGATTTCTTCTGAATTATTTTGGAAGTAAAGTGAATCAATGGATTAACACATTTATTTCCTATCAGGACTCCAATAACAACCCGTCTGCTGTCCCCGGGGCGCGCGTCCCCCCGCCGGCGACACGCCAGCGAGATGTCCAACCCGGAGTTCGCACTGTACATGGAGAAAGAACACCTCCGGGGGGCGGAAGAGGACGACTACATCATCATGGAAAACCTCATCCAACGCCGGTAAGTGACTGCTTTTATTCGGCCGTGCACGTCTGGTTTTAGATGGGTTTCTTTAAGCAGTATTTTTATTTTAATAGCTCCCTACTTAAAAACTAAAGAAATGATTCATATTTGAAATATATTGAAAATGTTAATATAACAAATGAAAATTATATTACTAATAAAATATATTCCAAAATGTACGTTTAACAAATATTTATTTTACATTAAACGTTAAGTGTTGAACATTTTCATGCGTGTATTAATTAATTTTTTCATTAATTTATTAATAATATATGTTTTATGCTTAATATTTATATTTTGTCTAGTTTGGAAATAGGTATATTACACGTGTACGTATATATGGGGTGTATGAACTATGTAAAATCCTTGTAACAATTTACTAAACACTCATTGGACTAACACGAGCACTACAACTAACACTGTTGCGATAATATGTTTTTTCTTATGCCAAAAACACTTCACTAACACTAAACAAAGCGGGACTATACATGGGAAAAATTAAACTATAGCCTAGAAATGGAGTCTCTCCTGGGCAGATACGAGGAGGAGGAAGCGGAGGGGGCCTCTGGGTTGGGGACCTCGGGTGCAGGGGTTTCCGGGATGGGGGGTCTCGAGGGAGGTGTCAGCATCAGCGTGTGCGTGAACAGCGTACCCGACCAGACCACCACGCTTCTCACTGTGAGCGACAGACGACTTCCGCATCAGAGGTATGTGCTGAAGATCCTACCATAAGATAAAATTGTTTTTAACGTTTTGTGTAAATTGACCGTCGAATACACAATCGCTGATAATTAAATTGAAATTTTATTGATTTTGAAGGTTATTTGTTACAATACTCCAGCGATTATAATTTTTTTAAATATTTTCAATTGTTATCGCTATTGGTATTACCTTCAATAAGTAAATTTTTTAGATTCAGTTATGCTCAATCAGTTACTAGATCATTTTAATAAATTTGAAAGAGACCCTTGTTTACATCGCCAAAAATTACCTGATGTCGTTTTACTTTAAATATGACAGAAGACTACAAAAAAGATATACATTTGTATAAACAAAGAAGAGAAAAGGGCCTAATTTTGAACCTTAACGGACACCCATATCAATCGGAGCATCAGTCGATATCTTTCCATTAACCTCAACTCTCTCAATTCTTATAAGACAAGTAAGAAATTTGGTTTAGTGCTAACAACCTGTTACTTAAAAATAATATTACAAATCTTCTTATATTTTCGGAACCAAATCTAAAACAGCTGCAAACTAACGTACGTCTAAATGATGAAGTGTTTTAAGTGATGGAATTCACAATTTCTTATTTATGCTATTTTGGTGCTGTTGGTAAACATACCATTTTCGTTCTACAAAATAGAGATAAGTTTAAGCAAATTGATTACCTCACGGTCGCCGGTCAATAACTCAAAAAAGCGAATAACTCTTTTTGGAGCACTGTAAAAAAATCAATGATATCGATTAACAAATAATTTTCATTCCGATATTTGAATGACATTATTCTTACACTAAAATCAAGGTACTTATTTTAATTTGCTCTGAATGATTTATACTCAAAGCCGTATTGTAATATAAGTAACGTTTTCAAAATCAATAAATACATATCTTAGCATGCAATACATACTTCGTGAATTTATGAATTACCTTTTATACTTTTTCGTAATCATTGATGCTGTAAACAACTACATTTTCACCGAAACCAATGTTCACGAACATCCAAACAATGTTCACGAACATCCAAACAATGTTCACGAACATCCAAACAATTTTCACGAACATCCAAACAATCTTTCATATTAGTTATCGTCTTGAAAATCTTGAAATCATCAGCGTAAAGTAAGAATTTATTACCAAGCTTTTTTATAAGATTGTTTACAAATAGAAGCGAAAAAAAAGCGGTATCACATGAGAGCCTTAAGGAACTAAATACCTCGTTTACCCGTTAGTAAAACAAGATCTAAAGATTGCTTTGTTCATTCAAATGCTTAGCAACCTTTTATTTCGGAATCTAAGCGAACTAACACTCTCATTATCTTTGGGGTTCTGTTCTCATAAAGTGTGAAATATTTAGTTTTTCCTGCATGCTTTAGAAAATAACTGTAGCAATAAGTATATGATAAAAAGTACATATTTTCGCTTGCATTGCTGAGATTTGAGCATGGATCCGAAAGTTTACGTGTACTTAAAGCAATATACTATATCTTTTAATTGCTATATGTATCCATACATCAACAAAACAGCTCTCCCACGTAATTGTTTAGTGACAATTATATGTTTTCTTAAACCAACTATAACGCCACCATCCCATTTTTATGGTTATTTATATTATTTTTATCTCTGCAGTAAACTATCTTTTGGCTAACTATGGCTTCCTTAATATTTTCTTACGTATATATTTATATTTATTATTTAAACTTTCGTGAATTATTCATTTACGTAGAATTATATCAGAATTGCCATGCTTAGAGCGCATGAATAAGAACCTCGCATGGGTTCGAAACTAGTCGGGCACATACCAATATAATTCTACATGAATACAGCCGGGAAAATATAAATTTAATATATTTCTTCAGCAGACAAGCTGGTATGACTTTTCCATTTCAACTTTTCTAGTTTGTGCAATCAAGTTGTTTATTCTCTCGTTATAAATCTTCTAATGCAGTTTGATTTTATATCACAATGCTAATAATATAATACTTTACCCGCAGTATATTTTTAATGTACTACTTAAATGTCTAGTGTTGATAAAGAGATCATAAAATAAATAATTTTAGGCTTAAATTTTGCGACTGAAGAAAAATTTGCGATTTGTAAGTGATTTTAAATATTCCTCTAAATATTGTCTCTGTAGCTAACTCTATTTTGATGGTTTGCCTCACCAGGCATTCTCTGCGACGTTCATCGGCTATAGACAGTCGAGAACTGCCGTCACCGTTGCAGCCGCTTCTAGGGGACGACGCCTGCGGGGAGGTGTTGCTACCGGTGCCCAGACAGCCTTCAGGTTTGGACTCGCAATCGATTAAAAAAATACATCTATCTTAGACCAGGAGACCCAAAAAAATCAGTTTCACTCTTCTCCTTTCTTTTGGATCATATCCATCTCTGTCTCCACCGACCCTCCTACATCGAGGTCATACTTCTTATTATCTTATCAAGACCACCACCAGCAGATGCACCAGATTTATCATTATTGTCTGTTAAACCAGGTGACACGAACGCTTCGAGCGAGCTCTCCCTCTCGAACATGGTGAGCGAAAGCCTTCCTCCGCGACCGTCCATCGTGCTGGACTCCTCGCAGCTGCCGCGCCAGCGCTCTGCCGAGCAGCCACACCCGCCGCCACCCGCTACTAGACCAGAGACAATGTGCTAGGTGAGGGTACACGCTGTTCCTTGTTAGTCTGGCAGTAGGAGAAAGAGAAGAATAGCTACAAAAATACTTATACGTTTAAGTTAAAATATACAAAAATCTTTAGCTATAATTTTTTGCATTTGCAGTAAGAACAAAAGATGTTTTTATTTGTAGTATTTCAAAATACGTCAAATTTCATGTTACTATAATTGTACACGAACTTTAAATAAATGTTTTGAATTGATCGTGCAAGATGAAAGTGGTAGACCATGTTCTAAGTTTAGAATAATTTAACCTTAGTCGAAATTCATGTTCCTGTTTCAATCTGTTTTTTTTTTCTAATTACTATAGACCAGTACTAAAGGAATTTAAAAAAAAACAGACCAAATTATCGTCCTTTTTAAACGTGTCAGCGGAAATATACCAGTACTTTACTTACTAAATTACTTATTGCCGTGTGTCAATAGGTGGTCACAAATCAACTATTTTAATGTTCCAATATATTCATTTTAAGAGAAAATCGAGTCATCTATTCATATAAAAGTTCCCAATCGTTGAACTTTTTTTTCAGATTACTTCGCGAGGATTCCGAAGAAATTGATGAAACAAGAATAATAAAAGGAATTCATGAAAATGACCAAATTGTTTAAAATGTTTTTTTTTATATAGCAACACCAAAAATATATCGATAAGTATTTATAAACACAATAACAGTTTTAAGTAGATGGTTGTAAAAGTACGTAATATAATATTATAGATGATTGTTAATATTACCCAAGCTTAATCACGACAAGTTAAATGTCGACAATTAAGGCCGTTTAAACCCCTTTTGAAACCTTTATACTTTGTTAGCACTTCACCTATAACGCAAATTAATAGTATCAAAGCTATGTACAATATATATATCGGAATTTATATGTAACGCAAAAAGTTGTTCTATTCCGTATGTACATATGATATAAATAGTAATAGCCTCTTAAAGTAGAAAATAGCGCCAAAAAATCTGTCACCTTGACAGCTTTCATTTGTTACCAGTAAAAAATGTGCGCCATTTTTCTAAAACTATCGACAACGTCTAATGTTTACTCAGACTTGTTACAATAGACTGACTTACACACATCTCTTAAACTTTACCATATCAGTAGATTATTTATTATGTATCTATTTAAATTGATAATAAAAATAGTAGAAGTATTGACTAAATAATTAAATATATATAATAATTAAATATGACGAAAGAATATTGAAATAAAAAATTTTGAAATAAAAAAAAATAACATACCAAAAATTACTAAAATAAACTTAAATCTTCCTAACGTGGAATATAAGTGATAACCATTGAGCAGTGAAATAGCATTTTTCTCTTTGGTCGATTTGGATGGGATAAGCATAGACAACTTTTTAAATTCTTTGTCGTCCATTACCAGTGTGACATGTCAGCAAATGTCGGCACGAGCTTATTCAATCTTCTAATTGAACTGGAACAGGAACTGAGTCCTGCAAGAGAAGTTTTCTGTCAGTATTAGTTTTTTAGTTTGATCTTTCATACCTACAGAAGTAATCGTTTTTTAATAGTAAATAATATAATTACTTTTTCAGTTTTACTCACTAAGATAGTTTATTTACGAGAAAAACGATGCAAGGAGAATAGCGATTTCATGTTTGCGGTACAATTATTTTCAAATTAATTTTGTGCTGAGAATGTTCTTATATTATTTTAAAAGTTGCTTTAGTTTAAACGAAATGAGACACTAAATTAAATTGTAAATGAAACTTTTGTACTTGAACGAACTTCCTTCAAAATTAGATTCAAAGAGATTGATATTCAAAAAGGAACAATAATGAGACAATGTATGTTCTCTCTTTATACTCTGTCTTGTCCAGACTTCGCCATTTAATAAGTAATTAAAAAGAAAAAATAATTAAAGATATATTACTAAGAAAGTTAAAGCTATTCGAATCTGCTGACATTTTTTAAACATAAAATATTAACAGAATTTTATTTTGCGTCTCTTTGTGTGATATATAATTAAACTACTGCTTTTAACTCATTTAATCAGTTTTAATTCAGAATAAAAAAATAACATTTGCATGTATTTCTATTTATAATCAATTTTAACCATATCGCTTTTAAATGCAAATTGACTCATATTGAATAAAATATATAAGATGAAATTATTAAAATAAAATATACTATGAAAAATAAAATAATATTGATTTTTAGTTGTTTATGTACAGAATAGTCTATGGTCTAAACAATGACAATACAAGCACTAGTGCTCGCGATGTAAATATCAGTGTAAGTGTATCCGATTTCAAGTATTTAGTGTAAGTTTAAAGAAACATTTTAATAAGACCAGATTTCAGGGGCTAGATACAGTCCGATTATCTGTACAAAAATAAATAAATAAAATATAAATACATAGGTTTTTAATATACACTTTAAGAGTTTAATCTATTCTAGCTTTTTAACTCTGCTTTTCTATTCCTATATTTATGTACTTAAAATGTATAATTAATATTTCTATTGAACAGATTTAAAAGTTTCATACATAGTTTTTCGTATGTAGTCTGTTCTTAAGAATCTTGAAATATAACTTACCATTCGATAATCTTACGACCGGAAATAATATTAGATCCTAATAGATTGTAGATACTCGGATTGTAGATGTATTTAATGTTGACGATAGATTCATCAAATGAATAGCGGCAATAATGTGATCGGACGAATATAGTCATTCAAAATGCATTGTAACCTACATATCGGGAATACCTTCATATCAAATCTTGATAACTTTTATCTACACTGATAATTAATTTTCATCACAATAGGTTCAGTAATATCAAATACAAATGAAAGCCACAGATGATTCGTACTGAACCAAAATATGTTTTTTTTAATACCAACATATTTGTTTTATTGTATAGATTTATTTGTTCCAGTATTGTTAATTTACACGGTGACTAACTTGTTTGTTTATATAAAGATGTATTATCAATACTGACAATCAATAAATTCAAATAGATTTTTGAATGTTTAGATATGAAAAAGTATATGTAAAAAAAATCTGTTTTTTGTTAGAGCAATAATCAACAGATCGCTGAATAAATTTATTTTGAAGTCCAAGCGGACAGAACTAATGTTTCTATATTAGTCAGTTTAAGTAGTTGAATTACTTTATTATTAAGTAGTGTAAGTATATTTTATAAATTAGATTGTCTGTAAATAGTAATATGTAAATTTGGAAGTAAAGTTGTTTTATACCAAATGAAGTGACTGGGTCGCGTGAGAGGGCCTTGGGAATCATCTCCGGTCATTTTTCCAATTCGCACGATAAATACGTTACGTACTTAACTTTACCTTTTTATTGTAAATCACAACTGAAATTGTATATTCATAATCTGTAATAAAATAATTCTAAGACTCATTTTTGATTTTCTCATCTGTTTCTATACTTTTGTTAAGAGCTCAATACTATATTATTATTTTTGTCATCGCTCGACATTGGAAGGGTGACCTAACGCTTAAGTGAGCACAACTTTAATCATAAACTTTATATAAACTTATCTTATTTGCTCCTAACACATTTTATATATAAGCTACTTGAATTCTGTCCTTATTGGGATTTCTTACTGGACGATCCGTTTCTCAGAGTGACAGTACCTACTTCGTTTGTGTTATGTACAATGTTACAATAAATATATTTGTGATATTAATGTATTTTTATTTGATTACCTGTAAAAATCTTATACATAAAACAATCAATTCAGACTAAGAGAATTTGAACAAATAACACAGATTTTTTTCTTTAATGAAATCAGAGTGAAGGAGTTGTAATTTTTCAAAAATATTTTTTCCGTTACGTAGTGAGGTTGCAATTATAATTTCTAAAATAGTTAAAAAAAACATTGACTTTGAATAATCAAAGTCAATGTATTTTTTTTTAAAAGTGCACTTATAATTATTTGTTTTGTTATTATCAAGCAAAAGATTCGCCGCAAATCATTTGGAAAATACCAAAAAGCTATCGTTTTCATGTAAAACATCCATGTATTTTCTGTCATTTAAAAAATTTGCGTCGGCGATCAAGAATATATTACATAATTATTGGTGATCAAGTAGGGTAATTCGTGATATAAGCTCAGAACAAAAAAGGACCAAGAATTGATCCCTGAGGTACGTCGTAAGTATTTCTGCGAATGTATCCGACAAAACGGCGCCACTTACACTAACAGCATGTTGTCTGTGATAAGTACCAGGTGACATGATCAGCAGCCCGCCCATGTACTCCGTAATGGTGAGGTCACGGTTCAAGGTGTTATATTTAACGCAGTGAAAGAGAGATATATAAAAAAAATCATTGATTTTAAATATATATTTTTTAGCCAAGCTTTACTGAAACAAAAAAATGGTTATATGTAAAGTCGCTTTACGAACGATAATTTAACGTGATAACGTATAAGGAAACATTGATTATTAACTGCATACTTATTGATGAAAATGAAAATGAGATCATAGTTTTAAATGTAATGTACAAAAGCATTTTCTTATACTATTTTTATTTTTACTTAAAGTATTATTTACATTCTTATAATTTAAATTATTAAGTATAGCTGCAGAGAGCTTCTACTATAAGAATAAATAACTATTCTATTTGGCAAAACTTTACTGGTTAACTTTAATTTGAAAATTATTCTCTCTACAGTATCTCTGTCTTGCTCTTCACAGACCTGATAAAATTTAATGAAATAAACAAAATATGTTACGATAACAAATATTGTAATTGTTATTAAAGTTAAAATAGTTTATTTATTAAGAATATAATTTAAATAAATATTAATAGGTATGGGTTATGTGTTTTGCTCATCAATTATATTTCCAGTTTTAGTCAAGCAAAAAGACGATGGAGAGAACAAATAGGCGGATGTGTGATGGACGGTGCTCAGCTTTTCTGAGTTGCATTTTATTGTGTTTACTTTGCACTCGTCAGCTCTCTCATACTGTACTACGTAATGGGAAGGTTCTCTTAAAATTCACAAGATAAAGATAGAAAGATTTAATTTTTGAAAGTTATAACGTATAAGCGTGTACTTTTTTCTATGGAAACGCGATATTCAGAATGTCAAGTTTTGAAATTTAGGCAGTTTTTGTTTTTTGCAACAATAATGCGAAAATTTTTAGAGCTTTACTTTAAAATTAAGAAGATTAGTCTAAATTAATAAGATATTTGAAAATTATTCGCTTGCGAAATGTAAATATAAAACAAAATGTTTCTAGTAGCTCATGTCTCTCATGTCAGTCTCAAGAAAAGACCGAGACTTTGATTTCGAATTTCCATAAATAACCTGGTAACACACCTACACATATACATACACAAACACACACACGCAATGAGAAAGAATTCTAAAAGCCTTTTTCAAAATTGTATGAACTGCTCTGTCATTACGTATATTATTTCGTTTGGAGGAATATTGCACACTATTAAGTGGACGCTGTGTTGAGCTTATAAGTTTTGCAGTTGCCGACATATCTCTTGTTAACGTTACATTTGTATTTTGTTTCAAATGAAGTTTTTTATTATTGTTACACGGCTCATATTACACGCTTTGTATACAAAGCATGCGTCTTTGCGTGAAAACCGGACATCTTACAGACAGTCAAAAATTTCAAAATTATTATTTTTTTGTTTTGCGTTACTTATATTAATACCCCTAGAGGTATTTTTTAAAGTTTTTATTCAATGTACAGAATCGAACTCTTCCACAATTTTATTACTTTATTATATATAATAATAACAATTGTTACGTGAGTAGCATGTTTACTTATTAATGGGAGATTATTATTATTATTGTCTGTGTGTGTGTGTGTGTGTGTGTGTTTATGTGCACTGGTTAAAAATATCCTAACCATATTGTTGTCTGGAAGAAATATCCTTAAGGCGATGAGACGGTCTTTTGTATTTCCCATGTTTTTACTGTTTATTTGTTAATATAATTTGTCTATTTATTGTGGTGAAAAATAAAAATACAAATCAATGAAATAGTCTCCTTTTAGATATTTGCGTTTATCTTATTAGAAATAAAAGAGAACTCATCATTATATTTTGGTATGAATTACAAAAATTAATTTTGCCATATTATATATATGATATCGTTAAGTTCACAAGATGTTTGTAAGTTTGTTTATTGTCTGAGTCGGAGCAAACATTAGTCATTGTCGATAGTTTTGAAAACGCCTCGCATTTTGTCTCTGGTAACAAATGACAGCTGTCAAGATGACAAATCTTTAGCGGCCTTTTCACCTTTTAAAGACAAAAATGATTTAACAAATCCTTTAACAGTGTGGAAGAAATTCAGGCATAATATAAAAAACGTTTTATTGAAATTATATAATAGAAAATTATTATCTAACATAGAGACAGAGAATCTGAAAGTCTGTTTCTTTTCCGAGATTTTAAAAGGAAACTAGATTGCTCTTCGCGGTTGTTTTAATTTTGAATAAAATATTCAGCTTCCTATATCAAACCAAGTTGTCTAAGATATAAATTAGATTTAAAAATTGCAATTTAAAGACGATTATTTAATTACCAACTAGCCAACGCTAGTAGGTAATTAAAAAATAACTTATTAACTCAACAGTTAAGGACTTGAAAGGACTTTCGTTTTAGCTAATAGAATATATACGCAAACTTAATATTACGATATAACTTGTTTTAAAGTTGAATTTCTTTTGTATTATAAGAAAATAAATCAGAGTTGAATAACTCCGGTATAAATCAAAATTTATATTTGACATTATACACTTTAAATTTATCCTTTGAATGCTTTGTGACCATCGTCTTCAGGGAAAGAAGAGATGTAAGTGTCAGTGTAAGACAATTCATTAGTCATCTACTTTCAAAGGTTTCTAACTTTCAAAGAGTTCAGGATGCACTCAAAACGCACTAATAGTATCTTGAGGTCTGACAGTACGATCACAGAGGTGGGATTTTAAATTCTTTATGAGAGGATCCCAGGTGTTGGAAAGTTCCCACTACCCATCTATATTAAAATTGTGGATATTATTTGTGGATATTACTACCTGTGGATATTATTACCTTAACCTTATTTTCAGTTATATATTTTTTTATCAGTATCGAAATTATTTTATTCATAGCGCTGTTAAAATAGGTAAGTATGTTATACTATATTATATACTACTAGCTTCGATTTTATTTAAGTATCTAAATATTTTTGTTGGCAGAACTTATTTTCGGAGGAACATATAAAACATTATAAAAATGCAAATAATTTTTGATGGAAAATGTAAGTATTAGTAAATGATAATTCATTATTGGACGATAACTTTAGTAACGCCAGCTGTATTAACAGCTCGTACATAAAATCCTCTGGAAGTAATATTTTAATAAAAATCATGAACGTACATATAAAATCTATAAGGGTTTTATAACATTCATAATAATGAAAAAAATTTAAGAGGTCGTTTATAAAACCATTTATGGCGTTATAATATATTTATTGATCACAAAAACGTCGTTACTTACATTATTCCTTTTTAAGGCTTGGGCTTTAAGCTAAATAATTTAGAGAAAATTTTCGCGAAGACAAAGTTCTCTCCTTATTCTTAATTGATGATCCTTGATTCCACATTTCATAATTTTTTACGGTAATTATAAACTAGAAAGTCATTTTTAATATTATCAAGCCTTAAATAATAAAAAACACAAAAAGCTAAGCAAATATAATTATATATTCACATGAACGAATGAAACGTTTAAAATAATAAAGTTCGCTTCAACTTCAACTTAATTATTGAACGCCATCTGTAAATCAATCCATTCCATTTTCTGTTATTTTAAATACAAAAGTTTTCTCCTTAAAGTAATCAACGCTTATAAAGTTATAATTTATCAAATATTGCAATGATTTTAGAGAAGCCATTCCCGAACTTGACGAAGATATTTATAAGTAGCCATTATTTTATAATACATTCAACAGTATAGTCCGCTTTAATACTACATTTAGTAAGCAGTTGAATTTCGATTATTTAATAAGCACAATGTTTGCTGGTTTACCGCATTCTGGCCACAATCATGAATGGATATTCAGCAAAATTTATTAACATGCACTCGAATATTTATAAATAAATCAGATTTTGATCTAATATATTAAATTTTCAAAAAGCAGACGGTATTGACTGACCAACCTTTGCACCCTGAGTGATTTTTAAAACGAGATAGAATTAGAATACAGAGAGAATTAGAAGATCCAAGCCAAGAAGGGTCACAGTGCAAATATAAAGTGACTCATTCTTTTGTGTCATCACAACATTGTCAGAAAAAAAATATTAATAAAATAATATTTATAAAATGGATAAAACTTTTTACTCACAAACGATTCGTTCGTTCGTTCTTATGAAAAATATTTAGATTTGTATCAATTGTTTTAATTGTTTTAAGTATACAAGTATATTTGAGATACCAACTTTATATAAAAACTGTGTATTAATATAAAAAGGTCTATTCTTTCATCATAATATATCTTTATGTAAACATCAAATACAATAACGGTGATTCACGTTTTCTACAAAATATTTTTCTAGAAACAGCCTCGCTTCAGAACAAGCGTATAACCAATTGAATTCCTACGTCTCGCATTTTTCTATACAAATATTTAAGATAAATCGCTGAGTTGTACACAAATTAAAGAGATGAATTATTTAATATTCGTAATAAATGTGTAACTATGATACTTTATTAACATTTTACGGAATGGTTTATTTTAACTGAATATTATAAAGATCGTTGTTCATAAAAGATACCAAACAAAAATTATTATTATTAAACCTGTTTTTTTTTTTAAATAATGTTTTTCAAAAGTAGATACAAAGTGCACTATCTCGTAAACTTTTCGAATAAAATGAGATATCTTCATACGGTCCCATTTAAAAACAGTATAAACTTTCGTGCACGGTTGTACATATTCTCGTACTACGTCGTATAAAATGGTTTAAGATAATTACAGTTAGGGTTGTCACGAACGGAAATTGCAGTAAAAGCTATTACATTCACCCGTTATATTATTCAAAAGTACACAAAAGTTTATATTATTAAATAACCTATAATAAATTAAGAACTTTTATACTCAAGACTTTATTGATTTTTTAAAAACTTTAACTTAAAAGACTCATCATTTATTTTGAGTTGACGAAAAAAATACGAAAAGATGTCTTACAACTAATTTATAAAAACTAACTGGCGATTTTCTATATACACTTAAAAATACTTTACAGAAAATATACAAGAAAAATTAATTTATGAACATATATTTTACTATTCGTTATTATAAAAAGCAACTGTGACATTAATGTTTGTATAAAAAATAATCTAAAATATATAAACGCTTTAATAAGATTGTGCTTACAATTTCTTTACAGAAACCGTGCAATCTCTAGTATATAGTAATCATACACCGTAAATAAATTATAAAATAGTCCATACTGAGAAACTTATGTATATTAAATATTATATGGTATAATTTTAAAATAAATATTTCTATTGCAAACAGCTCTAGCAGCTTCCTGATGTACCTGACTTATAATTTACTGTAAATAATGTACTGTACTGAATGTATATGATTTATACAGAGACAAAGGCTACTTGTCATATTGAGGAATATCTATTAAAGTAGTAGTAATGAGAAAAAAGTCTACATTAAATAAAATATATATATATTAAAAAATAACTACTTGCGACTTCTTCTCACTTTTATCCATTTATTTTTGTTTGTTTGAATCCATTTCCATAAAAAAATAATATCAGTGGATTTGTAAATATTTTAAGAAACAGATGGCTTTTGATTGATGATTGAATTAGATAGAAGAGAAGAGGATGTACTTTTATATAACGTAGCTATTAAATAATATCACATAGTATATACTAAGACGTATATATTATCTCTAACTGCTCGGTGAAGAAAACAAACAAACAAATAGTACAAATTAAATGTTAGCTTAGTAAATAATAAGCAACCCCACATTTTCCAGAATGTCCGACTTCTACAAACAGGTTTGTATTTATTTAAAGAACCAAACATGGTCATTTGATATCGTATTGTATGAAAAAGTATATTTATCGTTAATGTCTTACTAATAATGACGGTAGTTAGATATTTGTTTATAATAATATGAAGTATAGAATATAATTACTATTAATATCATTTTATTTATTTTATGACCTTAACACTTCAAAAAACATAATTTAGATGGGGTTTCAAATTACGCCAAAACAATGTAAATTTTAGATAATATTAAGAGCCTATTATAGTCAACACGTGATGTTAAATAAAACAAAATAAATCACATATTCAAACAAATTGTAATAACTTGTAACTTTAAATTGTTACATTTTAAATAAACAGTATGATATATACAATAAATAATAAAATACAAACTCACTCAATGAATACAATAACTTTATCTGAATAAATATAAAATAATAAACTGAATATACTAACATTCCTGAAAGCTGTCCGTGGTCTGGTAAATGTTATTCTATTGAACGCATGTTATTTTAATTTGGTCATAGAGACTGTTCTTTAGTATCCAGTACTCTAATATATATTCCTTTCAGTATAATAGTATTTTAGTATGAAATATATAAAGCTAAATATTTTGCATATTTAAATATATGTAATGAGTTCTAAAAAGGGTATGTAACATTATCAATGTTTTAGTTTAAAACCTCTTTGAGTTTCGTATGATTTTTAATTTCTAGAATTCGACTGCAATAATTTTGTAATGCTTGGAATAAATGAAAGGACTGGTATCGTCTACGCTATCTGTATTATCTATATATCTCTATAAATTATAAGCAAAAAAAATGTCCATTATTATGTCATGGCTGAAACTGAAAAAAATATTAAGTTTTTAAGCAAACAACCTAATTCTAATTCTATCTAGCTATCTATGTTAGAGCTATGACATATGTATGATACAAAAATGACTTACAAATAAGACCAGTAGATTAAAACCAATGTTTTTACTAATATGATGAATATATTTCTGTAATATATTTGATTGTGATTTTTTGTTCAAACCTGTTTTGTTCATTATTGAATAATTAAAAAAACTTAAATTTACGCTTCCATACATCATTCTCATACAAAATTAGACTATGGCAACCTTGAAGAAAAGAAAAGCTTCAAAATAATAATAATACATTAACTACGATACTAGCCCCGAAACCACCAACTAGTCTACTCCAATTTATACGAGGGTCCTACATAAATGACCCCCTATAATAATATAAAGCCTGGCATAAAGGACTCTCCAGACGTTTCGGCAGTTTGCATCCGAATCGCTCTTTACTGCTACGTCATAACTCTTGAGTCTTGAGAGAGCGCGCTCAATTAAAGAAATAGTCAAATATATCACACACACTACAGGGTATTTGTATTTGTCTATTTTTTTTAACTTAACTGTAATTTAGTTATGTGTTAATTAAGGAGTTGAAATACTGACAAACTAGGTGACATTTAACAGAGAAAAAAACTTGCAGTTAGCTTTAATACTAAGTGGAATTCTGACAACCGTATCTTCCTTGAAATATTTGAGGTTGTAATTGTAGTCTTTTGTAACAATTAATTACCTCTAAAGAGGAATATAACGACTTCTCGTTCCATTTTTATAACATGAATATTTTCATTGTTAGATCAAGAATAATAAAAGTTAACAATAATTAAAGAACAAAACTACCCATGCTTCTATCACTTTGTTGTCAAATGATACAAAGAACATGTCTGTTCTTGTCATATTATTATTGTAACTTAATTGAAATATGATAAGAAATAATAATTCCATTATATTGAAATAAAATAAAATGGATATATATAATAAGTACTTCTGATCTCTAATAAATATACATAAAGGTAACACGAAACAATGTTGTTCTTCTGAAATGTGTTTAATTTCTAAATCAAGTTCCTGTTCATATATTACTTATTCGATGCACCTGGGGCTGCTCGCTGCTCCAACCCCCTCGACCCCGCCAACCCCCTTTGACCCCCGGTGTCTGCTATCAAAGGGTTATCCATTACACTTACAAATACAATATACAAATTAAAATGTTTTTGTTAGTGTAATGAAAACAGAAGCGACGAGAAAAAGAAAATATTTTACAAATATATTGTTTCTGATTTTATTGTGCTAAATAGTTATTGGGTATTCATAATAAATGAATGTTTTATTAATATTTATAAAGTTATTTCAATAAATTTATTAAGTTATGAGAGTATTTCAAGAACAGTTCAGAGTTAATTTCCTGATTTAATTTATCCGACGAAAATACATGTGATTATACTATGACTGTTGTTGGAACAATTAAACTTATTTATTTATTTACATAAATCCTAGTTAGTCTTTGATAATATATTACAGACGTGACGTGACTTCGTCTGTGGGTTTGTGGGTTTGTAGGTTTGTGGGTTTGTGGGACAAACAAAGTTTCTTCATTCTACTCTACTCTCCTAACTTAAATTTATACACAACCATATTTTTCTTCTTGTACTGTAGCTACAGTCCAGGGTACTTTTGAGAGAGTAAAAACCATTCTCTATGTTGATCAAAGCCTTTGATCATGAAAAATGTATTAAAATTTTGTCAAGTCGCTTCCTTGGCATTGTTTGTTTAAGAAACATTTTTTGTGATACTATTAATTATCGTCTTTCCCTTATTCTAAATTTGAGATCGCTGGTACATGTCGAATTCTTTCTTTATTTCTTCATTTCGGTGGAGACTTTTTACCGCATTACGTGACAAGTACAATACTGTCAACAACAATGTATATTCTCCTTCTCACATTTCAACGACAAAATATAAAAAAATAGTTTGAGATATAAATATAATAAAATCAGAACTTGACTGATTTTATAAATATTTATATGATCATAAATTAGTAATTACTGAAAGTCGCCGATCAGAGCTACTAGATCTAGACCTAGACCTAACTAAAAAAACTTAAGAAGGCTTATCTAACGATCGTGTTTGATAAAAAGCCAAAAATAAAAATTTGGAACTTCGAATTTATTCCGTAGCAGATATAGAACGTAGCACTTCGTAGCAGTTCAATAAAGCCGTAAAGTTGAAACTGAGTTAAAAATACATCTATTTTTAATTTATGTAATGTTTCTTTTAAAATATTCACAATTTTAATTTCGTAAAAGACATCGTAGTGCCAAATTTCCACGAGCCTGCATTGCGTTACTCTGTTGCGTTGACGAAAATAAGCAACAGTGGAATTTCAACCTAAACCTTTAGGACGTTGGTAACAAAATAGTTTGTATTCTTTCGTTTGTTGTTCATTATTTGGTGATGGCCTTAGTTCCCACTGTTTATGCCGGTTTTAATTTTTTGTCCTTTGCCTTGTCTCTCATATAATTTAGTAACAATGTCTGTGGTTGGTAACAATTAAACCAAACATTAACTCAGGCCAAAAAATCTACTAATCTAATCTTTAAAACATATATATTACTTGCTAAATCTGTAGCGTTGCCACTTTTAGGCATCATAGCGTATGTTGGAAATACAGTAGTAAAAACTAGCTAAAATCATATTCAATCTATGGGACAATTAACAAGGATAGATTTCTTCAGTGGAGTTAAATTTTCGTTAAACATTGAAACAGATAACATAAAAGCACTGCTGGACGTGAAATGATACAGAAAATGTATTGCATATAGAAATCAGCTTGCACTGTTATTATTTTTTATTATTTGGTTTCATTTAAATATGTTCTAGTTTAATATTTAGGATATAGGACACTAGTTTTTTGGTTTATGTTATATCAATGATAAAGTAACTTTAAAGAGGCTTTTATATTTATTTTTTCTACTCAAATTTGTTTCGGCAATGTCGATATTATTTACCCTAAGGGAAGTAAAACAAGCTAAATCGCAAATAAATATTATAATTACTGAAAATGCTTATTTAACTGTCAGTATTTTATAAAATATGCAAATTTATTGCATTCATGTTATTATAACATGATTGTCAAATATTTAATTAAACTTTAGTTTACTTAAACATGAGACAATAAAACGTCAAACTTCACAGAACTGGAATTAATTATAAGCTAACTAGAACCTGTCACAATACGGCCACTGTGAGTATACGAACAAAGTTAAGACTAACAATGGCGAGCAGACCAGCGGCCGCCATCAACTAATTTGTATTGCACCTGAATACATCCCTAGAGTTAATTTATCTAGATTTAACTATAATATCAACATTTACAATGCTACAAATTAAGAATAATAATTATTATTTATTCGATTGAAATGGACCAATTTTCTCTTTATGCAATATTTTGCAAAGTTATAATATATAACCTAAAAAGGAATAAAATCAACTAAAAATAAAACTAAGGTTAAAAGTGACACATATAAAATGAAGTAACTTATTTAAGAAAAATAGGTATATATTTATGTTACATAATTTGGCAAGTTACTAGACAGACATAATATATTTATTACTTGATACTGCAAATGTCAATATTCATCGATAAAATATGTGAGGTTTATGAAAGAAATTTTGATATATATATTTTGTATTTATGTATAACAGTTGCTTATATCAAATTAATAAAAATATATTCTTCATTCTCTGTTATTAAAATTATTAATATTATGTATGTTATTACACATTAAGAGTTCAAATTCAAATCAAATTAATTAATAAAACCGTAGTTTAATCCTATTTCTCTTTGAAATAAAATGATAACTAAAAATTAAATAACTAGATTAATAAGAGTAGGAGTAGGGCAATGGCGGCATCCTTGGGCTTTTTTCCATTAAATATCATCTTACTGGAACCTTGAATTTAATCAAAATGTTAAGTAGTAATTATTTCGTTGTCATGGACATGATCTTTCTCAATGCAAGGTTTTATATAAATCGATTTTATATTGTGGTCGTGATTGATCAAGAAACATTGAAACATACAAAATTATACATTTAGGGCACTCTTTACTTATTTTACATAATGGCTCGACATTACATAAAATACAACTGGAATTATCAAAATTTAATAAAATCTATAGTTGCTTTTGCTAGCAGCATCACTCGCATAAACAAATTTTGATAGAAGAAAAATAAATCCGGAAAATCGCAAAATCTAACCTAAATAAAGGAATTTCATTATAGGTTAACTTCCAAAAACTTTTACTCAAATTTATTATAATTAAAACACTTAAGCTATATATTTAATAACGCCCGTACACGAGCTGTAGCACGACGTAATAAAATATAATACTGAAGACTATGGAGGCAATATAACAAATGTAGAGACATACTATATACGGCTACGGACACTCTCTACTCTACATCAAAATGAGTGAGTTATTAAGCCATAGAGATATGTTTAGTGTTTGTATTTTTAAACATGAAAATAACAATAATTTAAGGAAATAATTTGTTTTGCTAATTATAATAAAATTAAGTAATTTGGAAGTAAGTCTTAAAAATATGAAAATTGTAACAAACACATATAGAAAATGTACTCTTAATCCTAATATATCTCTATATAAGCATCTAGTACTATATCGGTGACTCTCGTTTTCTACAAAATAAATACCAACAGCCCTCACAACGAGCGTATAATAAATTGAATATTTTCAACGTAATGTGTTTTCCAATACCAATATTTGAGTTAAATTGCTGAGCCATACAAAAGGTATTAAAACTAAAACCTATTAAATATCATAGAGGTACATGTAGTACGAACATTTAACAATTTAAAAAAATATTTAACATTCATTCATGTTACATTGTCACATAATTTTAACAAAAAATAATATTGTGATTTAAAAAAGGTGTTATTATAATGCTGTATTTATATTATACAGGATGGTTTTTTTTTAACAAGGATAGCTTGTGGATTTTTTTAATCATATGAGATACCATATTTATTCCACTAGTCCATGTTAAAAAAATATACACTATACTTATATATGTGTGTATATTTCAAATTATATATTACATAATACATTACATTTCTGTGATACAATATATATCTAGACAAACCCCTCAAGCAGTTTTATTCAGTATTTAATTATTTTTGAATACGTGATATAAATTGTCTTCACAAATACTTGTATGTTGCGTCCATAATAACTCACAAGCTGACGTAAAATGAACTTAATACAGTTAAGAGGTTTTTGTCTGTTGGAGGTTATATCTTAGAGCACTGAATGTATATTTATTAACGCATTTTTATATCATATTTGTTGTGAATATTTGTAAAATATCTTTTTACATACAAAATTTAAAGCTTTTTACTAAAGCTTTCTAATTTTGTACGAAAATAATGTGCCCATACATTATTTTCGTACAAAATTAGAAAGCAACCTCGAAGAAAACAACACTTTTATAAAGATAATAATATATTCGTTCCAAAACTAACCGTGACATACCAACTACCAGTCTACTCCAATTTATACGAGGGACCTATATATATATATAACTCTTACATAATATAAAGGGCATGGCATAAAGGGCTCTCCAGACGGTTTGGCAGTTTGCATCTCTTTACGTCTAACCCTTGAGTACAGTGCGCTCTTTAACTATAGCGCCCTCAATAAAATAAATAAAGAAATATATCACATACAAGGTCCCACTTTATTGTCAAGGTCAAATAAGACTCTCAAGGCAGGTGACATCTATCAGAAAAAAATTATTACTGACGTAAATATAAGTACATTCTACAACATTTATCAGAAGAAAACACCAATTTAAACACACCAATACTGAGATAAATATATCTAATTATATCTAACAATTGCCTGTGAAAATAGCATACATGTTAAAAATACCTACAATTCATTTTCAGTAAAAAATTGTACGATGAAGTAATACTATGCGCATTTTCTAGAAAATCTAATTCACTTAAAAATTTATAGATTTACTCTTAGACCATTATTCAGATTTCTCTTCACTATGCAGCTTTAAATCCGTTTTCGGCTTGTCGTAAAATTTTCAGGCGTCTTTTATAACTAACCCACTAACATAACGCCTCTAAGATAACGATTTATTTATTTAGATCCATATGGTACAATAACAAAACTAAATTACACAAATTAATGATTAAATGCAAGTAATACTCCACTAGATAACGAAATATAAACAGAAAAAAAATTAATAAGTAAGTCATAAAACATTTATTTGATGTATTTTTGTTAGATTTTAGAATACTTTAACTTACTTGAAAGAACTAAATTTACCATATTTATTTATTTATTTATTTATAATCTCATATAATAAGTAAATATTAAAATAAAGTAAATTAAACATGTCTATTCCTGTCATATCAATTCCTTTCTATAATATCTTTATGGTAATAAAATAAGGTTATATTTATTCATTCGTACAATAATTTCTAACTTTTATAAATAAATCATGAAGGTAATACGATAAAATATTTTTTTGAAATGTTTTTAGCTTGTATAATATACGGAGATTCGTTAATCAGTGCACCTGGGGCATCTCGCTGCTCCAACCCTCTCGACACCGCTGACCCCCGTACACCAACAAAATACTTTACCATTACCTACCACCATTATATGTTACGTTAGTAGAGTTCCTTTTTTGCCATATTATTTTTCACACAGCAATCCACATTTTGCTGCACACATTTTGCCGCCATTAGCCAATGTAAACATTGTAACATTTAATAAATTAAAAAATTACAACTTTATCTTTAATAATCTAAATAATATAATGCACGTTTTGAGCACATGTTTAATATATTAATTATTTTAGAACTGTAAGTTATATTTTGAGCTGGCCCATTAAATATAGAGCCTATTGTATATTTAGGGATTCTTTTTCAATTCTGAAAAAATATAAATAATAAAATTTTTAACACCTTTCATATTATATTTGGTGGTGCACAATACTTAAATTCTAATTATTTGGCGAGATAGTGCTGTACCATACCGACGTAAAATGAACAAGTACAAAAATATATATAAAAGTTATTTTTATCAAATTAATAAAAGTATATGATTAAATATTGTTTTAAACATATTTGAAAGTAGAACAGTGATGTAGAACTATAGTTAAAATACATTAACAAGCTTTTAAGAAAAGGAGGGCAGGTTTTTGGGAAGAATACTCTTTAAGAGTAGATCTAATGAGACCCTATTTAACCTTTGATTAATTTACAAAATAGTAATAATTCACATAAAACACAACTCGAGATCAATATGAAATTTAACTAGGAGTAGCTTTTGCTCGCGTCCGAGTAAACAAACAATTATATCTTAGTAAGATTATCACTCCGTGGAATATAAATAATAATATACAACGACTAACTTAACTACTGGTAGCAATTTGGTATTAGCAATTTTCAATATCAATAAGACCACAAAAGCTCTATATAATATAGTAACGTACGTACTGAAACACGAGCTGCAGCACGACGGTGATAAAATATAATAGAGAAGATACAATATTGCGTACCTGCTTAGAGCTTTACTTATATGCTTATATAAAGTTCGAACACACACACATTCACACTACATTTAAATGAGTTATTTATTTTACATTTTAATTATTTAAATGTAATCAATATTGTAAAAAAAAATAATTCACGAAAACAATAATATTTGACTAATTTTCTTACGTATAGATACACAGTTTATTAAGTTTATTTACTATTCTATATACTATTTTATATTCATGTCTTGTTAATTATAAAATATATATTATCGCGTCTGAAAAATTATATAAAACTGAAATGAAAAATAAATAAACTGGCGCATATAGTACTATCCCGTCCTTTGTCTAAAGTTGTCTAATCTAAACTAAAACTAAGACTTCAAAACCCGGACCGCACCATTAATCGTAGGCCTTATAAGCTTAGTCCGGACGAAAGGTTTTCCTAGGAGACTATTCGCGTGGTCATGTGTTGATTTGAGAGTCGTGGAGTTGAGAGAAGCGAATGGTCGTATTACATGTCGTAATGACCATATGGGTGGGTGGCTGGACCGTGGATTATTTTGGTGTATTTTGAAATTTGATAATTTTGTTGGTTAGAAATTGATTTGAAAATTTTGCTTTTTTTTATTGCAACATTTCGATCTTATTTTAATGATAAGTGAGGCAAGCTATCAGTACTGTAATTAGTTGATTAAAAATTGTGATTATTGTAAAAAAATAATGTTAGTTAGTAATTAAAAAGTATGGGCAAATTGGTCACGAATTTAAAAAATTAAATTTTACGTGATAACGTAACGAAGACACTGTTGAAACATTGCATACTTTTATGAATTGAATTGTACTATTATCACTGAATTAGCATTATTTTGTGTAAAACACCCAAGTAGGTAATATTTTATTTTTTTTAAATAAGTTAACATGTTTTTGCACTTGTTTTTTCTCAAATTATGAAGATAAATAACAAGTAAAAATTTCTTATTAACGATGTATCAACAATTTTTATACCTGTGTCCTATTTAAGAACCTCCAATCTGCGTTATTCTGTTAAGGATAGGACTATGATATAATATTATAATAAACAATGGAAAATTGGAAGTTGAGCGAAAATAAGTTACAGATAAAAATAATGAGGTTATCTTAAAGGTATGAAGTTAGGGGAATTTTTAATGGAAACTGAAGTTGAAAATTCCAAACTTATTTCATGTTATTTAATTAAAACATAAGAGGTCCAAATAACTTACAATTAAAATATCCAAAGAATAAGAAAAGTAATAAGAATGTGATAAGGTTAATAAGTTTTTCAAAGAAATTGTGAATTAGTCGTAAAAGTTAACAACTTAGTTTATACTTTTTTGGCTTAGACAATATTGTAACATCGAAAATTCGACTGCAATAATCTCGTAATACTCTGAAAGAGATAAAGTAATAAAGACTTGTATTTTACGCTTATTTGATTTAATTGAAAACAAAAACCTCCATGATTTTGTGATGACTGGAGATTTCATGTAATGGATGTTTCACTAATATTTTTTTTAAAAGCCAACTCTATCTATCGGTGTAAGAGCTATAATGTATGATACAAGGAAAACAAACAAAAACCAATGTTATGGCTTTGATTGTTGACCTTTATTTGCTGCAAATATTTGTATAATATATACATATTAAATTAAACATATAAAGCATACATCATTTTCGGATAACATTTTAATATAGCAATCTTGAAGATATAAAAGCTTTTTAATAGAAATAATATATTCACTGAAAAAATAACTACCAAATACCAGCATGTCTTCTCCAATTTATACGAGGGGATATATAAATAACTCTTACATAATATAAAGCCTGGCATAAAGGGCTCTCCAGACAGTTCGGCAGTTTGCATCCGAATCGCTCTTTACGGCTACGTCATAACTCTTGAGTCTTGACAGAGAGCGCGCTCAATTAAATAAATAGTCAAATATATCATATACAAGGTTCCTAAATAATGTCAATTTGTGACTCTGACACAAACACTTATTTACTGACTGACGTCATTGAATACACGTCCTGTAATCATTCGCCCAAAATAGCAAAGTACCCACAAATTATTTTCTGTGACAATTTCTGTTATATGATGAAATAGTCTTGAAAAAATGATAAAGAAAAAATATTTTCTTAAAAATTAACGGTTACACTTTCAGACCGTTATGGAGTTTTTTCAGTTGTAATCAAGTAGCTTAATATCTGCCTTCATCATGGCGTAAAATTTTCAGGCGGTTTTTTTTCTAACATCTACAATTTAGTGAATTTCAAGATAACGATTAATTTATTTCACTCCTTTTAGAACAGTTGCCCACCTACAAAAAAAAATTAAAAAAAACATGAATAAATAAATCATAAACCATTTAATTTGAGATAACTTTTCTCCCCCGAGTCTAATTCCGACAACCGCAGCTTCCTTGATATATTTGAGTCTGTAACTTGGTCCTTTATTATGGCTTAAGGCGAGTATAACGGTTTCGTGTTTTATTTGTATGCGAGGCTCACGTGAATATTAATTGGGCTATGTATTTTTGTTACATTCAAGAATAATTAAAATTAGAAGAAATAACAAAACTCTTAATACTTTTACCGTTTTGTAAATAAATGATAAAATAGGTCATGTCTGTTCTTGTCATATTAATTCTTTTGTATTCTTATTTTATTAAATTCATATAAGATGTATTTCCTTCATTTATACAATAGATTATAATATTGTATAAACATATCATAAAGGTAGTTTGAAAAATTATTATGTTTCTGAAAGTTTTAGCTTTCACAAACATTACTCCGTTACATATAAAAAAACCAATTAAATAGCTATTCCATTGTTTTATTATGAATAGTTAAAGGTAAAAAAAACTTAAGAATATTTTAGCTCGATAAAAATCGTTATACTTTGCTGATAAGTAAGGCCGATAAAGCAGTTTCTATTTATATATTAGTTATTCAATGAGCCTGAGGCTGCTTGCTCCTTCAACCACCTTGACCCCAACAACCCCCTATGCTCCCCGATGCTCGCTAACGAAGGGTTATCCCACCAGAAACAATATATAAATATCGTTAAACAATAAATAAATATCATGTTAAAAGGCAAGTATAAAAATATACTATAATTTAGAATATGTGAACTACATTTTAATTATATTAACATTGTTCATGAAAATAAATAATTTATTATAACTATTATCGTCAATACTATTTTTTTTAAATTGCCACATATGTTACATTTTTTACATCTCTAAATAAATTTCGATTTATAAATACATTGTTTTCGACTTTATTAAGGAAAGTAGTTAATGGTTATTTGTAATCAATCAATGCTTTTTTATATTAAACAAAAATATTAAGAAAATATATTTTTAATGTTATACAAATGTCCCAAACACAGTTTAGAGTTAATTTTCTGATTTGATTGACTCCGACGAAAACACCCGTAATTATCGCTTTATAATTAATTTTATACTTGTTGTCGAGACAATGTACGTAATTTGTTTATTTACATAACTTGTCGTTAGTTTTTAATACCATATTAAAGACTTAATATTTCGACAGCTACTTCGTGAATTCCCTCTTTTCTCTGCTATCCTCCCCTAACCATAAGTCTTAGTTTCAAATATCTACAAATCCATAATTTTTGTATTTACATTACTTTTGTGTGAAGACTTTTTCAAGGCGGAAATAAGAGGATTTTCCACATTCAAGCGCAGGAAGTTCGAATTTATTTTACATCGTAGCAGATACAGAACGTAGCACTTCGTAGCAGTTTAATTATGCTGTAGAGTTGAAACTAAGTTAAAAATACATCTTATTTTCATTTTCATTATTATTCTTGTAAAATATTCACGATGTTTATTTTGTAAAAGATATTGTAGTTCAAAATTTCCACATGACTGCATTGCGTAACGTTCACGAAAATAAACTTCAATGTAATTTCAACCTAAACTTTTAAAACTTAAGTAACACAATACTTTGTATTCTATTGTTTACTTTTCGTTTTAAGAGTCTTTGGTAATGAGTTTAGTTCTTACAGCTTATACCAATTTTGAGTTCTTGTGCCTTAACTCGTCTCTCATATAATTTATTAACCATGTCTGTTATTGGTAACAATTGAAATCAAACTTCTAAATTGTAATTCAATCTAACATATATGTAGTGTTGTTACACTTTATAAATTAAATAACATTCAAACGATATTTGAAGCTTTTGAGCACAGGTTTAATATATTCATTTTTCAAGAACTATATTTTGGATAGGTATATATTAGCCTTGATCATTCCATATTTAGGTTTTGTTTTTTGCAATCCTAAAAAACTTATTTAATTTTAACGAACCAAATTTAAAAAATCCCTTAAGGTAGGTCCCTAATTTGTATATATACTCTAGTTCTCTTATTAATTGCGACCATTCTAAGTAAGACCATTAAAAAAAAGTGAAACACCACAAATCGATAAGTCTTGAACCTTTCAAACATACCCTTACACTTTTCAAAGTATGTCATTTCATGGTTGTCGGCAACTAATGCCGCGGAGAAGTCTGATCATTCGAAAGTGTATTTACAAGGGCTTATCCTTAGATGTTGACAACTGGACCGTTAATTATCAAAGGCGTGTTATGGACCAAACTAGCTATCAAATTATTTTAGGGTTGATTTAGAAAGATATTTGTGTGAAATTCTCACTTTGTTTAGACAAATGTGTTTACTCTTTTAAATGTTTTTTAAAATATTTTTATATTTGTATTGGATTTAATTTATTTATGGTTTTTAATTGATAAATATTTTTTGTGGAGTTTAACTTAAAATATCGATACGTAAACAATCTTCAAAAAAAGGTAATAAATACTTAAATATACCTAATAATATTTTTTGTTTGTGGAATGAAACGTAATAACGTTATTGAAAAAACGTTTATGTTATACTTTAATTAACAGCTTAACTTTTATTAACAGCACGCTCAAACATCTTGAAACTGTAAAAACAAATATTTTAAAACCTTCGTTGAACTTTTATTTTGAAGTAAAACAATAATAAGTTTTAAAGGTAAGAAACCAACCGAAGCTTTATTAGAATTTAAATTTCAGGAAGAAAAAATTAATTTTACTTCATGTATTTTGAATAAAACAAGGTATGAAATAATTTATAATAATCCAGTGAATAATAGTAATTAGAATATGACAACATACTAAATTATTTAAAAAAAAGATTATTGGTTTGTGATTGTTCTTTTTTATTGATGTAAAAAGTTATCGCAACTCCAAAATTATATGTTAAGTCATGTATGAACAGATTTAATACTGCCATTTATAACAATAGTCTAAATTATAGGCTCCAAATAAGGAATTTGTTATTGAAATGTTTACGGAATAAAACTTATAAAAGAAGGCCTTATAAATACATTTAATTATTTTCTTATCTAGGTACTGAAAATTGCCAGTAAATTCATTCATTGTTTTTCCTATTTGCTTTACAGTGAACTCTTTTACAGAAAGACGCAATGTAGGTTTATTACAGATATTCGACTAAATAACTGACTATTCATCATATAATGATTAAAATCCATTTCTTTTTTATGTAATTCAATCAAATATAGATTTCAATTGGTAGCGAAAAATATAAACCCCTTTTAAAATTGCAGTCATTTTAAAGCAAAGGCTGGTTGCAATTTGAAGGACCAAGAGTTGTATATTTGTTCAGTTCAGGTATTCAAAGTTGGAGTAAAACGGTTTCATTCAATGCACTATGAAAATTCGCATTTTTTGTATAAATCATTTACTGTATTCTAAAAATTATAAGAATGTAGGTACTCTACAATAAAGCTTATATTTATGAATTATATATTAGCCAATAGATACCTATAGTATATTAACATAACCTCTGGAAATCAGAATTAAAATTTTTCGTTTCGATTTTATTAAAGACGCCATCTTGTTTGGACACATACTCGGAAGTTATGTTGCCAAATAAAATATGTCTGGTGTTTCCTTGTATTTTTTTTAATTATGCCATCAACATATATATATTTATCATTAAAGCATACTTGCTATGTTTATAATTAAGTATAGTTTAAATAATTATAAGACATTCAATTAATTTATAATAATTTTTATAACATAGATTAAATATTAAAAAAGTGTAGTAAGTTTCATTACTAATGTGTTTGTTTACCGAACGATACCTAATGTTTTTAGTAAAAAGTCGTATTTAAATATATAGTTTTCATCAAAAACGTTCGTTAAAGTTAAATTGCTTGGAATCTCATATACAGCTTTCATATGGAATCTTAGTAACGTGGAAAAAAAATTATTAATTTACTTTGAGTGAATATAATGGTATTCCATATTGGTAATATTTAAGTACTTTTAAGTTAGTAAATATTATTTTTAGTAGACAATTATTGTCAGTACACGCCACGTCAAGGAGGGATTCCAGTTGTGCTATCTGTAACCTATCAACTTAAAAAGAAACAGAATTGAATATTTTCCTTTGTGACAGTGACCTCACAGAATGGGATGAGAAAATTGAAGACTCATAAAAAATGTTTATATACGCTGAAGAGCAATTAGGTTTTGATATCTGGGACATTTTATATCTCATAAGGGTTGGTCGATATTGGTCAATATTGGTCAATATTGGTCAATATTGGTCAATATTGGCCAATATTGGTCAATCCTAAAGAAGGAAAGAGTTATTTGAGATAATTTGTTATTGAAACGAGTTTGTATTTTAATTTATTAATTTATGTATTTTTTTATAAACATTTTTTCATAATAACTTTTATATTTTAAAATTTGTTATTTTGTGATGAAAGTTCACGAGTTGTTTATAAAATTCCAATCAACGCTTAAGTTCTATTTCGCTTTGACTCTCAGTTTTCATCAAACTTTTAATTAACGAAAAAACATACAACAGGATATTTAGAAACTGTCGATACAGAGAAAGTTATAACAATGATATTTTTAAATATATTTTTCATACAAACCTATAAATAGCAATAGCAGTAAAATGTACAATATTTTACGGAATGAATAATTACATATACCAGCCCATAAAAAACTGTAGCAATTATGACTAACTACTGAAATACCTGTAACAGAATTCCGCAAGGAGCTTGCGTCCACGGCAGAGTTGTCAGGTTCAGAGTGAGTCTGGCTGTGCTGTCTCCTGGGAGCCAGGTGTTGTGCTGAGTGGCCCCCCATCACACAATCATTACCACCTTCAAAACGCCTGGGGATGCCGAATAACATTCCTCGTTTGTGAATGATATTGTTGATTCATGTGTTGTTTTGTGCTCAATGTGTAACTTTGATATACTAGTAGCTTACCTCATGGTAATAGTACAGCCTGTTTTAATTAATACTGGTGAAGCAATAAACATTACAAGGTATTCAGTATGAAAGTATATAATAGTACAGATATATAGAAGTTTAGTTTCTGCTAAGATTGGACCAGATTTATTAGAAATTTGAAGTAACATTTTATTTTTATCTTTTCAGTTTTTTTTACAGTTTAAGATATTATAATTTATAAACTAAACTAAACAGTAGAATTTCTGCAACTTTAGAATCATTTACGATAAACCGAAATTGTATTTTTTTTTGCCAACATTAACGCGCGCTAATAGCGCAAAGAGTTTTGATTTTAGTTTGGTGTTGGTTGCTCAACTTGTGCTGCTGAGGTAATACGTGGTCGAAGACTTATTAATACATCGTAATCAACAGACACTATACAACAAAATAGTTTTTTCATTCCAGAAACAGAACTTATTTTTTAATACTTATTGCGTTGTTACGTCGTTAGCAAAGAGTAAAACAGTGTACGGTAAGTAGAACGCGTCTAATAAAAACATTTTGAGGCAGATGCGACGGAATGGGGGCACAAAATTGGTAAAGCTATTCTCCTAATTTGCTTTTAAGGACAAAATGGCCACCTACTTTACTAATGGAATGATATTTGGCTTACAAAGATTAAGCCATGACCAATAACATTACGATATATCTCACCTTCACTTCAAGTGATAAGCAATAATTACATAATATTAAAAAAATATGTAGTTACATTCTTAGTTTCGGCATTAAACAAATATGTATAATAATTAATAATTGGAATTATAATCGAAGCCTTTAATATAGTGCCTAAAATATATAAAAAAAAAAAAACTTCAACTGTCGTGGAAAGTATCCTCCAAGTACACTTACAGAGGTATTACTACATATAATTTTATTAACATCCGTCTTCCGTGAAAGTACTTTTTGATGCGCGATTAAACAAAAAAATATCTGAAATTGTGTACTTCTACATGCATGCAGAAGACTGAATCTTAGCTGAATTCATCTCCATCAGACGCCTCGCTTACAATAGAAGATGAATTCATTATTGAGATAAGTCCAAAGAATGGAAAAGATGAAACCATAAATTCACCGTGCCTTTAATAGGTTTACCTGACTCAAAGGTCTTTAGTGTCTTATTATTCGGTATAATGATAATAATGAAAATGTGGTTTAGAAATATGCAAGGGTTAATTCATTATTAAAAAAAAATATTATCTCGGTTTGTGAACATTTTTAAACCAAGAAAATAACTGTCTTATATATGGTTAGTTGCTTATTTGTAAAAACATAAAAGTATATTGTAGTACTATTTACTAAAAATATTTTTACATGCTCATACTTACATATTTTATTTTACAAATAAAGTCAAAGCACTGACATATTAAGTCGTTATTTGGCATTGTCTGTTCAAGGCACTAAACTCCTCCACGTTTTCAATTCAAAGTCAATGACCGAGAAACTTTTTGTGACTCCAGTAAATTCTGCCTCTTGGGATCCTATCATAATTTATTTAGAGCAAAGGATAAGCGTGTTTTTCTTTTATATTTTATGTCAACATTTTTGCAAACTTTTTTAGTTTAGTGTTAAATTTAAACGTAGTAGTATCAAATGATCACTAACGATAAATTAGATCGGTCCATGAGAGGTTAAGACGAAATACAACTTCGACATTCGATGACAAAATAAAAACAAACGGAAGAGAAGTTCCAGAAATTATTAATGCAATTGATTTTCTGGAATTACGTTTTACAACTTTTACATTTTTGAAATAAATAAGAAGGTGATATATTGAAAATGTAAGTAATAATCACGCTCCATTAAACACGAATAATTATAATACGTATTCGAAAATATAATGGAACATGTTGATATTAAACAAACTGATTTGGTTACTGTTTTATAAACAAATAAACATTTATTACTTTTTATTTTCTTATGAAGTCCTACGTACCTCGCACCTATAAGTGACAGCCTCTAGTTTGGTGGTTGGTGGTAGAGTTCCCAGTAGACCCTTGGTTTACCATGAACCTGGGTATCACTGCGAGGTAATTCATAGTTTGTTCCTACACTCTAAAAGTAGATTAGTTGACATACCATTGTTTATTTTATACATTTATTATTTATTTTATGTAAAGTATTTGAACGTCCGAGAATTTCGTTTTTAATCGATAATTATAATCCGATTTATAAATAGAGCTGTCGTCAAACTGTTTAATGTAATATTTGCCAATAAGTCACGGAAGAATTATTTCGTATTTTCAGTAATACCACCGAGAATAAAGTTACTCTGACAGTTTAATAGTTATTTAAGTTGGTTGTTTCAAAGTTTTCTAACAACAAACAAATAAATAGCCTAGGTCATCTAACAACATTTTAAATAAAGATCAAAATATGAAGCCGTTGGAGAGCCCCAAACATATTTCTGTCTTCATGCGCCCAGCTATGTACAAATTTCGACGAATTAGCAAATACTGTAGGCGGCAAAAAGGTCAAAATGAATAAAACAAAAGGGCAACGTAACGGTCTTGAACGAATTAGAGTTGACACAGCGATCTGTAACTGACAGGTGCTGTGATAAGATAATGTTTTTTTTTTTAGTACCGGATTATAGAGTAAGTTTACGTTTCAGTTAGAACGTAACGATGCGTAGTTTTTTATTTTGTTTTATTTTTTACCTGTAAAGTAATAAAATAAATAACTATTCACATATCATTTTACGATACAGAATGACAAACTCTGAACTGTTGCAAAAGTAGAATTTCATGTATGTTATAGTCGAATATGTCACGTTTTACGGTTTCAGTAGAACAGCTTTGTCCAACTGTGTTATATTTTAAATATAAATTGTAATTATTTAACTCTATCGTATTGTGTCATGCTCGTTTTAGGATCTACTACAATATATTAAAACAACTGAAATTTTTTTTACGTATATAATGCTATCGTATAAATACGAGTATGTTCCGGCCTATTCTAAATTGTTTAAAAATAACTTAAATTTGAGTTTTCAATTTTTTAAACTTTCCTTTCTTTCCAGGATTTTTTGATTGCCAAATTTTCACGATCCGCATGATAAATTAAAATTAAAACAACCACATGATAAATTAAAATTAAAGCAACCAAAACTACAGAACAACGTCAATTTGGAAACCTGATGCTATACACCGTTGACTTCAATGAAGATGTTATTAAAGACCGCTATAAGGAGATTGACAAGTAGTATGTTCGCTTTGAGCAGGTATATGCTCCTCACCACCCAGTGAACAGCACTGCACTCCTCGAGCCCCAGTGGACCACATGGTAGCGCCAACTTTTCCGCCAACACCTCCGCGACAGTATGAAATAGGGTTAAAGAAGATGTGCACGGGATTTATAGTGATGAAGAAGTTTTAAGATATTTTTCTTTTATGCCTGTAAAGTCTGCGATGTACATATCACGTCATATAAATGACAAACTTTTAGCCAGCCCATTTTATTCGTTTTACTTCGTACACATTAGAAGAGTTGTTGATTATGAGAATAAAAAAAACTGTTTGAAAATGTAGTTATGAAAAGCATTTTTCATTTAAATGTATGCAAATTTTCGTTGCATTTTTAAATATTTCCTGGCAGAATACAAAGTATCAAATTTACATTAATTTAAGCAATTAAAAAACGGAAACTTGAAACTGTGATATATTAGTCTACAAGATTTTTCCGGAAAAATTAATTTAGGCCAAACTAGTTGTTATAAGTTTTGACGTTATCTTTGATAAATTTGGATCAATTGTTGGAAAACAACTAAATTATAATACTCTACAGGTTGTTAATATTTTACTTTTACGTCTAAACTCTTTTAATATTTTCATAACATAGTAACGTGGGCTGGAGGCTTTTTATTTTGAATATGACATATATATGTCCTTTGGGGCTGTTACTTTTATATGAAAATAAATTTATATATTCTTTTTCATATATATACATCCACAATTCCAAGTTTCCGGCAACACCAGAAGTCACAGATCAATTTTTAATTGCATGCTTACCTGTTATCGAGGTTCAAATATAAAGTGTCTCTAGGTGGAAATTGCATAATTTTAGAGTTTTTGTTATGTAAATAAATAGGAATTCATGTATTAACAATACATATTCGATAGATTAGCCCAAAGTCTGGTGTTACCATAAAACCATGTCCAAATACTTCCCACTCAACAGGACACGTCCGTACATTTGATCAAGTAACTTTGGCGCGTTGTCAAATTTCTTGTGTCCAAATTCATACACAAATTTCAATACATCTTTTAAAGTATTTAAAGATGACAAGTAATTTATATCTATATATATCTCAACCTACTGCAGTCCACTGCTGGATAAAGGTTTCCCCCATCTTGCGCCAGATATTCCTATCCTCTACTATCCTCATCCGGCCTGCACCAGCGACCGTTCGTAAGTCGTCAGTCCATCGACCGAACGGCATCTAACGCGGTCCCCACTCCGGAACTCGTAATAAGTAATTTAGTAGGTAGATTATTTATATATTGTTTGTTTCGAATCTTTAGAAAATTAAAACGATGATATTTTAAATATTTATCAAAACAATTATAACATTTTTAGTTTCTTCTTAAGTTTAATAATAATTGTTATTAAATATGAATTCTCTATTTCGGTTTTGATCACTCTCTTCTACTAACCGAACAAAAAAAATAGGAGGTTATAATTCAACGAATTTAACAGAGGTCAGAGCAAGTGCTGTGAAGAGCTCTTACTTTAAGGAGGTTAACAAACTTTATTTAACTAATGTAGAGTTGAAGTCCAAGTGTCTCTACGGATTTAACCAAAAAAGCAGTCTTAACGATTCTTTTAGTACATTTTATAGGTTTTTATTTAGCTCTAAGGACAATCTATATAATTGCAGTATAGATTTATTAATATTTGTATTTATGACTTAAATGTTACGTTGCTCGAACGCTGATGAATACAAAAAAAAAATAATTTGCTGACTAACCCTATCTTAATCTTTCTAATTGGTTGTTGGTGTGACAGACAGACAATCACTGATCTTGACAGTACTATCGTCAGTAAAATGCCAAGAACCTTAATAATGTAGTGAAAATGAGATTTCTCTTCAAAAAAAAAAAAACTTAATGTACATCGTTTATATATAAATAATCTTACAATACAAAATCATTGATATAAATATATTTCTTTTATTTGAACATTCCTAGTATACATTGTCATATCGTCGGAAGCAAGAAATATAACACAAATAAAACAAAAATAAAAATATTTGATAAATCCTGAGCCCCAGTTTGACAAACTACCAACTCAGTTATTGTTGACTGATTTAGAACATTGGATGTGTTATTTCTACTGATCAGTACATAAAAAAGATTGAGAGGTAATGATTTTAGTGTATTTTTATATATACAAAAAAAATATTAACATAAATTTTGCATAAAAATTATAATATAAACATAATATTCACAACGAGCAGTATTACATAGCAATAGTCAATAAATTGCAGCTTATATACAGGGTGTCCCGACCGGAATTGATCTATCATCTCATACATTCATCAGATAGGTAGAGTATTTAGAGCAGGTTTCGGAAATTGAATTCCTCTCCCTGCACTCACACACACCCACCACAGCTGCCAGCCCAGTGACAGCCCACAGTGAGGGCACTCCGCCGACTTAAGACTGTCAACGTGTTCCCTGAAAATATGCTTACCTAGTTCTTCTTCTTGGTGCACTGTAGCAGCTCCCTGCACAGAGACTCTGCCTATTGCAGACCACGTTTTCTGAATAATGCTGAGATGACAAAGCCGCGGCTTCGTCATCTCCGCATTCTCAACTCCAAAAATGTCTATTCCCCAGTTTCTGACACACATCTGGATATTATTCAATAGACAGAAAGTACCCTGATATGGTTATGCGAATTATTTCACATAAAAGCTATTTTCATGAACATGTCCGCCTCTTAAACAATCTTAGCCCTATTAGTTTACAACTTGAACCTAAACCAACTATTAGTCAACTAATCTATCATTAACAATATAATCGGGAAAATATCGAAAGATTCACCGCAAGCTTAAAAGACCCTCAGCTGTTGATAAATTTATACAACTTCCGACTTAAAGTATTTACATAAGACTAACTTGTCAGACTTTCGACAAAGATTACTAGATTACTTTTGAGAATAAATTTAAAAGCAAACTTTCACTTTTTTACGGTATTATTCGATAAGTTGTTGTATTTATTGGTTTTAGAGACGATCTTGAAAATACGTTTCTGTTGTTCACGCGGACTAATTCAATAACGAACTGTCTCACAAAATTTTCAAATACGACTTTATTTGCCCTATTCAAAAGCACGACTTAATTTATATATACCAATTTTAGTTAATTGGTGTTTTCGTTTAATTTTACGGTCGGTTAACACGTAACGTTGTTAAAAATGTTAGTGCCGAACTGTTACTTTTTATTCTATCAATTTTACGTTTGATAGAAATTCGTGAAGCGTTCTCTCGATACGTGCTGGGACTGTAAAATTCCACTTATAAAAGACGTCCCTGTGGCATTCGCTTATACCATAAACATGTAATAAATATAAGAGCTGGTTTACATATAACCCATCGATCTTATCAGTTTCATGAAAGGGCTTTCTTTCATGAAGTATAAATAATTATGAAAAACGCATTTCGTTTATTTATTTGCATTAAATTATCTGCATATTTATTTAGAACTATTGAAGTAAAGCCGAGATTATTAAGTTTCAAATGCCTAAAACACCTTAATATTGATAAAATAGAACTTCACATTTAAATGTATAAAGATATGAATTTAAAAGGTTTATTTAGACGGCGCTTAAGATTCGCAATTAACACGGAACAAGTTATTTTGAATCTTAATTAAACAGGTATTTGTAAATTTGTCTGTTGTCTTCACCGCAGTAGCGCTGTGCTTTGAACATTATTACATTAGGATCTGGATATTAAATTAAATTAACGTTATTTGTTTGTCTGTTTGTATTTAAGTGAATAATTTTTCAACTAAAGAACGATGAAGATAAATTGATTATTTGAACAATTGCTTTATAAATATTTGAATAAGCAAGCGCGAGTATATGTTTGTAAAATATTATTAAATTTATTACATAAATGTTAAGTTTATTTAAATATAACAAAATTTAATGATAAATAATTCTTAAAAATTTAATGTTATGTCACGCTTTACCTATATATATTCATGCTTCAAACTGAAATAACAAATGTTATTTTATCTCTTTCATTCATTTTCTTCCTATATTATTTTATTTCTTATTAATCTTTAGTAAAGTAGAAGTATAATTTAATTCATTTTTCAAACAAAAATATGTCATCAACTTTGGAGTATAGAGTTAGATAAATTCTGTCAAATGAAACTTTGGGAGTAAACATTACCGTCAGCAAAAAAACAAAGTAAATCCAATCTAGGTTTGAAAAGCAGCCGTAAACAAATTTACTACCTATCAGAATTGGGGCCGTTCTATTTACCTACTTTTGGATACCAATATTGAATTTGAATATTGGATAGGTTGTTATCGGCTTATATTAAATTTTACACAAAAAGTTTATCTTTTACGTGTCTCGTTCCGTTACTAAAGCGTAGCTCATTTTGTATAATTACTTCTTTATGCATAAAAGAATTGAGTGGTTTAAAAAATATTTAAGAAACAAGAGGTTTTGATGGCATTTTATACCTGCGTGTGGTTGATGGTAGGATAAGTTTGTAATACCTTCTAAAAATTTTATAAAAAAAAAATTCTTCAATTGTCTGAATTGAGTTCGATTCAGCTGTATTTTTATAAAAACTTAAATAAGTTTTTAGTAAAATATTGTTTTCAATTGTCTGAATTGAGCTCGTTCAGCTGTATTTGAATAAAATAACGTTCACGTAAAATGTTTATTTTTTATAATCTTTTATTTAAAACTAGAATCATAACAACTAACGTATAGAATATTCTGCACATTGTTGGAGAATTCAGTTTGTAATGTATAAATAAAACAGCAATTTGGTGCTTTTAGCCCAAAGCGAATAAATCATCCTTCACTTAGATGCACGACCAGAGAGCAGACACCTTTGAAACATTTATACATTTCAAGTTACAAGGGAAATCAAAAATACATTTATTGTATTTTTTATATGTAATTTTTCTAACCTTTGTGTTAAGCCAAGATAAATTAAAATATTCCCATGGCGTTAGTACAATATTCAGTTGGAAGGCATTTGTAGTTTATGTCATTTGAATTATACCTGTTATGACAGCAGCCAAAGCGCACACATATTTAATAATCTAGTTGAATTCAGCTATAAATTTAGATTTAAACAAACTAACGTCTACTACGTACGTCTATGTCTGGAATCCTCCGTCTACTGCATGAGCTGCAGCTCCTCCTTCGACTGAATTCTAGTAATTAATAAGGCATTTATTCAATTTATTGATGAATTTGGCAAACGGCATCTGTTAACACAAAACTATGTGGGAATTTATAAGAAATAATGTTTTTTTAAGTGTTAAATGTAGGATATTCTAAATTTAATTTAAAAAAACCTTTAAAAAATTACATATCCTTCATATAAAATAAACCTTTAATAAATGAACCTTGAACCTGAGAATCTACTATTTTGTATTTCATTCGTCTCTGGCCGACACTATCTATCACTGACAGAGAGAGTCTGAGACACCTTATGGAAATACAATTTCAACAGAATAAATAAGCCGTCTTTATCTCACAGCCCCGTGCTACTTTCAGATAAAATAAACTAACTTTGAATATGTCATTTTCAAAGTTTGTTTATTTTATCTGAATTTGTTGCAAGTTATTCAAGCTTACTGCGAGTAAAAATTCTTAATACGATTTTTCCGTTCCTCAAATAAGAACTACTCCAATTCTTTCAAACTTATACTTACATTACGTTATATATATTTCATGCTAAATTTTATTTCATTCATAAAATTCTAAGATTATCTAGCTAGATCGGAACTAAGCAATCTTAAAAGGAAAACTATTTAAAATAATGCAAAAATATATATAAGGTCATTCAAAAAACCGTAAACAATTTAGTATTAAACAGTGAGGTGATATTAAAAAAAATATACCATTTACTTAAACATATTTAAGATATTCCTTTAAACGCCATTTCAACAGTTACGATCTTAGCTTAAAAATCTAACATTTTTTATATTTAATTGCTTAGGTGATAACGAAAGTGAAATAAAGCAAGCGGAAGCTCGACGAATATAACATAGTTCAGAGCAAGAGGTTTTGAGTGCCCTTACCTTACGGATGTTAATAAAGTTTACTTCTTCAAATGAAACCCAAGTGTCTCTACGGGACTACTAGGAGTTTACTTAATAGGAGCTTTTAAGTTATCCTTAAGTAGTCTTATAACTGCCTTTTTATTAAAAGCTAAGGAAAATGTATCTAATTGCAGTACAGATAAATTATATTTACATGACTTTTCAGGGTCAGACAATGAGTCACAAAAAAAGTAATCTACGATAATTTTTACGTGTTAGTACTTTAATACTATTTATACGTACGTATTGTAAGTAAGCTGTTGCCTGCTTCTTCGTTTGCTTTTGATATCTATATTTATTTAATATTTATAGAAATCTACACATATTAATTTATTTTCACTCCTATTCTTTTTTTTTACTTTCCGTAGTGGAGTTCCACGAAATCATTTCTGTACACACTGACATAATATTTGAAGCTTACAAAGGGATATTTTATCTTTCTCACAAATTGACTTAGTTAGCTTAACTGTATTGTCTTTAGTTCTTTATACCAATTATAGTTATAGTGGGGTGAAACATTTTTCTGCATTCTAAATAATTTAAACTAAATAGTAACAAGAAGATTATATTTATTCCATTACAAATAATACATTACAATAGAATACATTAATTTAAATTATTTATAATTATTAATTTGACGTGTATTATTTTTTACATAAATATTGAAATCTGTAGTCATTTTAGTGGATTTGTATTGTGATTATAACTAATTGATATTATATGAATATATTTTCGCATCTAACGTTATAAATAGTAAGTTTAAAGTCCTTCACTGCTTATTGTTGTAGGATGATCTTATTGCTTTTTTTGTACAATTATGTGTTATAAATAACAAATTTAATATGTAGAGTCATTTTAAGATACTTCAGCCATAATGTAGCAGCTTTAAGAGTTCAATTCATCACACTCAACGAAACGATGAACTTATTTTGTATATTGGGATCTTAAAAATGTATAATACCAATAATAATACAATAACTTTTGTAATAAAATAGTACAGATTAGATTTTTTTATCACAAAATAATATTTGTCGAAAGTCCAACACGTTAGTCTTATGGAAATTACTTTGGGTCCGAAGTAGAATAAACTTCTCAACTAAAGGTCTCCTAAGCTTAATATTTTCGCAATTATAATTATTATACATTGCAGTTTTTTGGCTACAACTGAGCATTGCTAATTATTTACGAGTTAATATTATGTATATTTTCTTATATTTATATCAGATTTCTTTTATATTTGCTCAACTTTAACTTAAAATATATCAAAATTATTTGAATTTGCCGTATCAGAATAAAACATTCATGTTTTATTTCAGTTAACAGTAACCGAGTAGGTGGTTTGTCAAATTGGGGCTCTGGATTTACCTTTTTATTTTATTTCATTTTAAATGCTACGTTCAATTGTTAATACCTATGTTATATATTAATTGCTGCGTTTTTAAATAACAAAAAATATATTTTATATTGATATTTATTGAATAGAAATTATACATTTTTCAGTATTGTAAGATTATTCATATACGAATTGAAGTAAAATTTTATAAGATTCTTGACATTGTACCAATATTTGGAGCATTCGTACTCACGGAAAAACAATAAATGTATATTAGTTAGTTTGTGAGTTTTTAGAATAGAAACGAATATTTGAATTAAAATATTGTTGAACCTTTTTGCCTTAGCAGGGCTAACAGTTACAGTAAAAAAAATATAGGTATATTTGTTAATTGAAATTTGTTACGAAATTTTAATTACATAGAATAAGCACCTATACCGAGCGTCAATAAACTAATTGTTTTACGTGACTGGGTCTCTTGTTTTTAAATGTAACTAGTTAATTGAGTAACATAATATATACGCTTAATAACTTGCTATGAAGTGTGAAGAATGAATGAAGAATGAATTTTTATGAAAAATGATAAAATTAAAATTCTCTCAATATATCGTAAATATCGATGGTATCAGCTCTTCTTCACTAAACTTGCAAAGTGAAAGGCCAAAGTTCGAGAATTTTCAAAAAGCGGTTGATTCAAGCCCCCTCGGAGTTCAAGTGGTTTCAATTTCGGACTCGAAACTTTCATTTATTTCTCTTATGTAAGTTGCAAAGAATTTAAATGTGGCATTATGAGAATAATAGGTAAAATAATACAAAAAATATTTAACATGTATTTCTCTTGTTTGTTTTTATTGCCATCCGGTAATCGTTATACCTAAATCTTTTCTCAAGTAAGCCTTGTATGAAATAAGTAATCAGCGTTGCCAAAAAAAACTTCCAATAAAAACTGCCAGCTTTAATAAAGTTAAATACACGTGAATTCTGATGCATTAAAATCCTAATAGTTTTTCAAATTAATATTCAATACGTTGTAAATTTTAATATGATTAAATAATAATAATAAATAAAATCTTTCACCGTTTTTGAAAGAAAACCTTTTAACATTGTGGTTTTTGAGTTACAATAGGCCTACTTTTGGTAAGTGCGTCGTGCACTCAAACTTGAAGGCGACACTCTCGAGAAATATTGCTTATTTTTACATATCAATTTAGAGAGCAGAAGGTCGTTTTTTGAACATATCTGCTCTCTCAATTTAAAAAACTATTGACCGTTGTTTCAACGTGAAATATTTTTTTCAAATAAAGTGGATTTGCACTGGATCGATACAATATGGGTGCGATAGAACGTAAAAAGCAGCTTATAGTAATTCCTCTATTTTATATTTATATTTCATGGGCGCGCGTTTACGATCAAATCAGGCATCATCCTTGAGAAAAGGAAATATAAAAAATATTTAAATTTTTATTCTAATAATAAATCAATAAAATAGCCTTTATTTCTCTAACATTTATCTAAATTTTACACTAATCTTAATTTCTAAAGACATGGGCCTCCTTGTCAGGTTGTCCTAAGACATAGGCCTCCTCCAAACTCTTCCATTGGAATGTATCCCTAGCAGACTGTCTCCATTTCTTAGACAAGTCAGCCCCCACCTCTGTAATAATAATAATAGATACATTTAAATTGAATATAATATAAAATTAATAAAAATGTTATCAGTTTAAGATTTATTTTGGCCGAAAACCTAACGCCATCAATTCATCCTAAAACTGATAAAATACTGATAATAAACCAATCTAAGTGACGTATTTTGATTCTCTCTGAAATATATTTATATTTTATGCTATAGATTATTACTATTTATTGTATTACTTTCCTTTTGCAACAAAATTTATCGCCAAAAAAACTATAAAAGATTTTCGGACTCCAAAACCGTGACGAGAGCGAGGAATTTTCAAGAATTGTACTAAGTGATCCTGACTGCGCTTTTTCCAGCACAGCACCCGTCTGTGGCCTTGACCTGGAACAGAGTGGACATTGCCAGAACTCAGATCTTTGTGTATGAACAGTTATAGGCTCTATGGGTTTGTTATATTATAATATAACTGATAAGTAGAGCAATGCCAGTTTTTGACCTTTTCGTAGTATTTTATTAGGTAAACTTAGGATTGATCCCTTTTTAATCCCCGTATCTCCATTTCATAGCGAGCTCATAAATTATTCATTTAAACAAATTTGAGCATTTTGTAACAATCAAATATGCCAGCTGGACGAAATTACTTTCATTTACAGCGACCTTCAGCTACGCTCCAAGCGCCTACGAATTCTTATATTTGTGTGCAATAATGGTATAGGTTTTATTTATATAATATATGTTGTTTACCTCCAGGTAACCTCCAGGTAACTTTATATCCATATAAAGTAAAAGTATTTAACAGTACTATCAAGAAATGTTTTTGGCTGTCACACCAAAACCAATAGGAGAAGTTAAGACAGGATTTGTCAGTAAATTAGTTATTGTTTGTATTAATCAGCGTTCGAGCAACGTTTAACATTTAAGTCACATATACAAATATTAATGGGTATATAATAAATATGTACTGCAATTAAAAAGTTTGCTCATAGCATTAAATGAATGCGTTACAAAAATACTTAAGGATTTGTTAAAAGTACCTTTTCAGTAAGCGACCGTTCTTGTAATCAGTAGAGACAGTTTGGTTTCATCTGAATGTACATTACCATTAAATAAAGTTTTTTAACCTCCTTTAAGGTTCAGAAAAATCCACATCATCTCAAAAATATAAATCATTCTTTAATTATTTTACCAGTATCATCCAATATCTTGTATAAATATTTTTTAATATTTTCAATCAACTTTTTGCACAGTTTGGTCGCTTTTATAACAGTTTAAATTCAAATTGCATACACAATGGATGCTCGAATTTAGATTTTTTTTTTGTAATTTTCTTTGATACTTCTGAAATGTATGAATGTTTGAAAGGTGAGTCCGGTCAGTAGCCCTGTCCCGCTCCGTGCTACAAGCGAGGTCGCTCAATGATAATATTCGCTTTGCGCTCGCACAAAGTCACTGGCACAAACACTATTTATACTTTACAAACTATATTTCCCAACAATGTGCAAAATGTGCGCGAAGTCAGTTGCTATGCAAAATAAAATACAGAGAAATAGTTTCTATGAAGATTATATTTTCTAAACTGAATTCATTTCAGTTTTTAGATGATAATTTATTCTAAAAACTTTAACATATATTAATCTGTGCTCAGGTTAGAGTGGTGAAATGACTAACTTTTTCTATATAAAAGATATAACCACAAACACAATTTACACACAGTACCTGTTTGTAAATATCAAACCTCTAGATTCTGAAATATTAATATTAGATCAAACTGTGTTATTAAAGTATGATTAAAAAGATTGATTGCAAATTCAATACGATTTAAACATTTTAGGAAGGTCATTGGGTAATTATTAACAAAAATAGAGCTTTTTACAAGAAATAACTTTAATATTTTCATTAGAAAATCTGTCAAGGTATTAATTCTATTCTCCGATTTAATCTTTTCTGAGATAAAGAAAAATTTTTTTAATTTAAAATTGTGAGTCTAAATTAAAGGAATAATTCGTCTTTGATCAAGATATATTTATGTGAGATGAAATTATTAATTAACTTAGATTTATTAAATAAGTCCGATGATTTCAGTTCTGTAAGAATTCTTGTTAATTTAATATGATTTTATTTTATTTTAATAAAACACAAACAAAATTAAAAACAGGCGACAAATAGTATAGTATAGTTTCAAACTTTCGTGAACCATGACTATTATATTTATATTTACCCGGCTGTATTCACGTAGATATTGAATCGGAATGTGCCCGGGGTTTGAAACTAGTCGGGCACTTTAGCATTGTTGGTTGTCCGGAAGAAATTGATACTTAGCGATAAGGCTGCCTTATTGTTTTTTGTGTCAATTGTATTTTGAGATCTTTATGTATGTGTACGTATGTAAAAAAAACAAAATAAGCATAAGAGAATAAAATCTTAAAACCTTTTCTTCCAACTCTATTTCATGCTATACAAGGGTGTTCGCAGAACAAATGGCGTTACCATGTGCTCTGCCGGGGCTCGCGGAGTTCAGGGTTGGGTACTGGCTACCCCTGTGGAAATAAGCATCTACCGACTCATAGAAAAAGTACTACTTGAGAAACTACTGCTTCTACTTCAGGTTTCTGCCGCCGGTCTCCCTCACGATTACCATAATACTGTTGGAAATGCAAACCGTGACTTAGACAAGATTGACACTTGAAGTGAATCCTATTAATTTCGTATTAATCCAAAAAAACTCAGATTGCATTATTGGGTGGTCGTTAGCAGCTTAATAATATTGTACGGAATGTATTACCCTACACCCGACCCGCCACAACAATTTTGGAGATTAGCCCATTCGTTAAAAATTTGGAAAATGTTTGTTACTATTGGTGGCCTTAGACGCTAGAAAAATTTCTTTACGTTTTTTTTTTACATTTAACTAAGTGGTTGCTTGACTACTTTCCACCTGATGGTAAGTGGAATGTAGTCATAGGTGGTAAGACGCATCAACTTAGGAGCAGCCTATTCACTCTTAGCTTGAAGACACCCACCTTGGAAATACCGACGCAAACTATGCCAGTCCTTCGCTGTACGAATTAAATAAGATGCGGCAAAACGTTTCATACAGACAGATGGAATGTCCACAACAAAAGGATGGATGCTCACCGTGCGTCGGAACGTCCGGTGATGGAAAGGGGATGGGGGAATCACATAATGCAATTCCTTTACTCATTCTCTCCTCTCTCTCTTAACTCTTTTATACTATGCTGACCCTGCCTATCCTGATCTTTCTGTGGGACAACTTGACAAACTGGAGCACCTTCAAACTGTTGCATTAGGCTTATCTTTGGATTACGTAAATTTAATCGCGTGTCCCAGTTTAGAGCGCTTTAAAATGGCTGCTAATCAGATTTAAGAGATACGACGACGACTCGTATCTAAACATGCTAATGAAAGGCAAAATCTGAGATCATGTAAAGATAACAGTTTACACAACCCTTCTAGGCTATTATGATATTATGATAACTTACTTGTAAATCCGTGGCATTGTGGAATGATCTCTGACGATTGAAATCCGATATTCAAGATCACTCTTTATATTCAAAAGTCGTTTGTTTACTCATTACCTATCTATAATTATTATTGAAAATATTATTGCACATATTTTATTATTACAGAATATATGTGCAAAATATGAAATACATGGCCAGTAAAAAATAAGATAATTTGTTATTCTATTGTACCTTTTTTTTGCGTTCCTCTAAACATATCCATGAGTGTATAATGTATATATATCATTTTTATAATTTAAATATGTCTTACTCTATATGAGTAGTAATTTATATTAGAAATATGGTAATAAAAAATATTTGCAATAAAGATTATATATATATATACTTGTTAATTTCATTAGATAACAAGTTTATTAAAGTCATCGGGAATCGCATTAGATTTCCGAATTTATGCGATCCAAAACAGGGTAACTCGGCAATCAGAAGATCCAGGAGAAGTTGAATAGAAGTTGAATACAAGTTGAATGTTGGAAAGGCTGAAAAATTAAACAAAAATGGGAAAATATGTTATAACATCCTACACGATATTACCTGCTGATATAATAGTCTTTGTAATTGGCTGCCTGTTCCGAAATTTTATTACATTGTTAGACAACGGACCAGGGTCGTAATATTAGTAGTATTACATAGGTAGTTTGTTGTTACAGTACCTTCTTTTAGCTTTGATTTGTAGACTACTATATTTTATTTTGTGGTTTTGAGATAAGGAACGAAAAGTGCGTCACCGGCAGATGGACTCATAAGAGTGAATCCATGAGAAGACTCATATAATCATCGTGTTGATGGTGTAACTCGTTGTGGCACATATACTTCTAATTAATACTTTTCTATCATCATCTTTAATAATATTTTTAATGATATCAATGATCACTCTCGTCAGGTTTTTTCTTTTTATGTTTTATTAATTGTAGATCCTAAAACGTGCCTGACACAATGGTGTAAGAGTAAAATGGGTCTAATTTACATACAAATTATAACACACTTGAACAAAACTGTTGTACTGAAATTAAAACTATCAAATTCAATAGAAAAAAGAGTAAAAAAACTACAGACAGAGTAGAACATGTCTCCACCAGGTTTTCCATCTTCAAATCAAAGCGGAAATAGCCAAATATAATCAGTACAGATAAATAAAGAAGACAAACTAATAATATTCCATACATCTTCAGAGCAATTACAATGTAACGTAAGAAAATTCTATAATCTAATTCTTTTGCATTTTTTTTCTTCTTATAACAGCCGCTGTCAGTTGAAGATTGCTTTGTCAACCCTAATCTGTTCCAGTCCGTTATGTTTATGTATACCTATCATTTTTGTTTTATTCATTTTGAAAATTTTTCCGCCAATGATATTCGCTAATTCGTTGAAATTCGTACATGGCTGAGAGCATGAAGTAAAAAATATGCTATTTCTGTAGTGATGTAACATTTCAATCTTCAGTACAATTTAGTTTTATCTATATATTCATTTAATATAATAAAACTTTGAAATAACTAACTTATATAACAATTCAACTGGCAAATTTATAATTTTATTCTCGAAGGAATTCCTGAAAATACGAATTGTAGCGTGGCAATCATTAAATCAAATAGTTTAGTTATTGATACGTACCACACTGTTTAAAAATACGCATTTAAATTTCATTTAAAAACAAAATAGTGCAGCTAACAATTTCTTTTTTTTAACTTCACTAAAATATATCACAATAGCAACCCAATATATATATTTACAAATAATAACCATTCCACCTCCAGAGTGTAGAGATCAGATTGCGTAAGTTAGACGTGGCAGAACAGACTATCGACTACCTTAGTGAACTACCGTTTTATGATGGCCCTCTCGTTGCTAGTGAACCGTGGGGAACCACGGTTCACTAGCAACGAACGGTCAGCCGTATTTCCAAAGTGTCGGTGGAAACCGACACTTTGTAAGCTGGAGCTGGAGCACGGCTGACCCCTTTGTAAGCTGGAGGCACTCGACTGCGGCTGATCCCAAGAACGGAGGATTTAATTAAGTAATAGCTTTACTTTCATTTAATATTAATTTTCAAAGCACGCACACAGCTTTAATGCATTGAGGACAATGGAAATATTTAGAAATACCCGCGTCAATTAATGTTGATTAAGATTTAAAATTACCTGTTTCTGTGTAAATAGCGATTCTCAAGCGCCATCTACATTAAACATTAAAATTAATATCTTTATACGTTTAAGGATAAAGTTTTATGTTATTGATATTAGGGTGTTTAAAGCATTCTAAATAAAAAAATCTTGGATTACTTTAAATGGTCCTAAATGTATATGTTAATAAATTGTTAATAATAAATAAACGACATGTATTCTAGATATAATTAATTTTATTTGACATAAATTAATTAGGTATAATTTCATGAATGGGTATATAGGAATATGGGTTTTATACAAACTTGCTCTATATTCGCCTGCTTTTATATTTATTACACTGTTTAAGTTAACGGAGCGAATGCCACAGGGGCGTGTTTTAGGGCCTGAAATTTATAGTCTGAGCACGCCTTCCGAATTTCTAGTTTACTTAAAATTGATAAAATAAAATAATAATGCTTTTTAATTCTAATACATTAAGGTTAAATATTAAAAATAATTAAAACCCCTTATATATTGATAAAATTGAAAAATATCAATGGAAATAAATATATTTAAAAATTATCATGAGATCCATGTTTGTCGAAAACGTATGCCGAGTAATTTATCGTTAAACTGATTAAACTACGTATTTTGATGCTTTAGTTAATATTCAAATAGTCAATGAAGCGTGTGGTTTTGAATAGATCCAGATTGAGAGTAGGTTGTTCCGTGAATAAGAGCTCTAATCAGGATCTTTCAATTAACCCAACAATCCGGTACGGAAACCTTTTACAATACATTTGCTTGTGGAAAGTGGGTCATATTTTAGTATAGGTCACAAGTAATTGCTCAATTCATTGATTAGTTAAAAGTCTATTGCAATTTGTAATGAATATCCAACAACAAACATGTAGGGTATATTGAAAATATCTTTACTACATACAATTTAAAATGAATCCAATTTATTATATCCTAACGTTTTTCTAGATATTTTTTCTTCCTGGTAAACTGTAAGTTTTATGAAAACTAGGGGTGTTCCAAGTGAAAATGAAATTCAGGATCAAATTATAAAGCTAATTGTTTTTGATTATATCAAGAAAAATTTGAAGTTTAGACATTCAATCCGTAAAAAAATGCTTTAATATTTTTTTAGTGTTAATAAGAGGATTACAATTGAAACTTTTTAAATGCAACTTTTGTTTTTAATATTGGTGTTGCCAATATAAAGTCTGTTTTGTGTACTCCGCGGGAAATACAAACGTGTTTTTTAAATTTTTTGTGAAATACCACAATATTTCTGCTTAAAATACTTGAAATTACATATAATAAGGTAAGTATATCAATAATATTAACATATTAACGTAGCATGGTTTGTTTTGTCCCACCTGTGACATTACACCAGGCCAATGAATATGCTCGTGTGTTACAATCGGTAAATGTATTTATCATACGAGCTTATAAACTGGCCTCATATGTAACCATTTGTTACATAAAAAAACTTGTTCACAAAAACATGGTGATTTCTCGTTTTTTCCAGCATTGCATCGAACCGCGATGGCACACCTCTTTGTCAAACAACTATTAACCGTAACTTGTTTGAATACCTACCCTACACTTTTTTAAAAATAAATGTATAAATAAAACCAATCTCAGTATGTCAGAACTTCAACAATTATCCACTTATACATCCACATATATAATTATATTATTTATTCAAATTATGTATTTTGATATATTAAATTAAGTATATAGTTCCTTAAAGGCAGGATTTTTTAAATATTTAAATTATTTACGTCAAAAGCATAAATAAATCTGAAACAATCAACACCATTAGATATTAATACATTCAACAAAGTTACTCAACCAGAAAAAAAACACGATAAAGAAATAAAAACAATACAAATTAAGTATTCTTTTTATTATACATAACTAATATTTATCACATTTTTGTGAAGCTCATTATAAATTCAACTGACGCGTTATAACACAAAGGGACGAACACATTTTATTACTTGTAAAATCTGTATGTAGGTTTTATGAATATAATTGTAGTTGAAGCTGAAATGGAATCAAAAAATATATAGTTCATATTAAAAAGCATATAAAATGAAAGAATTTATATTTTATATTAAAAATAAAATGTCGGCAACCTAAATTACTAACACTGCTATGAAACTTACAACAACATATTATAGAAGTTTCTTAACAATAACTTCTTGGATATTTTTGTTTTCATTTTACTGATTTAGTTTGTGTTTCAAATAATTAATCCAAGTTATTCAAAATTAACATCAGAACTTATGAGAACAATTAGTTTGAACTTAATACAATTTACATTAACCAAACAATCCCTTCAAGTTCCTTCAAGTTCCTGCTCTTTAAGTTCCTGAGAATTTGAAGAGCAAAAACTGGAACTTATAAATTTCAGTTCAGATTAAAATCTAAAAATATATGTACATATTTTGTTGACATTCACCAATATCTATGGAAGCTGAAAAACCTAGAAAAACTTCGCAATAACTCCACCTGCTAATAATTTAAAATTATACGAGGAGAGTTAGAAACTCTATTTAAATTTATGATAAAGTAAAGAAAAAGTTTTTACATAATATTTTATTTGTAGATTAACATATTGTTCCACTGATTTACAGTATTAGTGAAGATGGACTCCATGCCGTCTTCACCGGAGATATATTCTAAATGTACTACTGTATACACCAAATTAATAACTAAAAAGATATGAAGAAAATTTTATAACCACCACTCCCCCGTCTAGAGTGCAAAGTTCAGTTCAGTTAGAAGATGTGGCGGAACTGACCATAAAGTACGAAACAGTCATGGCGACTCATCCGTCGCTAGTGTACATCCACTGACACTTTGAACAGGGACTGCCAGTGAATCCAAGAATTAAAAAGTTGTAAATATTTTACTGTATATGAAATACATTATTTATAGCAGTTTATTTGATATCAACATGTTGTATATTATTTCCTAATCCACTTGATAATTATTTATTTATTATTTTATTTATTTATTTATGTACCAGATTTGATGAAAGTAAAAATACAAAAGGAAAGAAAATAATAAATTGGATTAGCTTATCTCTAAAAAGAGATCTCTACCAGCTACCCGTGAGAGTGACTGAGATGATTTTAAAGGGCAGAAATAGTTACACACATATATAAACTTATGACCTAAACAATTTATATAAATATATATAATAAATAATTAAGTAGACTAAATAAATGTACCAATAATACACATATATAAGTATTATTAGTATTAATATAAAATATAAAGACAAACGACATATACCTATAATAAATACATAAATATATATAATTTTATATCTGGGAGAGATAGAAAAGCTTTAATCTTCGTTTGAAAGACAAGACCGATGGGCTATTTTGAACGTGACTAGGTACGGAATTCCATAACCGCGCTGCTTGTATAGTGAAGGATTTGGAGAAAGAAGTTGAATTTAAAAACGGCACATTAAAGGTTTTTGCTTTGACACAGGACCGTATGGGACGACTACTTGGTGATGACAGATGAAATCGTTCGTATATGTAAAGGGGAGCTAGATTAGTAAATATTTTATACAGCGCGGTTAAAACATGCATATTCCGGCGAAGGCGAATAGAGAGCCACTTAAGTTTACGTCGGGAATCTGAGATATGATCAAACTTGCGCAATCCGGAGATAAACCGAATGCACAAGTTTTGAAGGCTATGTAATTTATTAAGCAGCTCCTCACTAGCATCCAGGTAGCAAACGTCGGCATAGTCGAGGATGGGTACTAGGAGGGAATGTGCTAGCAAAATTTTCGTTTTCAAGGGAAGGAAATTCTGCAGACGCTTAAGGGAATGGATTGACAAGTGCACTCGTCGACTTGTATCATTGACTTGTGCAGTCCAGTTAGTTAGTGTTCGTCATCGTCATCGTCAGACCCAGATTTTTTACAACATCCGAAAAAGAAATCATTGAATTGTTGTACATGTACAACTTTAGGGAGCTGGTTAAGATGTACTTTATTCTGAAGATATTTGCTACCAATGAGAATGGCTTGTGATTTTTGGGGATTAACAATGAGACCGAATGACTCAGTCTATTCTTTTATTAAGTCAAGGTCCTTATTTATTATATTATATTTATTATTTTTATTAACATTACCGGTGATATCTTTATCGCACTTTCTTATTTATTTCATCGTTGTGATAAAACGGATTTCCAGAAACTTCCAAATAATAAATAGTCTTTGTAACTAATTTTCCGCTTGTTTGTATTTTGTGATCAGTTTTTGGAGACTTATTTATATCAAATAAAGCAACTTCTGCCCCAATTAACTCATCCTTATTAATCGTTTCACTTTTATATTACCACATCAAAAAAGATCCGCAAAATTATCCTAGCTAAGTACATTATTTTTTGCTGAAGTCATAAAATATTTCTTAATCGTTTTTTGAACTGAAAATGTTCAGAAGTTTAGTGACTTTAAGAAACAATACCAACTAACGACTTCATCTGCCTTTGCTTTGACTTGTTATAAAATTTTGTGCATGGAAAAATATTTATTTTTGATTTATTTCTAAAGTTTTATGTATTCTGAGATGTAAAATCGTACTGAATAGTATTGATTTTTTGATAAATAGATACTGACACCAAAGTAAAAATAACGTTTCAATAAATATTTACCTTTTGCATCAACTTACGCAACACGACCACACCTAAGTAAAAATAACGTTACCCTTCAAGTTTAGCATAATCCAGTTAATTTTAATAAGCTCCAAATTTGTTTCGCCGCAGTGGCTTCAAAATGCAAATGTGCCTATTAAGCTCGGTTGTTAGCGACACAGCGACAAAATCTTTTTTGTGGTCTGAAATAAATTTGAAATAACTTCTTACTCTTGTCTTAGACGGGGATAAAGTTTTTGATTTAAATCTATTTAGAATATAAAACAGTTGATATTCTCGGTTGAAATGAAATGAAAAAGCTGTCAAAAGAGGAGGACAGGGTCGCCTCGCAACCTTAGTAATTTAGGGTTTCGAGTATAATTATAATAAACATTATTTTACATATAATGAAGAAACTAGAAATGCAATAATAAAATAAAAGTTGTGTAACTTGTTACTCAGGGTAGAGGTGAGATGATTTTTAAATTTTACTGGCCATAGCTTAGCCATTTTAGTTTGGCAAATATACTTTGAAAAAAAACAGTACATTTTTCTAAATACACTAGTTCATTCATAAAAACTAGAATATTAAACGTTGGACAATGAAGGGAATACAAAAAACTTTTCCATTATTAAAAAAAACGAGCATTTCCTTAAAATCAAATTAGGAGAATGACTTTTCAAATTTTTAACCCCTCCTGCGTCGCATTTGCCTCGAAATGTCATTATTAGACGCGATCTACTTACATTAATGACGTAACACGTCACCGATTATTAAAAATATATGTTTCGTGAACATGAGCTACTTTATAAAGCTAGTGTCAAGTACCAACGGATTTAATCCTTTAATATCTTATCTACTTATATTGTCATCCTGTGATTTTTAGAAGTAATTTTCCTGGTGGTATATGGATATCTGTTCTATAACCGTGTATCTTCTATGACGTTGTCTACTAGGTTGCTAGTATTCCCAACGTTTAAGTCCCGTCTTGCGATAACCCGCTGCCACTAACGTCTTTGATCGATGTTCGAAATACGTTCATTGATTACATCGAGGCTTAATCGAGTCAGCGTGAGTACAGAGGGGATGAAAAGCTGTCACCGCTACGTTCACTCTCCTTGCGGTGTTTCCCATTCAATATATTATGCGAGTTTGGTTTTTATGAAAAACAAATTAGTAAGAATGTTAGATATTTGCTTAAACCATATTTATGGAGATAAATTTACTTTAAAAATAGCTGTGCACACGTCTAACTTATTCCGATGTCAAAAAGTTTGTTTTTTTTGTAAAAGTATAATAAATTCACTCAAGATAACCTCTTTATTATTGAAATGTCTCCCGAATGACATAACACAGTATTGACTACACGATATATTATCGTCAGTGAAAATATTGACAAATTAATAGCTAATTGGGTGAGTGACTTTACCAATTATGTCAATATCAGTTGCGAAATACAAATACGATATTCCCACTACATATTGTCACAAATCCAAAGTTTCAAATTAAACGTCAAACACACTATTCACAGTAATTCTGTTTTTGCAAAACATTTCAGCTTACGCATTTTTATCTTTTTACCACTTTGTTCGAATCTATTTAAGGTATATTTATTAACTTATCGCTAGTAAAGTAACAACGCATAAAATAGTCTAAACGTGTTGTGTTCTTCAAATTTGAGTTACTTTATTAGTGTATTAAATGAAATATCAAGGGAATTAGGTAGTCTTGCCCTCGGACGACCTCACCGGGCACGACGTGAACAGCCCACACCAGAAGGTAAGCAATTCTCCTTGCGTCACTCCAAAGCTATAACGGACAAGAAATACTCTCAATTCTGTTTTTCGTAAAATTGATTCTGAACCTCCGTGAATTCTACTTAACAAGTCCATCCAAGCGAAACTTATTAAATTACATTAAATTAACTTTGTGGGGGAAAATATATTACTAATATTATTTTGGATACCCCTATTTATTTTTATGAAATTGATATTTTTAACTTTACGGGGAATTAGCTTGATAGATCGTTGTATAATGTGTACTACCCTTAAATTTTGTTTGCACCAATTTAGTTTACAATTAGGAACATAGAAATATTTTTTTCATCACTCACTCTATCGGCAGACAAGTTCTCAATGTTCAAAATTTCCCATCATCATGCATGTTTATTTTTTTTATTCTTGTTGTTCGGAGACGCTTCAGGAAACAGCAAGTTCGATACTTATTTGACGAACTAAAATTTTTGTTTAATCTCAATAAAAACATCCTCTATATAAACTATGCTATTCGCATTGAATACATTGTTTTGTGCTGTCAAAATTAATTAAATTTCTTGACGACGTTTTCGGTAAGAAGCTGCATTCAGACAGCCTCCAGGTTTGTATTTACTGGTTTAATTACAGAAATAAATGTACAATACATTTTAATCATAAAATGCTACATAATTTGGCATTTAAATTTATTTCCTTATAATAAAGATGCAATAAATTCTAAACAAGCAATATCCTGATACTTATTTAGTTTCCCTTCATATTGTAGTTGCTTAGATCGAAGGACAGGCGGAATAAAGGAGCTTTGAAGTCTAGATTTTAATAAGTCATCAAATTGCAATTTGTTACTGACATAAATTATTTCTTGGTGAGCCTGGTTCGAAATGTGCTGATTAATTTTTAATATAAAATTCAAACAAACGAGAAAAGCAATCTTGTTTGAAAAAAAAAACAGACTGAAGGGCTCTCAACTAATTATATGATAATATCTACTGTTGAAAGTAAAATTATTTAAGTAATTTTTAAAGTATTTCATATTCTCTGATTCTAAAATAAACCTATAAATTATAATACCGCTCTCTCTCGCTATGGCTCATATCCATGTCTTTTCTACAAAGGTAATACATTCTAATATTGACATAATATAATCATATCACAGGAAATAGTGAAACCTAACTTTTGTAATATGGCAACACCAAAAGTAAATATAAATATCATATAGATAATAAATATCACAGCACTTCAAAGTACCGTTGTAAATGTAGCAAGCTTGAGAGCGTTTGTCGCGTTTGGAGCGCCCTAATTTTAGAAATTTCAGTGCAAAATTCTTGTCACTGAATGTTTAGGTAAAATAATAAGATAACCGTAAACAGACTTTGATAATTTAATTTTTAGCTCATATTTTTTGATAATCCAATAACAATGTAATGGTATTAAAATTAGGTATTAATTAGCTGTAATATATAAAAAAATAATATTTTGCTACGAGTATATAAAATATAAATAATATCCAAACATTATAATAAAATTATTGTACCTACTCATTTTTTGTTATGATGGTTACAATATGACATTTTACTCATTTGATGTATGTAAGTTTGGTATATTACAATGTCAGACAGTGAAACTTAAAAAACTGAAATTAATTAAAAGTTAACTAAAGCCTGTCATAATACGACAACTATTAATACACGTACGTATTTAATACTAACAACGTAACGAGCAGACAAGCGCTTGTCATAAACAACTCGATATAACTTACCTAGCTTTAACAGTAATATCAACAGCATTTGATAACAAAGATATTCAAAATAATTATGTATACGTTTGACATGACATTTTATTCTCAGTAAATCTTTTGTATAACTTGCTTGAAAATATCTATCAATATGTATACAAAAAAAAACTTATTAAAAACATAACATCTAGCTCAGAGTTTAATATAATGGTGAGAATTTAACGCATTCTATACACACCAACCCTCAGTCAACATACCCTTGGGCCAGGGCAGGTGGACTATTTATCCGGGGGTTTGTACAAAATAAGCTTAAAATTATGATAAGGGAGAAATAATAAAACGTCTGTATATTTAAAGGAATAATAATTCATCTTTAATAATCTTAATCAATAATAGTTTTATTCTTTCATACAGCTTGACGGATTGCATCACCGTCTGTTCCTAAGAGTAGGGGTCTCACAAACCGAGACTTTTAAATTAAGAAGAAAGAAAGAATGGAATAAGCAGAGCTGATATGCTAATTTTCAATCCTGACGTCAATCCATAATATACAATAGCTGTCTTCTTTACTGCTAATATGTCAGTACGTTACTGGTAACTTTCGTACTGCTAAGGCGCTTTTGGCGGTTAGTCTACCCGTCCCGGTCTCCCCTACCCTAAGATTGTTCCAGATCTTAACGGGTAGGGTAAATAATACCTATCTTATATTCAAATTTGTTATCATACTTAATGTATGAGCTTTCAATATTTATTACTGAAAGTGAATATCATTAAAAATACAGAGGCGTTATATTATGTGTCGGAAAGTCATTAGTACGGAAGCTAAATGACAAACGAGAAGCAAGCGATACGTCATCGCTTCGGCAGAGTCCGGTCTCATGTTCGTGCGGACCGAGTTGAAGACATAATTCGAGTCACCAGCGGGACTCACTTTACCTTCAGCTACCGTGCGGATAACAAGTCTGGGAACTGTCTTACGACTCGTTGTGACACATACATTCTTGTTGATTGTAAAGCCGTGTATATAATCATAGTTAATAAAACATTGTAACAAGATACTTTGTTTTTTGCTCGCTACCCTCATCAAGCCCATAAATATGTTCTCTGGCAGAGATCATGATTGTGATCGGTATCCTGTATCGACAAATCTATTAAAACAAGAGTTGCATCACGACGGTGATAGAATAGAATACTGAAGAGTACATTAAAACTACTTCGTTATTTCACATATCATTAAAATTTTATAATATAATTAATAATGTTGCATGGTTTAAATAAATATAGCATAAAAGCCTATACCGTATCTATTCATACACGTGATGTCGATGTCGAAGATTTTTTGACAGAATATTTATTTAAAATTCAAATAAGTTTAACATGGCTTAATACGTGTTAGTAGACAATTTCATACATAAACTTTGTTAAAAAATAGAATGTTGTTTCACAAAAGCGTCCGATATTTTGGTAAAAGCTATTTATTCATTCAAACTTATTACTGTTTGTTCATTGCTTTATCTTCATTGCAGTTTAAGTAGGTAGATTAAGCGGTCAGTTGTTTAATCTGTTATGTTCATACAAATGTTTATATCATAGAATGATATTTAATGAAAGCAACTTCTGTATATTTACATAACACAGTATTAGTTGGTTTTTTTGTCAAATAAATCGCTTTATACTTAGTGGGAATGTTTATTTAATTGTAGGCGTAAGCTTTAGATGTAAGCACCTTGATAAGTAACTGTCAACTTTATTAAATCTAACAAAAGCATCTTTATAAAACAATTTGATACAAAAGTCAAGATATTATCAAATACCTTGCAACAAGCTAAGCAAAGATAAACAGATAAACATATCAGGAGATTGTCTCAAAGGGAAGAATTTGGTGTAAACTTTATGAGAATCTAAAATTGAAAATACCAAACCTATTTCTTGCAATTTAAAACATAAAGGGTTCGTAAGTAAAATATCCAAAGGAATAGAAAATTAATTATGAAACAATAAGCTTATAAAATTCTTCCAAGAAAATGGAAAAGTTTATAACTTATTTTGAATTTTATTAATTTTAAAACGGTATCGTTACTTCATGATGTCATTTTAAGTCATGTACAAATACGTTTAGTATGTACTATAATCAATTAAAACAATGTACCATTGTTCTGGCATTTGGTAGGAGTTATATACCAATATCATTTGGAAACGTTACTAAATTTACTAAGGAATAATTAGTTTGTATCAAACAGAGCAGACTCTTTACAAATGGACCAGTTTTGACAATTCGAAAAGAATATACCAGAAGTACGTACGTAAGAATTGTTTTTAAAAGTTGGTTTTGTCAGTCGCCACTATTTTCTTATCAGAGTAATATGCAGGTCTATTCTAAATAAAGGTGAAATCCTGCATGCAAATATGCAATTAAGATCCTTATAATTGTAATTTAAAAAAAAATAGTAAATTGAGATGAGAGATTGTTAGTATACAATACATATACGTTTATACGTAAAATATTTTGAATAACCAAACAAAGTAGTTAATACTATCTGTATTACTATACTTATAATATTAAATAGATATAACTCTATAACGTAGAAAACACAATAACTATTTAAATAATTTCAAGCGGAATCTCTGTTGAATGTTGTTTTCCAGCTGCAGGCAATATTGTAGCTTTCATTTCCCTGCTACATTCAACCACTCCGTTCCAATTTAAAGTCAAAATATTTTAATTGTATTGTGATACTGTTAGGAAAATTAAAAACGTTATTCAATTAGCAATAGATTTAGAATAAAAAATATTTTCCTGGGAAAACACAAAAAGCCTAGTTTGTCTTTAATTATATTCAAAATAACAACAAAAATGTAGAACATAGATTAATTTGATTTCCTGTCTACTACCTGTTTGACCCGGTCAATAAAAAGGTAGCTTTTCATTTCGGAAAAATCCTTATTTGTCACGGAAACTCATGAAACGGGTTGGGCTATAATTAAAAAAAAACATGTATTTATATAAAAATATGTATTTTTTTAAGTTATAATAAATCGAATATTATTTAGGGCGTGGACGTCAAACAGACCAAGTTGTTTTTATTTTTTTAGTTATTTCTTATAAAACGAGGTAATTACATAATTAAACCAGACATAATAATTCTTAGTGTCCCTTATTACTTATAAAAAGAATATGTTATTTTTTTTACGGTTTAATTTCTTTAAATAAGTGTGCCGAATTCCGTAGGTTAAATATTTGGAACAATCAAATGAGTTATAAATTACCCATTTTTTTAACATACATTAAATTCGATATACGAAAAAACGACTAGTTGATGATATGAGATCTGTCAATATCTAAGTCGGAAATGAAAAGAGGTCGATCCGTATAGTATTTATATAATCAAAAGAGGTCTTATAAACTATAATATTAAATGTCTAATCACATTTATATTTATATATATTCAAATGTGAGTTTCAAAAAGCTTCTACATATAAAGCAGACATCGATATTTGTTCCTCGTCTTGGGTTACTCTGATTAAACCCTACAAGACTTCTAATATGGTGTGACTAAAGAATCATGTATCTTATTATCATAGGTTCTGGAGGGTGCTGTAAGACCTGGGAGGGAGCTGAAAGACCTGGGTAAGAGAACGAAATGAAAAAATATATGATCTCACACCAGTGGTGTGTATGAAGTGTATTAGAAGGGTCACAGAAATTCCACCTGACGTTAGTTTAAATTAAGATATTTACAGAAACAATTTCTTTTTTACACACATTAGAAGACTTTTTTCTTTTAAGAGAGAGTTTTCTTCAGAACATAGTATATATAAAAATATTGATACATAAATAATAAATAGTTATAAAATATGTAAAAAGCTTCATACTTATTATAAAAAAACACAACTATTTTGTAAATTGTATCCAATACAAGAAAAGTGTATCCAAAATGCAAAACGAGTACTCACTGAGTCTAAGTCACCCATGCTTCGAGCTCATGAGTAAGAGCCAAGAATGGGTTCGAAAGAAGTCGACAAATTTTAATAAATTAACTCACGTTAATTACAGCCGAGTAAATACGTACTTCTGTATAACATTTATACTAATTCCTAATTCCTAATTCCATTTATGAAAGGTTAAGTCAACGTTATCTTTGTCTAAGACATTACTATATTATGATACTAAAGTATGGAAGTAGTTAGTATACAATGTATCACACAGTTAGTTACAAGTTTCTAACTATACGACTCAGAAGACTCATTAATATACTCACTAAAGTATATAATAACAGAACGTTGTTCTGACCAACACAACACCAGTGCTTAGAAAATGAATAAATGAAAACTTTTTGTTGAGATAACTTCTTAGGTAACGTAGTTAATTACATATTTATACAGTTAGAATAGGATTGAAATTTGTCAGTATAAAACTATGTCAAAGCACTTATATGTATTCGTCCTTCGCACTGGGGACAAAGCTCTCCCGCTTCTGTGACGTGGATTTGATTGAACTAGTTAACGTGGACTTCTAGCTTTCTGCAACAACGTTCATATTGGTCAAACCTAACAGTTAAGGAATTTAATATTTATTACGTTACGTTTATATACAAAGGATAAATTATCAAAGTACTCTTTATCTATATATTTTTATTAACATAGCGATATATTATCATAAAGAGTATTTTCTAAGCACAAATACTATATCGATGATTTATTTCTACAAAATGTATAATAACAGCCCTTGCTTCAGAAGAGGCGTATAACAAATTGAATTATTTCTACGTTCCGCGTTTCTTGTAAACCAATATATAAAAGAAATTGCTGAGCCATAAGCAAAGATATCAAAACTGAAATCTATTTAATGTCAATAAAGGTTAAATGTTATATGTACATTGTTTAATTTTAAAGTTATGGATAATTTATATAAAGTTATTGTAATATCATAAAATTGTACATTGTAATAAATCTATGTAGGTAAAATAAAAGAATAGATGCTTATAAGATTATTTGTATTGTTACAAAATTGTGATTATTTCATACTGTTATATTTAAATAAACATTACTTTGGTTCATGGTTGTACATATTTAGCTGCTATACTATTCAAAATGGTTTAAAATAAATACGTTTAGAAATTCCACACGAACGGAAATTGCGGTAAATATTGCAATGCAATACTTAGTAAATGCAATATATATTCAGCCGTGATAAAAACATTATTTAATGAGTAAAATCCAGGTCAAAACTAGTATATCAAATAAAAAAATATCTTATTTAAAAAACTAATGGCTACTAGTTCAATACATAGCACACCATGTTTTAAAATAATGTCGGTTTATCCGTTTGTTTGTTCGCGAATTACGCAAAACAGCTGGTCACATTTTTAATAAATTTGCTCTTACAGTAAAAGTATTATACTCCCATGCATTACAGAATCGCTGACGGCGGTGCAATAATATCAAGCATATTGCATCAGAATACTATAATATAATGATAGGATATTAAAATTTGTTTATTCAACATGTTTTTCTATAATTCTTAAAATTATAATTTTATTTGTTACTCTTGTATCCAACTTTGAGCAAATGCCGTGCTAGCGATATAAGTAAAAATAATAAGTCCAGAATTCGTATTATTTTTGATCCTAACTTCATCGGCGTCATATTAAAGTTATAACTCTTATATACGAAATATGCATAAATAATATTTTTGGTCATCAGCTTTGCCAGCTCTATGAATACGACAAACTTAAAAATAATATACTGAATTTATCAGTACTGCTGAAAGCTGTGTATACTCGTTAAAAGTTGTTCTATTCAACGCTATGTTAGTTATATTTGGTACTAGAGTAACAATTATTTAGTAGCAAGTAGTTTAATATTATATTCTGATAATATTTTGACAAATTCTATAAAACTAAATGATTTATATATTTAGATCGGCTTTAGTATCAAACTTTCATCTTAATATTTAATACTGAATAGTTTTTTAAACCTTTTTCAATAACGTAGTACATATTTAATACATACTACGTATTATAATTATTAATTTAGTATTATGTAATAATATAATTATTAAAAGTATTATAAATAATGATATTTATAATTTTTTTTCTCTGATCATTTTTAATAAAGAAATAATCATGATAAATGTATTACAAAAAACTAAATTCACGTATGTTAATTTTGTTTTAACGTAATGTATATATATTGTTAATTTTTTTTTTTTTTTAGAAAATAAAAAAATAAACAATATAAGTAAATCTTAAATAGAACTTGTAACTAAATTATATTCAAATAAGTTTTATTAGTACCTACTATAGTAAGTATTTGTTATGCTACTTTATAAAAATGTGTTAAATATTGACAACAGATTTTTTTTTCTACATATGTAGTATATATATATATATATATATATATCATATTCTTAATAATTTTCTTATCTTTTGTGGTTTTGAAAACTTGTATTATGTACTACATGTGTGTACTACATCTAGTACATGACAAACCTTAATTTTGAAAAAGACTGAAAATGTAAAAAATGTTAATACATATAACATATTATTATATAAATTTAAACTATCAAAATGTATAGATATTTAAAGTATATATATATTTAAAGTTTTATTTGGTTAAGCTTAAAATAAAAAAATGACAGAAGAACTGAACACAAATAATTAAAGACAATTTCCACTTACGGGACGAAGGATCTTATTAGGGAAAATATCATACAGTTTATTAGAGAGTTTGGGACAGAAGAAATGGATAGGGTCTTCATCCAAGCCGCATTCTCATAAAGAGTGATCATGAATTTTTAATTCGGCCAGATGGACCAGTGTTCAAGCAGGAGACATAATAATAAAGCCTTTTTTTCGGACATCAGTTTTACAATAGAAATTCCTTATACTACTACTACACAGTTATACATATAATATAAATTTTTAGTAACTAAATTTGTTGGCGTATTTGGTACTTCATTACTTTCTGTAAGTCTATTTGCCAGTTGGCAAAGGCCTCCTCCAATCTACTCCATTCTGATCTCTCTGTGGCCACTCTAGTCAAAGTTATACCAGCAACTTGCCTGATATTACCGTCCCATGTTCTTTGTTTTTTACTCCATTTCCCTTTATCTTGCCGTGGGTACCATTATGTAATTATTTTTCTCCACTTATTTTTTCCTCTGATCATGTTACCCGACCACTTCCATTTCAGCCTTTTTATTTTATGACTTACGTCTTGGATCTTGGTCTTTTTTCTAATGTTGGCGTTTCTTATTTTATCTCCCCTCCTAATTCCAAGCATACTTCTTTCCATGGCTCGTTGGCAAATGGCAATTCTAGCAGTTGTGTTTTTTGTCATAGCCCATGTTTGACTTTCATACATTAGGATTGGTAAGATGTATTGAATAATTTGTCCTTGGTTGATATATGTAGGTTTTTATCTTTTATAACTTCATTTAGACTCTAATATCTTTTCCAACTGGTTGCTATCCTCCTTTCAATTTTTCTGTTTATGTTATCTTTAGGTTATATCAGTTTTCCGAGGTATAGATATTCTTCCACATAGCTGATACTACTACTTTTTCGCTCTTAGATGCTTATTCATTTAACATTTTGCTCAGGTCTTCTGGCGTTTTTGCGAATAACACAATGTCGTCAGCAAATCTTAAACGTGTTAGATTACGGCCGTCAATATTCAAACCCAGATTTTCCCACTCAAAGTTTATAAATATCATTTCCAAAATTCAAGCTTATGGGCCGGTAGTTTCCAATATGGTATTGATCTCCTTATTTAAACATAAGTATTATATGAGACTGAGTTCATTGCTGTGGTATTGTTTCAGTGTTTATGATGTCATTGAAGATTTCTTTCAGAGTAGATGTAATTATTTGATTCTTAAGTATTTCGTTACTCATCTCATCGGATCCTGCAGCTTTGTCGTTTCTTTGAGTGTTTATAACAAATTCTATTTCTTCCTGCATAATACTAGGTGCATTTGATATTTCTAGCAATTCTATATCACTTTCAGTTCACAGTTCAGTAGTACTTTTATATAGTTCTTTATAATATGATGTAGCTATTTTTAATATTCCTTGCCTTCGATTCTCTTTCAAACTATTTTTATCTTTCATCTGTACGATTTAATAGTCTTTTTAGTTAATTCTTTATATGCCTTTTTTATTCATCCTGTCTGTAATATGTGTCTTTCTATGGTTTCCAATATTCTCGGGGGGGATCTTTTCTAATACTTTCCTTTATTTCTTTACTAAGTTTTGCTATTTGTTTTCGTATGTCATTAGTTTTATTTTCAGTGGTTAAGTCAGCTCTTAGATTAAAAAGATTAATAGTTTCCGGAGTCATCCACTTGTAAGATAAGTCTCTGTTATTAATCTTTTGTTGAATAGATGTTATCATTGTTTTTTCTAACCAGATGTATTTTTCTTGCATATCCTAATAGTTATTCTCAAATCGAGCCAGGGAACACATTTCAGTTGCGAGCTTTGCAAGGTAGTCCGTCACCCTTAACACCAGGATATCCTGGTACTGAAGCCAATGTTATAGAAAATCCATTCTGATAGGAGTTATACCTGTTGTGTGTTGTGTTTCCCTGATTTTAAAAAGAATGAATAAAAGATCGTTGCTACGAAAGAAGTTTTCTTTACGTGTTTGAAATACAAGGTGTCCAGAAAAGGTATCGGGTATTTGTAAATTCAATGAAACAAAAATTATTTGTACGCAATAAAAAAGTTTATTGTTTATTATTAGTATATGAATTGGAGAATTATTTGGAAAAGATGATGTTATCCAAATAATGACCGTTACGTTACTGGCACTCTTCTAAACGGAAACGAAGATTGGCGATAACACGGTGACACATAGCTATCGATATTGCTGCCATTTCTGACTTGATGTTTTGCTTTAACTGGGTTAGATTCTTCGGATTGTTTTGATAAACCTTACTTTTAAGATATCCCCATGCAAAATAGTCAAACGGGCTAAGGTCGGGGCTTCTGGGAGGCCAGTTGATGTTACCCCTTCGCGAAATGACTTTATCAGGGACTAATTCGTTAACAACTTCCATTGAGTCATTTGAGGTATGGCAAGTGGCCCCATCTTGGACACCTTTTATATATACCTTACTTCAAAACACTTCATTCTACAGGATACCATTAAAATGTTTTATGAGAGACATTTACACGAAACAAACCATTTATTCTGTTATCGACTCTCCGGTACAGTGCTGCTCGGAAATTAAGTAGTTATAGATTATTTTTTAATGGAATGGAACCGTGTAATTGTAAACGTGATACAAAATGTTTTTATAAGATTTTATAGAGTGTATATAAAGCTAATTATTCATTTATAATATATGGATACTGAAAAGTATATAAAATTAAATATAGAATTATAAGTTCAACAACACGAGCAAGGCTGAAACCTGCGAATCTGGAAGCCCATCCCTGCCGTTCTGACAACTAAGCTAACGATCTTTATAAATATAATCAACATCATCGGGATATCTTAAATGCAACTTTTAGTTGTAACTTTAAAGTACGGCAACTACGGTAGGATACCAACTATTAATGACGTAGAAGACGCTAGTTGAATGACACACTTAACAAGACATAAGACAGTTTACAAGTATAGATCTCCGACGTCAGTGGAGTTCAATTAGTGTTCAACATTGAAGCTAATATAGACCTTTTAACACACGAGTGGACGTGAAATTATACAGAAAATGTGTCTCATATAGCAGTCTACCAATATTTATAATATTTATTGTTATTATAATTATATTTAAGAATGTTATCATTTTATTTTAAGGTAATTGAAAATGTTTTCCACCTAATTCCTTTCAATTAATGATTAGGTAAAAAAAAGGTAACAGGCTTAGATCATTTTATTTCAAACTCTTTAATAATCAAGGAACGTTTTCTGTTAAAAGATATTTTTAAAACCATCGAATTTTGAATTCAAAGAACAATTAGAAGAATATTCGAGAACGACCTGAATGCTCCATGCAGTAAAATAATTCATCTGCTATTTGGCTTCTAGCCAAGTAGCAGATGAATTATCTTACTGTTTATCATCTTATTATGTTATATGAACTTGCAATGCTGCTTCAGCAGAATGCTTAAATATAACATTAAACCATGTAACCATATTTAAACCTCCCTTAGTTATGAACATAAGAAATATATTAAATGATAAAAATAAAAACAAAATAAACACGTCTCAAGAATGTTTTTTTTTGATAAATATTGTATTTCATTTGACATTTTCATATTAAATCTATTTGGATTTATGATCGAATTTCCGATTATTGTCTGCTGCCAGAATATGCCTCGTTTATATATTTTGCTATATTTTGAAATAGTTCCAATATCTGCAGCTTATCTACGACAAGCAATATATGAGGAAATTGCTGCAGATGTTTTTCAGTGTTATAATTTTGAAATTAAATATCAATATTTTCAACACTACGAACACTATTCAAAAATACAGACAACGTAGAGATTACAAATTATTGAATATTGTAATTAAACGAAAAACTGAATAAGATTTGAAAGGATAGGGGTTTTACATTTTATAAGTATTTTAAGAAACAATTGTTAAAGCAAATTTGACGGCATTGTTGATATCTTATAACGATAAAGCCTTATTTATTTATTAGTTGTTCACTTATTCATACAATACTACCCTCAATCTAATTATATCCAAAATACTTTCTTACTGTACTATATCAATACTGCGTCTCTACATTTCGAACGATGTTCAGTTTCACGGCCATTTGGAACGCAACGCTAAATTAGCCAATTAGCCAATGAATACATAGACTGTGAGCGAGATGATCAATAGAAGACAGTCTGGACCAGAGGCTGGCTCGGTATAGCGCATAGATCCGGCCACATATGGAGTACTGGGCTGGATGAATATAAGCTACTACCATTTAACCGCCTACACCCAAAAACCCTTCGAATTATCGAGCACCTCATGCTCTATGAAAAGCTTGATCCTCTGACATTGCGTACAAACACCCAGTAGATAAATATTCATATTGTATGTAAAACTTTGACTAATGTTTAAAATCTAAAGTAAAATAAACAAGATTAGAATAACTTAAAGTATTCAGACTACTATATAATTGTAACTATATACATTTATTTCATAACACATGCTGTACCTATTTAAAATGATAAATAAATGAAAAGAAACTACCTTCTAGTAATACGCTGTTAACATTTGAGTATCAGTTGATTGTATTCTATCTTGATTTAAACAAGAAACTCTATATTAATTAATCAATAATATACAATAATCAGTATATTTTAAATAAAAGAAACATCAAGCCACAGACAGTATTGCAGCCTAATCAATATAGTGGAGGTGAAGGCAATTGCTGTGCTGTAACTTCACTTAAAGGAGGTTAATAAACTTTATTAATAATCTTATCTAAAATATCTCTTTCCTTAAAGGTTGTTTTTAATTCCAAAAGATGACACATATAAAGAATGGTTTTCCCAAAATCCTATTTGACATTTTCATATAAAATGTATTTTATTTAAGATAAGATGTTCTATCGTCATTTTGAAGCAATTCCAAAATCTTCAGTTTATCTGCGACATGACATATCAATAGACATTGCTGTAAGTAAATGTTTTCCTGTTATATAAATTATAATGCTGTTTTAAAAAACGGTATCACTGAATCAAAATAGAATATAGTCTCAACACTTCCAGTAGTTGTGTAACAAATTAAAAGACAAAATTCAAATTATATTTTACAAAAAATAAAATAGCAATAAAACCGGATCTTATCGGACATCTTACAGGATAATTGATTTCACTGGAAAGCTCAAGTAACTCACTCATTCAAGAAACATTCTCTTCGATTCGAATTCAATTCCAAACCACATGCCTCGCTCAATATTTGAATATTTACAAAGGCATTTAAATAACAAATTAGATCAATTTACGACAGGCTGGAACTTAAATTAGAATAAACATTATCCGATTGTCGAAAATTAAAGGTTTTGTTTTGATCATGGTAAGAAAATACAAGATACATGGTACATATGTCAAAAGAAGTGATGGATTAAAATATAAAAAATGGTATATCAGTGATAAATAACTACCAACATACAAAAACCTCTTAAGTGTATTAAGTGTTCACTTTACGTTACGTAACTTATTATGGACGCAATATAAAAGTATTTGTGAAGACAATTAAGATTACATATATTTATATTTACCCGACTCGCGAGTCCGCCACGCTCAGAGCTCATGATTAGAAACCCCGAATGGGTTCGAAACTAGTCGGGCACATTCCGATTCAATATCTACGTGAATACAGCCGGGTAAATATAAATATAATAGTCATGGTTCACGAAAGTTTAAGATTACATATTTCAAACTAATTAAATACGTAATGAAAATGCTTGAGCAGTTTGTCTACAAATATATATATAATTCTAAATCGTACCGATAATATGTTATGTAATTAATGCATTTATTTATATATTATATAGGTATTATTTATACAATGTATTTTAAATAGTAAATGTTGCAACTTCTTTGTAGTTGATTTATCTTTTATTTATATATATTTACTTCTCTAACGTAGTAAATAAGTTTTAAGTTCCTTCTCTGTAAAGTTTAAGCTATATGAACATTGTTGGAGGAAATCCACTTTTCAGTGGGAGTGCTAGAGTTTTGTCCCCAGAGCGAAGGACAGACATGTGTAAGTGCTTTTGAATTGTTTTATACAGATGAAATTGAAATTCTTATTATATATATATAAAGTTTAAAACGTAACCACAAAAAATATCACAGTAAAAAGTTTTAATTTATTCATAATTTAGATTTGAAAACGAATAAACTATTATTTGAAATATTGGTCGCGTGATATTTCAGAACAACGCTCTGTTATTATATATCTTAGTGAGTATATTCATGAGTCTTCTGAGTCGTATAGTGAGAAACTTGTAACTAACTAACTGTGTGATACATTGTATACTAACTACTTCCATACTTTAATACATACACACACACATACACACACACACACACACTCACACATATATACACACACATACACACATACAAAAACAACTCTGTACATGTCTTGCATTTTAGATACTTTACAAAAATGTGTGATTATTCTTTGCAATTAAGATATACTGTCACATATTTATGTAACAATTTCACATTCGTTCTTAATTTTCCTTTGAAGTCATTTGTACATACAAAACCATATATGTTTATTTACAAAACTTAATCTAGACTATACTTGAGGTGTTCTAACTGATCTGGTGAAAGCACTTAGCACTGGCCACGACCAGACCCTACACCTCCTTGCGTATGTATTTTTAATATAATATGTGATTTTTAAAAAATGTTGTAAAAGGCAAGGGTGTAAAATAGAGAAGAGAGAGAATCTTCATAGTTTCATTAAGTTAGATATATTATATTAGAAATATAAAAACGAAGCATGTTCAGAAATATAAGTGATTTCATAAATCCACTTCATCGCGACACTTGTTGGTTATAAAAATACTATCTTATTTGACCTACATTCCTTCTTTTGTATTGAAATAAGTTTCGTAAGCAGTAAGTGTATCATTCTACTACTTTTACATCTCCTATAGATATAATTTATTTTAGTTTCCAATTAAAAATATTGTTTAAATATTTATCACAATCTACGATATATTTAGTATATTAAATTAAATTTAAAGTTAGCTAAATATTGGCAATAAATAGTTACACTTTCCTATAATTAGACTATTTGACTATTTATTGATGAGATGAGATCTTTCAAAACGTAAATAGTAAATGAACAGCATCTCGTCCTCCTACAGGACACCATTTAAATGTTTTATGATAGAATTTAACACGAAACATCAACCATTAATTCTGTTATCGGCTCTCCGATACAGCTGTGACCGGAAAGTTAGTCTACCATATAAGTATTAATTAGAATATAATATTTGAAATCAATGCTTCTGTTCATATTCATAATATGTAGAATATTTTATAAAATGAATAAAATATAAAAAGAAAATAATGATAATAAAAAAAGCATTGCAAAAGAATGTTTTTTTATATCTTCTACCAATTCAATCATCATCTACCAGCAGCTCCATCATCAGCTACTCTGAACTGCATTGAACAAATTGAACTTCACTTAAATAGGTTCTGATTGCATTTTATGGAGTCCTCTGGTAATTTGTATGGAATTTTTTTTTAAGTTGTGTTGGCAAAAAAATATTTCTTTCTTTTTATTTTATTATCTTTTGCAATGTTTTTTTTTATTATAATTAAATGTGCGTGCTATTTTCATAATTTATAATTCATAATTAACAAACAAGATATGTTTTTTTTTGTATTTAAAAATAAATGTTAGAAATGGTAAAAAAAATACAAACGTATCCGTATTCCGTACAGAAGAAATTACTCATGGTTCTAGTAAAGGAGTCAAAGAATAAAAATAAAAAATAAATATAAAACATAGCTTTTATAAAAAAAAAACACCTATAAAATAAATTGCTTGACATGTCATAAAAAGCCTTCATCAGGGAATTTATTAACGTGAAAAAAACTTTATTATCCTCCTTAAAGTGACGGCACTTCACAGCGCTTGCCCCCACCTCTATTATATTCACTAAATTGAAATATGGAATGAACTTCCAACTCTCAACACCTCTCGCTTCAAGCTTCTTTAAATTTAAAATATACTATTAACCCCCCAGGTTTCAATAATGTCCTCGGCAGAAAGCAAAATCCGAGTACTAGATATTTTAAGGCTATTTAACTAAGGTAGTTAACGTTATCTCATATTATTAAGATTGCAATTCTAGCAATTGTATCGAGTAAAGTATAATGTTGATTTTGACACAGACAGACATAAACTCATACAATATAAAACAACTTCCTCAATATCATATCAATCAATAAATGGCAGGAATTCCTTATCACGAGGGATTGAAACTCAAAAAAGTCGGCCTTAATAAGAGTGGCAAAGTCACGACATAAAACATTTAATATAGACAGACATAAGTAGACAAACGATAAAATTATATATGAAATGCTAATTATAATCTCGTTGTAGCTCCATTCCAAGAACGACGGGACGGTTTCAATGAAGTCACATCTTCGAATGCTGTCCGTATCGTAAAAACGTTGATTTTATTTTTGTTTTTTTTTATAGCTTTAATAGGTATAATTGTTTTTTTTTAAGGAATCGGATGACAAATAAGCAAAAGTTCCACCTGATGTTAGTACCGCCACCTATGGGAAATGAAAACTTTTCCCATCTATACGACAATAACAATAATTGATGACACTGGACGAACATTAGTGAACTAATATTAAATGTACTTCAATTTTATTACAAATAGCTAATATAATTTCTTTTGATATGCTAACTTTTTCCATAAATTACATTCATATTTTGTTCATCCTTATATTATTGTTTTGCTGAATATTGACTTTCAAAATGTCAATTTTAGTATTAATACAAAAAAAATGTATCTCGGACAGCATTTCGCGATAATGACTAAATGTTATATTAATCTTTCACTGGGCAAACAAATATGTCCCCGACGCCATTATAAAACACGGAATTTCAGATAGTGAATTCATGTTATTTTCACATGTCCATTTAAACGTCAAACACACAATTCATGGGAGATTAGACTTCTTTTATGTGCATAAAATTTAATAAAATTTCATTAAAAATTATAATCAAAGTAAGCTATTATTTGTTACTACATTAATTAATCATAGCCTGGTGAAAGAAGTGGATTTGGTTCATATATCCTCGTCATAAGGCGTTCGTTGCTTAACCGAATTATTTGAATATCAGCTTAATTTTGAAACAATGCAGCAATTATAACCTCACCATTTCTCGATTCCTTAAATATTTATATCATAAATGAACGTCATTTAAATTCTTGTCTTAAGTTCACCAGTTTTTTCGGGTTTTTTCCTTCGAGTTTTTAGTAGGTGACCACTTAATATCAAATATTCTCGTGGAATTCGTTGGTAACACGTTCTGTCGTAGCATAATGTATGATTGAGAATCGACGTGGCTTTAATGAGGTAACCCGATTGAAGGCATGGTGCGGTGCATCTGTGGTTTCATCTCTTCCGTCCTCGTGATTTATATCTCAATAAAGAGTCACGTTTTGCGTCCGTGATAAATTCACAGCTATTGTTAGTTTGATTCATATTTCTAACTAAATAGGTGCACAAAGTACAAAGTTTTAGAATGTTTGTGATTGTTCGCGCGTGAAAAAGCGCTTGACGGGTTTAGAACAACTTAGGTTAGTGTGTATCCGTTTTTCAAAGTAATTTTAGAGAATACTTTGCAGGATTATTGTAGTAAATTTAATAATAATTTTCGCCCCTAATTAAAATAAGAAGCACTGTTATATCTACATTTCACGGTACAGCTAGAAATGTATGTTATTAAAAAAAAATTGTTAATAATAGTTTATTAATTGTGGTGAAAGTAAGAAAATGAAATAAGCTGGCCGCTTATTATATAGCTTATTGCTTAGCCATGGTGATTGGAAAAATATGACGAACTTTTTTAATAAAGCTTACTTCATAGACAACAACTTAAATATATCAAACGTTGGACTTGGAGTGATTACAATAATCCATCCATTATTAAAGTAGACAAGCAAATAAAGAGAATGGCTTTTCAAATTTTATGCCTTTACTGCGGCGTATCTGCTATAAAATATCACTGATAGCGTTCTAGGTCTACACCACCGTTTTACTCATAGCTAATGACGTCAGATCAATTGAAGATTGAATGAGAAATTTTATTGGTGTATATAGTGTCTACAGCTTGCGATGACGCATTCTTTCTACAGTTAACGAAGTAGTAGTTTTAGACTTCGTACTACTTCAACGGGTAGGAAACGAACATCTAACACCAGACGGTAAGCAGACCGTTTATATTACTAGTTCGCGCTAAAGATCTCAAAACCAACAAATTCCGTAAATAGTTTTTCATTTCCAGCTCCAATTTCCGAGCATTCTACTTGCAAGCAAAGCAAGTAGAATTCTCGGAATTAAATAAAAATATTTTTGCGAGTCATTTCGTAAATAAAATGATGTAGTATATAGTTGTGAATTTATGATAAGTTGATTTCTAGCTATCCAGATAGTTTGCTTGATAGATTCTAGTAGAATTCATAAGTTTTGTATTCCATTTTTTGAACATATTTACAAATATAGTATTTATTTTTAATCACTAAATATATTTTTAAATTTTAAACATTTAAAATGGAATAAAAACTAAATCAACAAACCCAGGCACTCGAACCCGTAACCTCTGGGAAACTGTCCCGTCACTTTACCAATTGAGCTACCGTGTCGCTACCCGCTTTGATCAATTTAGCTTTTATATACTCGTATTATCGTCTTTTATAAGATAATGACAAAATGTATATATTTGTATTTTTTGCAGCTTGGAAGTAACTCTGTTACATATGAATGTGTATTTGGATGAAAACTTGCTCTTTAGTTTAATTTATTTTATTGTTATCTATACTATACTTGTGTTCATGATTTTAAACAAAAAAAAGTAATTCTGGAGTCTAAGCTAAAATATCGTTACAAAAAATAAGTAACATTAAAAGATGATAAGTAATTCAGTATTATACATTTATTTTTTGAGTAAAAACTTATTTATATTAACAAGTAAGTTTTAGAAATTAAACTTTAACTCAAAGCTTCGTTTTGTCACTATATACTTAAGTCTTTTAACAAAGCGTCTGATTAAAAAAGCATTTAACGCGAATTAGTTTATTCTTATTTTTCAAATATAAACTATTATATAATTAATTACAGTTGTTCATAACTACATAAATTATTTTATTATTCAAAAATAATCCCTAACAATAGTTCTGACTTATAATAAAGAAAATACAAACAAGCAAATACGATAAAACTTTTCAACCCGTATTGTTATTTGCCGTTATAATACAGAACAAACTTAGCCCGTACTCATTACGAACTTGTACACTAAATAATATTTAACATTCAAACTTAAACACATTAAAATTACAATAATTGCATATTAAAATATAATTAGATACCTGTCCGTATGTCAGTTATTTTATACCATGCGTACTATTTACATGATGCCATTTATTCTACATCGATAACGGCTGATCAGTCAAACTCTATTTCGTATGTAAAGCTGATGCTGGGATGGATATTCAGGTAGGATGTTAATTCTACTTTCTCAGTTTCTTTTCATCATACAGGATAGATCATTGACGTACCTCTTCTAAGTTTAACGTGAAAAGCCCATAAGTCTAATTATTATATTCAAAGATTATTCAAAACCGGTGCATAGGAATTCCCATGGCCACTGAGGATGTAATATTGTTCATGATGAAGGAAGTATTTACCATCTAGACAAACAGAAAGACAAATATATTTAACATACAGGCCCAATAACTAATGTCAAACTGAAAAACTGACTGACCAATGACGTTTATCATAAAAAAAAATATATTTACTGACATCAATATATGTACATTCTATCGTCAACCGCCGAAACAGAGAAGTACCTACAATTTATTTTCAGTAAAACGTAGTGCGATGCAATAATCGTGTTATCATGGTTAAGCAAAAATAAAAATTTAAGTTTTACTCTTAGACTTTTATTGAATGATTTTTTTTACTGGTTACCAAGCGGCCCTACAACTACTACTGGCTTTTCGTAAACTTTTGATTATTTTATAACCAACACCCACACACATAAAAAACCGTAAGATTACGATTAATTTATTTAAATACTTAGACTACAATAAAATGTAACAATTGGCGAACTTAATTCTAAAATAATGGTGTAGATACATCAGATAACCAAAACAATATAAAAAAAACGTTATCCAAAATTTGTTATTTAAAAGTTTTATTTCTGTGCTACAATTTCGAACAGTTATAAAACAAGTAAAATAACTTAAATAATAATAAACATTTATTGTAAACAAAAATAAACAGAAAACAATAAAAAAAATAAACAATAATAATACATAAAATCATGGAAGAATTAATAAAAAAACCCAAATAAAAATATATAAGATTATCAAGAATATTTAAGTCCAAAACCATTTATGTTGAGACAGCGTTAATAACCGCCGTGTCAAATTCTGACAACCACGGCTTCCTTCATATATTTGAGGTTGAAATTGTAGACCTTTAGAAGGGCTTCAGGCGCTAGTTAGCAATTAATTACCTCTGAGGATATAATGACTTCACGTTTCAGTTGCATGCGAGGCTCACGTGAATATATGTCTCTGTATTTTTGTTAAATTGAAGAATAATTAAAGAAATGAATAGTTGAAAAAACAAACTCCTACTCCTCCATACTATAACGCTTTGAGAACAAATGATAGAAAAGGTCATATCTGCTCTACTGGTAATAATCTCTTTATTTTACAACCTAACTAGCTTTCCGCTCGCGGATTTGCCCGCGTGGGCTTAAAAACGTACTGACGTGGTCAAGTGTCAGCGTCAATAAAATCAAAACGGAACCCTCCTATTATCGAGTCCAACGCTAGTTACTTTATATTTATATGGAGTACTACTAGTATTGAAGTTTATAACTTCAAAAATCTCTATTTAATTTTAACCCCTTAGATTTTCGTAAATGATAACCAGCACGTTTTGAGGTCTGGTTTAATATATTTAAAAAGGTAAGTTGTATTCAAATTACCTTGAACCTAAAGTAGGTACAAAAATATAAAGAACCTTTATATTTAGTACCTACATAGTACCTACTTATGGTTTACTTGACTACATGTAAATTTACTTATAAATTGCAATCTTTCAAAAAGTATACCATACTTTAAAATAGATCAGGTTCCTTGAATCCTGAACCTTTTAAACGTAATACCCTTGTACTTTTGAAAGTAATAGAGACAGGCAAATGTATTCACGAAATCTTTTCATGATTATAGGCAACCACTGCCTCGGGGAAGTCTGGTCATTCGAAAGAATATAAACAAGGTATAAACAACTTATAAACAAGGTATAAACCTACCTATATACCTAGTATAAGACCTTATATTGAGAACTGGAGAACCTATCAGAGCTATTTTAGTGTCGGTTTAGGGTGACTTTTTGTGTAAACCTTTCACTTTGTTACGACAAACATGTGTATTCTTCTGAGTCTATTCTGTAAGGTTTTTGTATTGTGTTGATAGTTTAAAATTCAAAAGTTACTTCATTCTCAAGGTGTACTTCAGTATACAACTTAATTATAAAAATATCATTGATTTTTAAATAAGTGGTTATAATCATAGCTAGAATACATTCGGAATGTTCTATTTTTATTAAAAGCTTCGTTTTCCCGCAATCTAATTAATTGTTTCAACGAAGCAAAATGTCAGAATAAAGATGCATTTAAGGTGAATAAATTTACCATTATTTTTCAAAAATATATTCATCAAATTAAAAAAAAAATCCTTTGGTCCTAAACGTTTTAAACACAATGGTTATAAGTAACCCGTACCTTGGGGAAGTCTGGTCATTTGTAAGGATATATACAAGGGTTTATCCTTAGATGTTAACAACTGGACCATTATCTACCAGAGCCGTGTTATTTCAGGTTCAGCTTAGAAGGGTTTTTGTTTAAGCCTCTCACTTTTTTTTAGACAAATGTGTGTACTTTTCTAAGTCTATCTATTTGGGGATTTTTATATTTCTGTTGGTTTTAATGTAGCCTGTAGTTGTTTTAATATTTCTGTCCTGTAAGGTAATAAATAACAAATAATAGTCAAATAAGCAAACACTTTAAAACTTTTCCATCCGTATTGATATATGATATAATATAAGATAACCATCGATTTAGTCCGTACTTATTACCAACTTGAACACTAAATAATAAATTACTTTCAACTTGTTATAATTTTTAAAATTGGACATAGTTCATTCGATCAAATATAGTATAAATTCTAATGATTGTTTAATATTTTTTGTTTTCTAATAGTGAGACGGATTAATATTAATAAAAATAGCGTTCAATTTTATTGTCCTATAAAAATGTTCATTCAATATTTGGAATAAAACAAAATGAGAAAAATTGCCAGTAAAAATATATAAATACGAACACTTTCCTTTAACTGATAACTATATTTTAATAAGGTGAGATCTGTCAACACATAAGTAATAAATGTAAAGAGGTCGAACTCCAAACAACATCCACTACACCTTAAAAAATTACACTAAAATGATTTAAGAGAAACATTTCCCCGGAACATAAAGCATTCATTCGGTTATCATCTGATTCAGTGGTGCTCGGAAATTGAATCATAAATATTTTTTTTTGTATATACATATAGTGAAGTATATATATAATATCAAATTCTAAACGATAATTTGATTGTCCGTCAATATTTATAAAAATTTGGAAGCACTGTTTTAAACTATTAGCCCATTGTTGTAGACTTGGACTTAGACTGGACTCATGTAATTAATTATTTAAGAATTATTTTTAAAAGATCATATGACAAGAAGCCGCCAGCTCTTCTCAGGTCAGTGGTTGCGTTAAAAATTAGAAAAATGTTTTGTATAAAGCTAATTTTCATTGAAATTTTGGTTTGATTTGGGAATTAAGAACGAGTTATTTTTTAACAAATCATTTTTACTGTTTCTTAGTTGAGATATAAGCTTTGTCTTTAAAGAAGCTTCATAAAAATCGTAAGTAATTGGTGTATTTGAAATATAAGCATTCTAATGTCATTTTCACTATTATTAAATATTAGATATATTATGCTATAGATATATTATGCTATATATATAAAGCTATATGAATCAATTCAAAGAATTTATTATCTGGTAGCTTATTGGAGGTATTATGTTAAATTTTCATCTTTTAGATTTTTTAGCATATTTACCACGACTATTATACATTCACATATAAATTTTTATATTCATATTAGGACAAAAAATATTTTCCTGATAGGATAAATAACATTCATTTATCCCGCGATATTTTTTCGAAGCTTTTTTCGTTGGAGCTCAGGATTTACCAAATATTTTTATCTCGTTTTATTTGTTTTACGTTCTATTGTTAAAACATATTCTGAATATTTATCGTTTTCAACGATATGACAATTTAGCCTTTGCTTGACTTTATTTTATAATATAAAAAAATATATATCTATGTATTGATATTTTATTATTTATTAATAGAAGAGGAATATCAGTTCTGTAACATAATTCGTAGACAAATTATGTTCATTGAAGTAAAAAAAATGTATATTCTTGAAATTGTACCTATTTTAGGAACATTTGTATTAAAACCGAGATGTCAATCCGTTAGGTCGAATTAAAATATTGCCAACCCATTTGTTTAGCGTGGCTTACCGTTATATGTTCAAACCAATATTGAACTCGAAATTTATTGGCCCATTTGTATTAATTAATCGTTACCAATTCTAATTACATCGAATAAACACCAGTATTAAGAACCAATAAACTAATTATTTTATGTCCCTGGGTCTTTTGAAAATTAACATATGTTAGTTACTTGAGTTACATAAAATGTACGCTAAAATACTTTTTTAAACATCTTGCGGTTAAGTGTATAATATAATAAAATTTAATGAAAAGTTTTAATTCCGAATTCCCGCAAAACATCGTAAAAATGTATTTGTAAAAGTAAATGTATGTTAGCAAGAACTTTAAAAAAGAAACAGTTGCAAATTCAAAGGCCAAGAGTTTGAGAATTGTCAAAAAGCCGTTGGTTTAACCGTTCCATTCCATTAGGAGTACAATGGTTTATTTTAAAGTATTAAAGGTTATTTAAACTTTTATTCATTTCTCTGATGTAAGTTAAATGTGACTCTATAATAATGGTAAACTGAAATAAAACAAGGTTTTAAAAGTATTTCTAGTATCTGTCATTAATACTTTACAGTAAGCGTCATATTGAAATAAAACTCAATCGTTGCTATTCATATAGAACCTCCTGCTATATTAAATTAAAAAAAAATGTTAATTATATACATATTTATACTTAACGTTATATGTCTAATAAATGATCCTTTACTTTTATTTATTTGATAACGTTTCGTATCGATATATTTGACTAAGTTGTAAATTTTTATATGAGAAAAAAAAGCTAAGCGCTTTTTCAGGAATTTGTATCAGAGAGAGTTTTAACATTGTGGTTTTCTGTTAGAATAGGACCACTCTTTGTACGTACATCACATGCAGACTTGTAAATACAACTGTCGTGAATTGTTAAGCCGTGCTAAAATCGCAAGTGAATTTCGAGCACAAATTTTCATGCTACGAATATCTCTCTGCTCTTTCAAGATACAGAAAGTATCAACCACCTGATTGGTAGAAATGTTATCATAACGTCTAAAGTAAATACCATATTTAAAAGTCAAAGGTCTTTGCACTGAATCGATACAATAATGGCTGGTTGGTTTATTTATACCTCTATTACATTCACAATATAAAATATTTTTGAATATAAGCAATTATATAGGAAGTAAATCATAAATATCTATCTGTATAAATTTCAAAAACTTATTACTATTTATTTTATTACTTTCCTTTTACGTAATACATTCTGACCAAAAAAGTAATATTAAAGGAAAAGGCAGTTAAGTCAGCTTAAGGATTAATTAAAAGTAACTTTCTACTAAACTCTTCGTGATCCCGTAGAGAGAACTTATGTTTCAATTGTACATTAACGTGAAACAAAACTGATCCTGAAAGTAAAGGTGCTGAAGGACATATTCTCTGCACTCTGTTATATTCATCAAGTTAGCGCCTGCTTGGTTTATTGTTTTATTTGAAAAGATAACTAAACTTATCACCATACCGTTGTTACTTTTCATTATTTAACAGAGAAGAGTAACTAAACTGAAATGGGATATTCAATATTGGTAGCAATTTTATTTAAAATTTTAAATTAATGTCATCAAAATTATATAAAGAGTGATATCAAAAATATTAAAGTAATTTTCTTCATGAAAAGGTAAAATTCCATCGTTTTTCAATTTAATCCTAAATATTGGAAACAAAAAAATATATAAATAAACTCTTTGAATTAGCTGTCGTCGTCAAAATTTTTGGACGTAGTTTATATTTGTGTGCAAAAAAGTTTGGCAACGCGCCAAAGCTACTGAATGGGTGGACGTGTCCTATTGAGCAGTTAATATTTGCACATGGTTTAATGATACCACCAAACTATTAGTGTACGAGAAATCTATCAAAAGATTTTTTCGAAAATATTCCAGTGTGGGTTCCTAGTATCCTAGTACCCTGGAAAAGGCCTCGTACTTGTATATGAGTTACGTTTTCAATGATTGATTCTGATAACTTGGTTTGGGCTTTAAATATTACATTTTGGTGGAATAAACGAAGCTAAGGGTTAATACACATTTGTGTCGAGTTGCAAAATATGTCGTAACTTTGTTTATGTAATATTACCCCAGTGTATCAAAAGTAATCTTACATGTAATAACTTTATTAATGCAATAACCGTTCCTCGGCCTCGCAGAATCAGAGTATCAGATGTCTAGTCTGTTCCAAACTAAAGTAATTTAAATTATCTCAGAATAAATATAACTTTTAATTTAAATTGGATTTATGCTGTAAGTGGTTCTTGATACTTTTGGTCAGAATTTATTAAAAAATAGTATTTGATTTTAAAGTGATTCTTTATTTATTTTACCACTGAAACAGGATATCAAAATAGCTTTATTTTTTTTGGTCTTATTACATATTTAAAAGTGTTGCAAACGAAGCCACTGGCAACAGCTAGTATATAATTTGATTAACTCTCGTAAGTAAACAAATGGGAAATATTGAAGTAACAAATAATACTAAGGGTAGATTGAACTGGAGTCTTATAAATTTTATTCAAAGAAAATATCTCAAAATATTTTTTCCGATGATTGTTTTGTTAAAAAACTGGAACTGGACTGGAAATATTCGAAGCATTGTACTATATAAATAGATACAAATTCCTTTAAAAAAATGCTTATTTTTTTTTTAAATAATAAACATATCTATACTTACTTCTCAATACTTATTTCAGTTTCATGAAACTGACGTGACAATACCTTATACATTATTTGACAACTCTTACAATATATTTATCTCTATTTAATATTAATGAATATTCGTCAATTTGCATTACATACTATGTGAAGAGAATTCAAATTCAACATATCTGGCATGCACTTTTGAATAGAGAATAAGATGCGTACATAAGATTAGTAGATAAGCTAAGTATATAAGCTTAGTAGGTAAGCTAAGTATATAAGCTCAGTAACCATAAAAATGGTTAACGTGGATTAATCTTAAAAGCTAGATATATACTGTCTTCGACTTTCTTTTAGAACTTTTATAGAGGACCAATTTTGTAGTTGTTGATTTTTTGTGACTGTCACCGTTTACTAAGCGCATATCAGCGCATTCAAACAAACAAACAAACTCTTCTGCTTTATATTAGTATAGATTCGTATTTTGTTTTAAAAAAGCTAATCTGAAGTGAATTCAGATAAAAGAAAGAAACTATTGAAATAACACATATCCGCCAACTGCGATATAAGGTTGGTTTATTTATTCCGTTGAAATTGCATTTCCATAAAGTGACTCCGACTCTTTCTGTCAGTGATAAATAGCTCGTCTTTGTCACAGAGCAATGAAACATAAAATAGTAGGCATTCATAAAAGTTTCAAAGTCGCATTCTCATGTTACATGTAGGTTACGTAGATTCTTACAATGCTTTTATTTTTATATACTCGTAGTATAGAATATCTCAGACATTTTTTTGTGATTTTTTTTTAATAAATAAGTGAATTCTAAATGTTTTATGTATTTTAAGCTTAAGCATTAAGGCTTAAGACTTGTAAGGCTTAAAATCATATTAACTAAGAATACATCGGTGGCTCAAAGATTTCTCAACTTCAAAAGTTAAATATTTATTTGTGTTGAATAATAAAAACCTAACACAGACACAGATGTGACAAAACCTCATGCAATATTCAATAACTCATTCTTACACAGTCTCTATATTTTATTTAAAAAAATATATTTTCCAAAATATCATAATACAACTATAGCAGAAAGATAATTTTTCCTGGTTTATTGCTTGAATTGTAATAAAAAATGTATAACCGAATAACAAATAAAATTATAAACTAACTTTAGCCATGTGGAATGGCGAGAATTACAAAAAAATCTTTGCTTTCGTAATTTTTCCTCTCACACAACTTTTTGAATAATAAACTTCTGCTTGTGGCTGTGAGATAACACCTGTTTATTTATTCTATTAAAATAGCATTTTCATGAGATGAGTCGGGCTGAATTTTTCAGGTATCGATAATTCTGGCAATTCTTTGCCAGAAAGGAGTGAAACTCAAAAAATCAATAAAAATATCGAAGTCGTAATTCTTTTGTCGAAGATCGCACATATAGAACACCGATATATGGTTTTGAGTTTTATGATATTATAGTTATGTTCTTTTGAACTTGAAAACATCAAAACAATAAATAAATAGGGAAAGAGAAAACCATTCAGTTTCTTCTGTTTTTTAGTTGCTTGTAATTTTTACTTAACTTTATCGCGACAACTTTTCGACGATTCTCATTTTTTTAGGATTTGGGTAGCGGATGCTTTGCCACCCGTGCGGGATGCAGGATGGACAATAATGGAAGCTACTAGGACATACGGAAAACAATGGTGGTTTTTTTAGGCATCCAGCTCTTTCAGTCCACATTACTCCTAGCTATAAAAACTACTTTACGCCGATTTACTGTGAGGGGGTTATGTAAAATATACGATATACACCCAAATAATAATTGATCCGCCCTACTAAAGTATGTTTTTTTTAATTCAATTATAATGTTATTGGTACTTTGAGTACAAATAAACCAATAACATTTAAATTGTTTTTTTTTTTGTATTGCAAAGCAACTGCAAGCAAGTAATTATATATTTAATACCTTGTAAAGCAACTTTTCAAAGTAATGCTTTACAAGGTATTAATTATATAATTACCACTTGTGAAAGATTTAAAAAAACATCCTCGAAACAGGTAACATCTAAACAAAAACAAGGTTAACCAAATTCAAAAAAGCGCTCCAGGCAACTGCAAAATGTTACAATATGAAGTTATAACGTTAAGAGCCGATTCTTCACGAGACATACATCCAGAGGCACTTACCGTGAAATGTAAAGAGAGCGCTTACCTCTTCATAATTATAATAATTAGAATAATAAAATAATTCTAAGGTATATTTTGGTTACTTTACATACATGTTGACAATTTTATTTATGGTTCGTTTAGAAAATATTTTTTTATGTCAAGTTATTAATAGATTTAAAAAAAAAACAGAGTTTTTTATATCTCAGACATCACGCTTATCTAACTTATTAAAAAATATATCATAATATTGTTTTCTGGGGTATTTTACAAACTACACACTTTTATAATTTAAACAGACTTTTCTAAACAATCATTTAATTTATTATTTATACACCACTTAGTGTAAGCAATTTTCACTTACACTTAGATCTGATCAAAAAATTTCTTAGTAATTAAGTAAAGACTGTTTTTGGTATACAAATCTTGGAACCGCATTCCATTTTTATGAAAATTAACAAGTCTACTGACTTATAGAGTCATATTTTGTTTAGTACCGGAAGTCAAAATGAAACTTTTTTGTTTTGTTTGGTCTATGATGTTAGCCCTACTAGCTATTATAGCATCACCGGGGATAATATATTTTAATATATATTAAATAATAATAATTTATATATTTTTCAAGATGTCCGACGTCTACAAACAATGTGGTATTTATTTAAAGAACCAGACACGGTCATTTGATATCGTATTGTATGAAAAAGTATATGTATCGTTAATGGCTTACTTATAAAGACGGTTATATGAAGGATATATAAAAGGACTTCTATTGTAATAAACAACAAATTTAATAAGACAAACAAAACTGTACATATTAGATTTATTTTCTGTCCATGAAGCTAAATAACTGTAAAATAATCTAGAAATACGCCAAAACAATTTAAATTTTTAATTATATGAAGATTTTATAACAGTCGAAATATGGCGTCAAAAATAATATAAAATAAATCACATATTCAAACAAATTATAATAACTTGTAACTTTACATTGTTACATTTTAAATAAACATTATGATATATACAATAAATAATAAAATACAAACTCACTCAATGAATACAATAACTTTATCTGAATAAATATAAAATAATAAACTGAATTTACTTACACTCCTGAAAGCTGTCCGTGCTCTGGTAAATGTTATTCTATTGAACGCATGTTATTTTAATTTGGACCATACTAATTGTTCCTTAGTATCTAGTATATTAAATATAAAAAAATAAAAAAAATATATATATTTTGAATACTTTAATTATTAAAATATATAAACTAGATTGTATAATATGATAATTTATTAAGATTAAATATTTCATTTTATTTTAAACTCGTTTAAAGTTTAACGTCTGTATAAGCATGATCTCAAAAATTCGACAGCAGTGGTCTTGTAATGTTTGGGATACGTGAATTAAATTGTGTTATCTTCTACGTCGTACTTCTTCTCCTTTAAATTATATATCCATTAAATTATAAGCATTAAAAACCTCAATAGATACGATATTATGGCTGAAGTCTGACTTTAAATTTAAAAAATCATTAAGTTTTGAAACAAAAAAGCTGATTCTGACTTTAGCTATCCGTGTCAGAGATATGTGATGTTTACGAAAGGTATACGAACTAAAACAAAGGTTTATTAAGCTTTTTATTTGTTGTAAATATTTGTATTATATACACAATACACATATAAAAGATCAGAATCGAAGTCTTCGATTCTGATCTTTATACTTATGAAAATAACAATTTATTTATTTATTTTAGAATGAAAATAATACATTCACTGCGAAACTAATCCCGAAATACCAAATCGTCTACTTCAATTTATACGACGGGCCTACGTATATAACCCCAATAATAATATAAAGCCTGGCATAAAGGGCTCTCCAGACGGTTCGTCACTTTGCATTCGAATTGCTTTTTACGGCTACGTCATAACTCTTGAGCCTTGACATACAGAGTGCTCGATAAAATAAAGTGAGAAGTATATCATAAACAAGTCCAGCAACTGAAAAACTGACAAGCCAGGAGACCTTTCCAGAAAGAAATAGTTATTTTCGCATCAATATAAGTACATCCTGTAAATAGCGAAGTGCCGAAGTAATGAGTAGAAATAGTAAAAATTAGCGAATACCTTCAAGAAAACCATTAATTTGAAAAATGATATAACAGTCGAACTGAATACTTTTAGTATTAATATTCCCCACCAAGTAACAGAAACAATAAACTGAAAAAATATGAGAATTTAAAAATAAACCATTTATTTGGACATAAGTTGAATACTTCCGAGTCAAATTCCGTCAACCGCGGATCCCTTGATATATTTAAGGTAGAAATTGTAATTCTATAATGTCTTAAGGCGCTGTTTAACAATTAATTACCTGGAGGAAGAATATTATGACTTCTCGTTTCATTTTCGTTGGTGGTTCTCGTATATTTCTGTTTTTGGAATAATTAAAATTATATTTGTATTTAAAATTTCGTGAACCATGATGAATATTATATACATTGAACTTGACTATATTCACTGTAATTATATTGGAATTTTACCAGACTAGTTCAAATTACGAATTTGCCTTGCTTTGAGCTCATGAATATGAAACACGAGTGAGTTCTAAGCTAGTCGGGTAAAATAAAATATAATTGACATAAATACAGCCAGGAACGTATATATAATAATTAAAGTTACTTGAAAGAATATGACTCACCATACTTTTAACACTCTGTAGATACGAAAAATAATACAAAAAACAATATCTCTCCTTGTCATATAAATTCCATTTTATTGCAATTTCATTGAAATAAGATAAGAATACTCTATTTCTTTCTTTTATTCAATAGTTTCTGATATTTTATACCATAAAGATAGCACGAATAAGCATTATACTTCTGAAATGTTTTTAGCTTCTAAATCATACAGGGGTAGTTTCTGTTTATATATTCCTTACTCCATGCACCTGGGGCTGCTCGCTGCTCCAGCCCTCTCGACCCCGCCAACCCCCTTTGATCCCCGGGGTCCGCTAACAAAGGATAAGCCATTACACCTAAAAAAACAGTATATTTTAAACTGTTTTCGTTATATGTAATGGCAACATAGAATAGTGATGGCAATAAAATAATGTAGATACTATAAAGTATAAAAAACACTGCCTTAAAAAGAACCAGAGAAATAATAGTCAGAAAAATTCATATAAAATAGCGAGAAACAAAACAATTTGGTAATATCACATAATAAACTTCTACCTATAGATATATATAGACACTGTATGTTTTAGATTTTCACCAATAAACATTTAAACTATTTTTATCGGATCTGTATAACGGATTTTCCGCTTAGAAGTGTTAAACATATATAAATAGTTGCGTTTAAATGTTTATACTGTCATTGACTTTATTTAGAAAATGGGTTATTGGCTATTACTATACACTTTAATAACGAATATGCCTCTACAATAATACTTCTAATTTTTGAATAGGATTGTTCTCCTGATGTAGGAACAATTATTAATGTATTTTGATTATTTACATAACCCATATTTAGTATGTGACAACACAGTACAGACCAGCTTTTGTAAAGGCGACTTCGTTTGTTCCCCCTCCCTAACCCCCACTCCGTTTTTAACCATAAGCCATAACTTAAACTTTATACAATATTTATATTTATAGTATGTATATTTTTATTTTTTTCTTCTGAAGTTAATACTTACTGATCACATAGTATAGATTCCCTTATTAGATTATATATTTAAAAGAAACAAATTTAAAGAAGCTGGCCCAACACTACCGACATGACAACAGCTAGGATAAGAGAGAGAGAGAGATAGAAATATACTATGTGGCTTTGTGAATAATAATTTGGAACTTAAAATTTATTCCGTAGCAGATGTAGATCGTAGAACTTCGTAGCGGTTTACGTACATCGTAGAGTTGAAACTACATGAAAAATACAACTATTTTTCGTATATATAATGGTTCTTTTAAAATATTATGTTTATATCTTAATTTCGTAAAATAGATCATCGTTACAAATGTTCAAAACCCTGTATTGCGTAGCTCTGTTAGCTTTACGAAAATAAATATCAATGAAATTTCAACCTAAGCGTTTAAAAGATAAATAACAAAATAATTATTATTTTGGGTGCTGTTTATTATTAAGTATTGATTTGTTTTTTTTTTCATATAATTAAGTTTTCAATGTCTATGGTATTATTGTTAGTATTTTTAAGCAGAGTATAATTATCTCTTAAAGTATATCAATTTGACAATATTTTGGTGTTGATATCTTTTAAATTGCGATAAATTTAGGACTATTTTAAAAGTATGAAGTAAAAACAAGTACCTCGAATCCTTAAATCCTGAACCTTTTAACAGAATACCCTTGTTTAAAGTTAAAGGTAATTAAAACTGGAATATATATATATACGTCATTTCATAGTTGTAAGCAACCAATGCCTCGGGGTAGTCTGGTAATTCGAAAGTGTATATATAAGGTCTATTTATCTTTAGATGTTGAGAATTGGACCGTTAATTATCAAAGGCGTGTTATTTCAGGGTCGGTTTAGGTGGATTTTTGTGTACGAGTAACTTGTTTGACTTTGTTAAGACGAACGTGTATACTCTACTATGTCTCTTTATTTCGGTATTCTTTTAATTGTGCTGGATTAATTTTTTAATAGTTAATTTAAAAAAAAATCTGGATTGTAAGTAACAATATCATTGTGGATAAAATACATTACAAAGGTAATAAGTAATTAAAAAAAATATATATATATATATATATATATATATATATATATATATTGGTGCTTATAACGTAGTAAGCTTAATGAGAAAATGTTAGAAGTTACACTTTAATTAACACTTTCATTTTCCCTACAACTTAATAAAGTGTTTCAACAAAAAAAAGAATCCGCATAAAAATTTTATTCTTTATAAAAATTAACGCGGATTCTTTAGTTCTTATTTGACAAAGATCTTTTCATATATAATTAATAACATTCATCCATAACTGAATAAAATATTGATCATGACAATAAATGATATTCAAACGTACGATATATTCCTTCATATTACAAAAAAAGGAACTTAGTCCGTACTAACTCTAAAAGTAAATAACATTTTACATTTTAACTTGCTATTATATTTATTGTTCAAGGTCATGGACGTATTCTTGACGTAAAATCTGAATAAAATATCAATCTTGGATATTTGAAGTAGACGTGTGAGGTTTATGAAAGTAATTTAAAAATACATTTAATATATATGTATATATAATAACCCACGTACTAAAACACGAGCTGTAGCACGATGGTGATAAAATATAATACTAAAGGCGATGGAAGCACCATTATGGCCCAAGGTATAGACTTCTTAAAGCGCTATATACAGCGTCGAGGACGCTCTACAATAAACTTAATGAGTTATAAATAAAAATATGGTTAATATTGCCTGAATTACAAAATACAATTTATTTATATATTGTTTTAAACATTTTATATTATTAACTTTGAATGGTTTAAATAAATAGCAATCAAAATTAACTTTAAATTAATTTATCCAATGATAAAACGCTGCCCCACCAAGTCGTCTTATATTTTGGTAAAAGCTTTTTTCCAATATGTATTGTTTGTAACTATTAATTGTTTTCTCTTTATATTAGTTTAGGTTAGTAGCTTAGCGTTCAATTGCTACATCTGTTTCGTTACGTATTTCATTATTGAATGTAATTTAATAAAGGAATCTGCTTTATTTTTCGTAACAGATTATTAGATTTCCTGATTTGGTCGAGTTATTCACTTTATTTAGTTGTAGCGTTTAAAATGTAATTAATTAACTTGAATTATTATCGCAATAATTTTAATATAAATTATCAATCTTCATCAACAAAACACAAATATTTTTTCTGCCTCGTACGACGAATCTGTGGAACAAATTGTCGAGGTATTTCCGGACCAATACGACATTCAAACCTTCAAGAAAAGAGTGTATTCTAAAAGGCCGGCTAGGAACTTGTAGCTCTTGAGTTGCAGATTTTTAATGGACGACGGCAGACGCTTAGTTGACCCGTCTTCTCGTTTGCCTCCTATCTCATAAAAAATAATAACATATCTTACAAAAAACCGTAATAATACAATAAATCATGTTAATTTACAAAAACTAAACTTTAATTTACAAATACTAAACTATAGTTTTACAAATACTAAACATAAGTTTAGGGAAAATAAATAACAGATTTTTTTTTTTTTTAATATTATTGGATTGTCTTACAGGGAAGAAGCTGCTGGAGAATTTAATTTGAAAGCTCAAGTTGAAAATTTCAAACTTCATGTAATTTCATTAAAACAAGAGGATGAAATAATTTATAAGTAAAATATCCTTTGAATTAGAAAATTAATTAGAATGTGATGAGGTTATTAAATTGGTCTAAGAAATTGAGTATTGTTTGGAAAATTTTATAGCTTCATTTAATCTTTATTGATTTATAACAGGAATAAAACGCCTTCAAATGTGTCTCTCCATCATGTAGAGTCATCATATAAATACTTTCATTATTTTGTATAATCATATTTGTGTAATCATGTATCAATATATAATTATTCCTGTACTTAATAATTCAATGGCGTTTAAAGAAACGTTACTGGTTCTTCTAAAGAATTGTTGGTTTGTTATACTAAAATAACGCTTTTACTTTATATTTTTAATATCAAATAAAAAAAATAAACTCTAAAAGTGAGTTATTCTGTAAAAATATTTTAATAAAAAAAATAATTATAAAATTTATTACGGATTAATACCGGATTTAATATTTCAGCAAGAAACAATATAAGAAATCTAAACTCGTCGTCGTGAACTCTTTCAGAATTACAAGTAACAATAAATCCGCCTCGTCGCTTCACTTGTTGCTTACAAAAATATTGTATTCTTTGCCCTATATTCTTTATTCCTTTATAATTTCATAATAAAATATGTTTTGTATATGGCGCAGAATGTATATGTTTTATTAAATTGAGTATTAATAATTAAAAAAAATGCAATAAATCTAAATGAGTTATAAAAATTAATTTGAAAAATATTTAAATACTTACACAAGTATTTAATTCATCTCTTCATGAATAAGATGAGATCTGTCAGTACGTAGTAATAAATGAAAAGACGGATGAAAGTCGGGTTCCAAAAAAGCTATAGCACCATAGTCCACGTCTACACCGCACGCCAAGTAATCCAAAACACTAAGGAGTAAAACTTAACTCTATGTTTGGCATTTATGAAAGCCTTCGATCCGATCGAGACCTGGGCGATGCCACCCCAGCGGTGCCATATTGGCCCACCGGTATCGGAAGACGGAACGTGAGTAGGCCTGCTGCAAGATGGCCAGACGATTAAACAGGAGATGGATGGGGGCTGCGCGGTGAGGTTGGTCATGGAGATCTTCAGGGGTGACCTTTGACCAACAATAGACGTCTCTGGCTGAAATGATGTTGATGATGTTGATGATGAAATGAAAAGAAGATGAACTCCAAACGTCACTACATAGTTTTAAGAAAGACGTTTTTGTGAAAAAGTAACCTTTTATTCTGTTATCGGCTATCCGATCGAGTTGTGACCGGAAATTTAATCCCTTAATAACTTGTTTGTTAGTGGATATTGAAATAAACTAAAATAATAACAAATACAAATGTATAGTATGTATATTATATTCCTGGACCGACTGAAACTGTGTAATTGTTACTGCAAAAGTATTTTTGTAAACAGTAAAGTAAATTATTAGTCTGGAAGTCAGTGCCCGTCTCTCCGTCTACTGAGCTACCGTGTCAAACATTTTGAGGTTTGAGAATTCTAAATAAAATGATTTTACTATGACACTTCAGACTTACTTCACTTCTTACGTCCGTTACGTACGTTATTTATTAATTTAACATATTTAATGATTATTTAAAACATGAATTGCTTGCTTCATCTAAACAATTCATCCCACCGCGCTCAGACTGTCAAAAGCATTTCAAATTTAAAGTATTGCATATGTATGATACCAGCTACTAAAAGTAGTACCGCAGTAAAAGCCAGTTCGATAATAGAGGACGCAAATCACACACTTAACCAGGCATAGGACAGTTGCCAAGAATAGACATCAGACGATTGTGGAGTTCATTTGGCGTATAAAATTGAAGCTGATGTGGACCAATTGGTTGGGACGGATCAAACGCACTGTTGGATGTGGATTCATACGGAAAATGTGTCGTACATAACTGTCAGCTTGAACAGTTCATATTATTTATTGTTATTTTGATGTCTTAAAATCGAATATAATATTTTTTTAGTAATTCCGTGAAATTATTTTAAAGACAAGGCAAGTATGACCTTCAGCGGAGTTTGACAATTTATTTTTATATTTATACTGATTATAATTTATCCAAACCAAAGTTAAAAAAGCAAATAATTAGCTCAAATACATGAAAATGTTTAATTGTTAATATTATACAAAATAACCAAATAAATATGTCGGAGACAGCGATGGCGGAGCGGTAGGGCCGTCACCATTAAGGCTTGAGTTACAGGATTCATATAGCCGGTGTTGTAAAATAATAACACTGATACTTTTACATTTCAACTTTATATTGCAAAGAATCACAACCTCACTTTTATAACAAACACTGACTTATTACTTTCGACAAACAATTTCGTATTAAAGTGACCAGATCCGCGTCTCCAAGAGAAGTGACCATTGGAATATCCATATTTTTCAAAACGTCGACATGCCGCCATTACAAATGACGTCACGGCGCTTTCCCGCTACTAAGTAATCAATTGACGAACTCTAAAGAAGCAATATCGTTATCACCGTAGTATGTTAGTTACACCGTACAATGTATGTATTATAATTTATTTGAATATCAGAGCGTGAAATGTTAAACAAAACAGAAATGAAATTAATTAAAAGTTAACTAAAATCTGTCATAACACGGCAACTGTTAATATACGAATATAGTTGTTACTAACAATCAGAGCAGAGCAGCAGTTGTCATAAACTGTCCGCACCAGAATTCAAAATTAACTTATTTAGATGAATATATATTAACAACAAATATATTTAAAATAATTATTTATTTAATTTAATTGAGTAATTTATTCTCAGTTATCTAATAGTTTTAGTATATGCATAGTGTTATGATGTAGTCTAAATAGAAATAAGATCGAACAAAAATAAAATAATTAACTCGGGCACAAATAAATTATATGAAGTAGCTTAAGTAAAACTAACAAAACTAGGTATTAGTTGAGTTACATCGTTTGTCAAACTTCCAATCATGTCTATTTATTTACAGCTCTATATACGTAATAGGTCGTAACAAACTAATACATTACATATATATATGTATATATTATTCATCATAGACACATTGCTTTATAAATTATAAAATGTTAATACATTAGAATACTTTTTATAACTTATTGAAAGTAAATATTGCAATAGTGTTTATATATTCTGTTATTTGTTTATTATCACTTAATATTTGTACACGAGTGTAAAATACGGTTAATGTTAAATCGTTACTTGGTTACAAATATTATCAGGGGACATTTTTAACGAAAACTCTCAGGTGGTAGAGCAGAGCTGTATCTATTAGTAGGCAATTTGAATTTACTGAATTGCCTCTACCAGGGCTACCTACTCTACTACTCACCTATTATAGTATAGCCATATTAAATATAGAGTTAGTATTATTTTCATGCACAAGCAAGCTTACTGCTTGTGCATGCATGCTGCTGCATGCTGCTTGCTGCATCTGACTTCATTTAAGGTGTACTCTTAACTAGCTAGTTAAGAGTACACCTTAAATGAAGTCAGATGCTTCGAAGCCCTCAGTCCTGAACCTCTTATTCATAATACCTTAGTAATAGCTAAAGGTACAGGAAATAAATATATACGTGATATCCGTTCATGGTTGTAAGCAACTAATGCCTCGGGGAAGTCCAGTCATTGGAAGGGTACATAGAAGGTCTTATCCTTAGATGTTGCAAACTGAACCATAAACTATCAGAGGAGTATTTAATTTAGGGTCGTTTGAAAAGGAAGTTTCTGTCCTACTCTACACACGTTACTCTCGTAGTCTATTGGGGTATTTAAACTTTTTTTTTATTTTAATGTATTTATAGAATTGTTTATATATTTTTTAAATGTGTGGTAGAATACAATAAACTATCCTGTCTTCAAAGAATCATTTTATCCTATCTTTCAAGTTGGATCAAAACGAACTGGTGTAATTTTTTAAATTGGTTAAGTAATTTAGAAATTCATTATCGGATAAACAAAGTGTCACGTAAATTGTATATATAGATATATATGTTAATATGATACATAAATACGCGAACACTGTAAAACTTCTCCACCAGTTTTGACATATTATATCATATTCTAGAACAAGTAACTTAGTCTGTACTTATTACGAACTTGAACACTAAATAATAAATTACACTCAAACTTGTTATAATATTTAACGTGAGTTTGTGAAGGATTTTACATGAAATCTCAAACATATATTTATCATGAAACTTTAAAATAGACGTGTGAGGTCTAAAAAAGTAAATTTAAAATGTATTTAATGTGTAAGAGTTATATATTAAAAATAATTATTGTATTTTATTTATTTTCTGCTGCTTATATTGTTTTTATTATTGTTTTTATTAAGACCTTTATAAGACGTTATACTTTTTTTAAAGTTGTATGAATATAAATTGACTAGCTTCTACTCAGAGTATTTTATTCTATCCAGTTTATGATATATCTATGTGCAAGGATTCATGTAAATTTAGTTTTTTGGTCGTTATTGAAGGCAACATTCAAATATACATTACAATAATAAAATTTAACATTTATGTATATATTACAGAGATTGAAACTTAAGATACTGAAGGTAATATAATTTAACGATATTACATAACAGGACTGGCGCGAATATAAAATAATATTATGAGTAGCTTTTACTCGCGTTAGAATAAACAAATATTTTTATAAGATTAGTCTCTTAAAACAAAAAACAAATCTTACTACTGATAAAATAAGATTATAAGTAAAGTTACAATAATTATTACTTATACTATTAATATTAATAAAACGATAAAAGCTTTATACATAATAACACACGTACTAAAATACGAGCTGCAGCGCAACGGTGATAAAATATAATACTGAAGACCAAAGGTACTATTACGTACCTACGTAGAGCCTTACTTATGTGCTATATAAAGCTCAAATACACTACATTTAAATATGTTATTTATATAAATAACATATTTAAATATAGTGTGTATACGTTTAAAATAAAAATATGTCTAATATTTTTCTTTATATTATTTTCACGAGAGTAATGAAAGCAAAATAACAATTCTTTAATAATTCTCTTACGATTCTCTTTTGTATGCACACTGTTTATTAAAGTTCAGTTATTTTTTAATATTCGTGTAACATCAACACAGCTATGTGATACAATCCCGTTACATATTTAAAGGTCACAGGTTCGATTCCTGCTGGTGCTAAAGAATATTTTTCCTTGACGTATTTAAGAATTAAATAAGCTTATCATGGCTAACCTTTTTATACACAAATGATAAAACGCTACTGGTAAAAAGTTCCGAAATCTACTTAAAAGCTATTTATTTGTTCAAACTTCATTGTTCATTGTAGCTAAAGTGGATTAAGTGGTTTAGTTGTTTAATTTGAAATGTTCATTCAAATGTTATTTGAGTTTTTTGTGTTATATCTATGTGAATGTCATTTAATAAAGGCAACTGCTGCGTTTTTACGTAACAGAGTATTAGTTTTTTACAATTTTATCGAATAATTCATTTCATTTGGTAGATTCAGCTTTACATAATAACATTTAGCTTAAATATGAATAATCATGTGTAGGATAAATGTGTCGTAATAAAATATAGATTTAATGTAAATATCCTCTTCTTTACACTATTTACTCGATATTCTCATTTCACGATATCTTGTCTCTTTACTCTAATAAGATGTCTGGAAGATATCGAAGCTTATATAAGGCTGCCTGTTTGTACGTTGTGTAAATTTTATTCTGTGAATTGTCTGTGCTAGCATTATACTAAAAGTACTGGGAATTTATATTAAATTGTGTTTTTTACAATAGCAGTTATATATTAGTTCTCAAATCAACATATTAGATACTTGTTATACGAAATAAAAAAAACGGAATTCCGGTAAAACATTTTTTTTTCTATATCTATAACAACGTTAGAAACACCAATAAAACTACAGGATGGATTTTAATAATATTTCCTTTGGTTATAGCTGAGTGCCCCGAACAATTTAAAGGAACTTTAATTTCGGGTAAACTTGAAAATTGTATGACCTCTTGAGCTCCACAGGAGCGTATATAATAACAGTGGCCCTATATACAACTATGTAGTATATATCACCCGCCGTAAACAATATAAAAGCAATAAAACTACAATCTTACAATAAATGTAATGTGTGTAATGAGTTCATGGCGAACAGAAAAGTCGAAGGCAATATTCAATCATTTTATACTTTTGATTTATTTATTTCCATAAAGAAAATAATCATTATAGAGGTGTAGAATAATATATATTTCAAATATTTCAACAACAAACAATGTTATAAATCTAGAAGATAACTTGTTCAGTATTACAAGATGTTTTAAAAATTCACCTCATCGCCACACTTGTGGCTAAAAATATATTTTACACTTTGTTATATACTCTTTCTTCTTTTATATTTTATATAAAAATAGGTTTGAGCTTAACAGTTTGTTGAATTTTATTATATTTAATATTATTATAATTTATTATTATTATATTTAAGATTTATTGTTTAAAAATAAAGCAAGCTACATTTTGTAATTAATATAAACGAGTTATATATTATATATACAAATAAATGAACTCTTATTTTATCTTTTAACTAAACTTTTTTTATTGAAATAATTATTACAAATTTTTATTTATATATACATATTATTAACTTATTTTATTACAAATTTATTTATATGAGACGTTGCCCAAAAAAAAAACATAGTGAAATATAAGTAATAAATAACAATTAATATATTTATATCTACATAATATTCTCATACGAAATCATCACCGTGTTATTGTTTCTATAAAATGTTATTGTAAAGTATATATTATATATCAAAAAAATATTTCAATATTAGGTACATTTATATAAACATTTTTTATTAAATAATCAGGTACGAGTCCGCGTTGCGTTGCTGAATTAATGGTTCAATAATTTAAATCTTAAACGTTACGCTAGATATTTAAATAATTCCTGTAATTGCAATGAAACTGGTAAGTCTGAAGCGCTGCCACTTCAAAGCATTGCTACCGTTGAATTATAAAATATACTAGATAGTGAAAGGCTATAATAAAAGCTAGCTAAATGATAGAGGACGAAAATCGCACTTTTAACCAGACATATGACATTTGACAAGGGTAGATTTCAGACGTCAGTGGACTTCATTTGACGTATAAAATTGAAGCTGATGTAGACTTTTTACGTACAGTTGGACGTGAAATGACACAGAAAATGTGTCGAATATAGCAGTCGGCTTGTATTTTGTACTAAATATATTATTATTATTTCAATTAGAATATCCCTGTAACCCTTAAAAAACTATACATTGTTACACTAACGTGTGACACGTCGGAGAATACTTGGAGTCCGAACCACAAGTTCTAAGAGACGAGAGTCTCTAGGAACCACGTCATGCACTTCTGGAAGACGTACTAATAAATGAGAGATACTTGTAAAACGTGGATCCTTTCGGATGTAGTATGTAATGAAAATATATAATATTTATTTTTATTTTACAAAATAGTAACTCCAGTTACATTCAACATTGGGTCCTCGAGAGTCCTTTAAAACTGTTTCCAAAGACGCTGTAATACTAACGATTTCATCATTCTTTATCTTAGAAAATATTAAGTACGTCTGAAAAAAATTACAAACATTTAATGTAAAAAAATACTTGCATAATATAAATACTAAATATAATCAAAATATTTTTTTTTAGTTTCGCCTTACTCAAACAAAAAAGTAATTTTTGAGTAGTGAAATACATTTTAACAATAAAATGCCAAAATTGGTCACCCATTTATCGTATAAAAAATCACGTGACACGGTATTAAGTCATCCCGTGACCACGACTGGTGAAATTCGGCCGAAACGTTGGAAAATAAAAACGTATTTCACCTTCAATAATTTTTCCGCGCAAAATAGAATCGATATTAGTTTAAAATGTGTTTAAAAATACTAACTTGTAGACTATTTTACATATATTTCTTTACTGTAATAACATCGAGGGTCTTACATAAATATAGAATGAAAAATAAACTGATACGGTCAGGTTGTGGCATATTTTCAGTGTTAATATAAAGTTTCAAAAATATAAGGCGTTGTGTATTCAGTTCTTTCTTGGTTCGAAGTTAACACATTATATGATAGCTATTCTTTTGAATATTTGAAGTTATAATAATTTAAGACAGCAAATGTTAGAGCATCGGAGAGCTAGTAGCGGTGTTTTTGGTTTTTTTACTCTTCTTTGCAGTACCACGCTTTGCTTGAATTCTTATTTATTCTTATTTATTTATGTGTCAATATCATGGATAGTATGGTAGTTTCGTAGTTACTTGCCATTTTCCATGAATCTACTCTTTGCATCTACAGTCTGACTTTTCAAATTAAAATGTGTGCCTATTTGGATTTAAAAATACTTAGTCTTTAAAAAAAAGATGTCCTACGGCAACGGAACTAACAAATTTGACATTATCTCAGAATTATATCATTTGTTACAGATATTGAATGGTTCTATCAGCTTTATTACATTCAGAACGAGATTGTATAATATCTGTTGAGTTAAAATTAATATCTTAGTGGTGTTGAATTCTACACAATTCAGTTTCGTTGCAAAACAAAATTGCCGCCATTACTACGTCTTAATTTTTTTTCTTATTTTCATCCACCTTTTTATCACTTTTCTATTTCTAAAACCTTTTTTTCTATTTCATTACTTAAATAGTTATCAAAAATATAATTACGACAATAATATATTAACTTACTTTAGCAATTTGGAATGACGAAAATTACAAAAATAGACAGATATATTGTTATTTTTAATTATTTGTTTATTGATATGGCTTCGTTATACTCGGTATTAGCAACAAAAAATACAACCATTTTGCATTGCAATGTTATACCACTTAAATTTTAACTCTCGATACTGTCACCAAATTTTCCTAATTACAAACACTTGCGTGTAACTATGAGATAAGACCCGATTATTTATTCTGCTGAATTTTCATTTTCATGAAGAATCCTCACATTGTCAGTGATAGCTAGCAATTCTTTTTCCAAAATTGCAACTCTCATATCTACAACAATTATTATTGTTGAAATTTAAAATACTCCCGTACATAATTTTTGTACAAAATGAGACTAAGGCAACCTTGAATAAAACAACAGCTCTATGCTGCTCCTAATTAAATTAATTCACTGTGAAACCCCAAAATAAACAGCTAGGTTACTTCAATTTATACGAGGGACCTATATACGTAACCCCCGATAGTAAATAATACAAAGCCTGGCATAAAGGGCTCTGCGGATGATTCGGCAATTTGCACCGGAATCGCTCTGTATGCCTTCGCTATATCTTTTGAGTCTCAACACACAACTCGCTTAGTAAAATAAATATAGAAATATGTCACTAATTTATGCCAAACTAAAAAACTAATAGGGCAGGTGTCAAATATCTTAAATAAAAAAAAACAATTATAAACTCACTGACCTATATATAGGTCTATCCTTCGGTCGTCCATCAAAAAACATTGCACTTGAGAGAGCATTGGCCTCTGCTAAGTACTCTCTAGTACTAGTGAAATTTAATTTGAAAAGTTAGTAAATTAAAAACTATTAATTTACTAATCAAAATTAATATAATGGCAAAAGAAAATTATGTTTACTGTCATATTTGCGTCACAATATTCTTAAATATAGCGCAGCATCAGTAGCTGTTCTATTGGACAGGATAATAGATAAGCCAGTAAAAGTCACGGTTTTGTTACAAAAAATCACCAGTCGTATTATATCAGTAAATGTCACAGTATCGCTACAACAGAATGGCCAGATCGAGCGTTAAGACATATGTCAAAACCTGACATTTAACTCTTTGACTGTTATTGAGATATTTTTTTTTACATGGTGTAATATTTATTTTCAGATTGTCGTAGACTTTTGAGGCTTCTTTTATAGCCAACAACCACATAAATAGCAACCTTGAAGATAATGATTAATTTATTTAAGTCCTTTTGGAACAATAAAATAATACAATTGAACTTAATGCTAATATATTACCTCTCTCTACCAGATAACCAACACAATATAAAGAAATAAAACATGAATAACTAAGTCACAATCCATTTGTTTTGAGATAACTCTCGAGTCTAATTGTGACAAGCTCAGCTTCTAAATATATATGTAAGTTTGTAATTGTAGTGCTTTATAAGGTTTCAAGACGCTGGTGAATAATTACCTCGGAAGAGGAATATAACGACTTCACGTTTCATTAGCATGTATGGCTCACGTGAATATTTCACAATTATTCAATATTTGTTAAATTCAAGAATAGTTAAAGTAAGAAACTCATTATACTTTTAACAAATAATATTTAAAACATCGCTGTTCTTTTAATATTAATTCCTTTAGTTTGTAACTTGATTTAAATAAGATAAGAATGCTGTTTTTATAGAGATATATTAATAGCATGAAAAAAAATTATCAATTTTGTAATGTTTTTTATTTTGTAAACCATAGGGGCAGTTTTTGTTTATATATTAATCATTAAATGCCCTCGAGCTGCTCGCTGCTCCACCACTTTGACCCCACCAGCCCTTTGATCCTGGGTATCCGTTATTAAAGGGTTATCCGTCACACCAACAAAAACAATATACAGAATAAATTATTCTAGTTGATATGATGGATGTGAATGGTGGCTCTGTAAATGGTCAGTGATTTGAATTTGGTACTTGTGGCTTATTCCGCCGCAGATGTAATCGTAGCGCTTCGTAGCACTGAATGAAATATACGTGTAATAGTACATAATATTTTTTTTTTTATAATTTTATGATGGTAGTGCCAAATTAATACACGTCTGTATTTCGTAACTCTGTTACGTTTACGAAAGTAACCATAAATTTCTATTTCCACCACAACTTTTAGAACATATGGCACCAAATAGTTTATATTCTTTCGTTTGTTGTTCATTGTTTGGAAGTGCTTGGTAAAGGTCATAGTTCCTACAGTTTATGCCGGTTTTGAATTCCTCGCTTTACCTTCTTCTTATATTATTTAATAATAATGTCTGTGGTTGGTAACAAATGAAACTAGACTGTAATTCAAAAACTTCTGGTGCAATATTGAGATTAAATAACAAATACATGTTACAATATTTAGATAAGATTATTATAGGAAATGGCACCATTATCATGCAATTCTTGCGAAAAAAAATATTTGTTAGTTATATTATTAAATGTCAAAGTTTATCTTATATTATCCGTTATATTATCCGTATTTATAAATATATATTTATTTATAAATAATGAATTATTAATTCAGTAACACGTAAAGGGCTCGAACCTCGAACCTTGGGAATTCGTTCCTGGCGCCCTGCCATCTAAGCCTTCGTGTTGGCCACTTGTAGGGAATTTAGCATTTTAAGTAATCTAGCCCACATGAATACCACTCATTAAAAGAATATAGTAAAAGACATCTAAATAATTACGAATGCAAACCATATACTTAACCAGATATAGGACAAATTACTAATTATATATAATACATCAATTAAATGCATGTTAGAAATAATATTCCATTTATATATTATGTTATTTTACAATTTGACATTATTGTATGTGAATGTACGTTTCGTACGATATGTTAGACTAAATAAAACTCAAAGTAATTAAAAGTTAACTAAAACCTGTCATAATACTTCAAATGTTACAAAATGTAGCGACGAGAGCAGCAGTTGACATAAATGATCCAGCACCTGATGATACATTAAATTTACTTAACTAGATGTTCCTAAAATAACATCATGTGGTAACACTTAAAATAATTATATACGTTTGAAATTAATTGTTTTTTTATCAATCAAATATTTTACTTTTTTTACTATGTAACAATTAGTCTAAATATTTATTACGGTTTTTTTGTGGCACATAATTTACTATAACATAAATAATAAAGAAATGTACCTATTATAGGTTAATTTAAATAATCACACAACTGTTTCATAAGGCCGCACTGCGGATGCAATAACTTTTACGACACACTAGTGTAGAGACGCAGTCAAGGAACATTTCGTTACGCTTCGCTATGCGAGTGCTGTCGTCACTACGTATGTGTAATCGCCGCTGTTTGAGTATATTATATGTATAATACATCAGTTTAATTCTATAAATGTATACACCGAGATATAATAGCATAAAATATATAAAGAACTTTTATATTTTTATGTTTCAGCTTTCGTAATCCAACTATCCATCTATTATATATATTTACCCGGCTGTACTCATGTTCAAAGTATTAAAATTATGGACAGTAATGGCTGAGCGATACCGGATCATGTCTTGTTTTCTGAAACAGCTTATTTTTTGTGACAAAGCGTCCGTACTAACTACGGAAATATCGGATACTGCATAAAGTAAATGAAGCTCTTGAAATCCCTCATCTGAATTTTTGTAATGACAACGGATGGTTGCTGCCATTGATCTGGTAACCGGTCATTAATACTATAAAACTCTATAACATTACATAATCTGTTCAGTATTCATTATGACCCAGTCAAATTCTGGTAAAAATTTATGTATGTATCCATTATAAAAAATATCTATTCAATAATATTTCTTATTCTGGGGAAATTAATTTCTTGCATAATATTAAAATAAATTCTTAGAAATTCGAATTTTAATCCCCACTAATATAAATAAATATAAAATATAAATGCGAAAGTAACTCTGTCTGTCTGTTACTCTTTGACGCCTAAACCACTGAACCGATTTTGGTGAAATTTGGTATAAAGATAAAATTGACTTTCAAGAAGAACATAAGGTACTTTTTTAACTAAGTTTATTTATTTACTTTATTGCGATTTATTTATATATTATCTGACAGCATCACCATTATCTGTTAGTTCTATACTATTCTAATAGGTGGCGGTATAACCGTATTCGTGGACTGCATTGAGTAAGTATCCAATAGATGGCGCTTTTATGATGTGCAAATGTTTCATGTACGCTAAAACTTAATAGGATAACCAGCCACGTGTTACTGAAGGTTATTTTTTATTATAGTAAACACAATACTGTGAAATTCAATATATATATATATATATATATCATATTTTTTATTCTATCGCGACATGTCACAATCTACGAGTATTTAGCGACTATTAGAATATCAAACCAATATAAACTTAGAATAGATAAATATAAACAAATAACTTATTCATTACGAATTTATAATAGATTTTCAGCTTTCAGTACTTCTTCTCAATATAAACTTTAACTAAGAATAATTTCATATTTCGATTTTGATCAATCTATTCTCATAAATTTGTATGTTTGTGGGTTTATAATTTATAAATTTATTTGTTGGAGGTAATCTTCAAAGTAAGTTATTCAAATCTAAAAATTTCTTAAACAATATTTAGAAATAACTTTCATATTGGATTGCTTGGATTTCGAGTACACCCTAGGTATTATATTATTCCCTTGAAATAATAATTGGGTTTTTCATGGAGAACAATTTTGAAATAATTTTGATCAAAAATCTCGAGCGAAGGAGTTTCTTACGAGCCCTGTGGTCCTGAAGTCCTCGCAGACGGATTCGCGGGCAACAGTTAGTAAATAAATATATAAAAAATGTCTTTTGCTTTTAGAAAATTTGAATTATGTTACGACCTAAGTAAACATCTTGATCGTAAATAAAACATTTACTTTAAGAATGTAAACTATTGACGTTAGCGAAATGACAGCCAAGAGCAGTCGAACTACATTAAAATGTTATAGTATAGACGTATAAAGTTGACAGCCGATTCTTCACGAGACATAAGACAAGGGCACTCACCGTGAATTTGAAGTAAAGCGGTTACTTCTTCCATTTAGAATAATAAATTTATTCAACTGAATATTTCAGGACTTAGTACATAACATTTTACGATTTATTTTTATGCTCCGGCTTAAAATTTAAGTATTTATATAGAGTTATTGCTTGGTAAATCATTACAGATTGTTATGGGAGTTATTTTTAATAATAAGTAATATAAAATTATACGTTTACTTGTAATTTTGTATTATATTTACTATATATTATCACAGCTCCCCTACATGGACAATGCTACCTACACGCTGAATTAATGGTTCAATAATTTAAATCTTAAACGTTACGCTAGATATTTAAATAATTCCTGTAATTGCAATGAAACTGGTAAGTCTGAAGCGCTGCCACTTCAAAGCATTGCTACCGTTGAATTATAAAATATACTAGATAGTGAAAGGCTATAATAAAAGCTAGCTAAATGATAGAGGACGAAAATCGCACTTTTAACCAGACATATGACATTTGACAAGGGTAGATTTCAGACGTCAGTGGACTTCATTTGACGTATAAAATTGAAGCTGATGTAGACTTTTTACGTACAGTTGGACGTGAAATGACACAGAAAATGTGTCGAATATAGCAGTCGGCTTGTATTTTGTACTAAATATATTATTATTATTTCAATTAGAATATCCCTGTAACCCTTAAAAAACTATACATTGTTACACTAACGTGTGACACGTCGGAGAATACTTGGAGTCCGAACCACAAGTTCTAAGAGACGAGAGTCTCTAGGAACCACGTCATGCACTTCTGGAAGACGTACTAATAAATGAGAGATACTTGTAAAACGTGGATCCTTTCGGATGTAGTATGTAATGAAAATATATAATATTTATTTTTATTTTACAAAATAGTAACTCCAGTTACATTCAACATTGGGTCCTCGAGAGTCCTTTAAAACTGTTTCCAAAGACGCTGTAATACTAACGATTTCATCATTCTTTATCTTAGAAAATATTAAGTACGTCTGAAAAAAATTACAAACATTTAATGTAAAAAAATACTTGCATAATATAAATACTAAATATAATCAAAATATTTTTTTTTAGTTTCGCCTTACTCAAACAAAAAAGTAATTTTTGAGTAGTGAAATACATTTTAACAATAAAATGCCAAAATTGGTCACCCATTTATCGTATAAAAAATCACGTGACACGGTATTAAGTCATCCCGTGACCACGACTGGTGAAATTCGGCCGAAACGTCGGAAAATAAAAACGTATTTCACCTTCAATAATTTTTCCGCGCAAAATAGAATCGATATTAGTTTAAAATGTGTTTAAAAATACTAACTTGTAGACTATTTTACATATATTTCTTTACTGTAATAACATCGAGGGTCTTACATAAATATAGAATGAAAAATAAACTGATACGGTCAGGTTGTGGCATATTTTCAGTGTTAATATAAAGTTTCAAAAATATAAGGCGTTGTGTATTCAGTTCTTTCTTGGTTCGAAGTTAACACATTATATGATAGCTATTCTTTTGAATATTTGAAGTTATAATAATTTAAGACAGCAAATGTTAGAGCATCGGAGAGCTAGTAGCGGTGTTTTTGGTTTTTTTACTCTTCTTTGCAGTACCACGCTTTGCTTGAATTCTTATTTATTCTTATTTATTTATGTGTCAATATCATGGATAGTATGGTAGTTTCGTAGTTACTTGCCATTTTCCATGAATCTACTCTTTGCATCTACAGTCTGACTTTTCAAATTAAAATGTGTGCCTATTTGGATTTAAAAATACTTAGTCTTTAAAAAAAAGATGTCCTACGGCAACGGAACTAACAAATTTGACATTATCTCAGAATTATATCATTTGTTACAGATATTGAATGGTTCTATCAGCTTTATTACATTCAGAACGAGATTGTATAATATCTGTTGAGTTAAAATTAATATCTTAGTGGTGTTGAATTCTACACAATTCAGTTTCGTTGCAAAACAAAATTGCCGCCATTACTACGTCTTAATTTTTTTTCTTATTTTCATCCACCTTTTTATCACTTTTCTATTTCTAAAACCTTTTTTTCTATTTCATTACTTAAATAGTTATCAAAAATATAATTACGACAATAATATATTAACTTACTTTAGCAATTTGGAATGACGAAAATTACAAAAATAGACAGATATATTGTTATTTTTAATTATTTGTTTATTGATATGGCTTCGTTATACTCGGTATTAGCAACAAAAAATACAACCATTTTGCATTGCAATGTTATACCACTTAAATTTTAACTCTCGATACTGTCACCAAATTTTCCTAATTACAAACACTTGCGTGTAACTATGAGATAAGACCCGATTATTTATTCTGCTGAATTTTCATTTTCATGAAGAATCCTCACATTGTCAGTGATAGCTAGCAATTCTTTTTCCAAAATTGCAACTCTCATATCTACAACAATTATTATTGTTGAAATTTAAAATACTCCCGTACATAATTTTTGTACAAAATGAGACTAAGGCAACCTTGAATAAAACAACAGCTCTATGCTGCTCCTAATTAAATTAATTCACTGTGAAACCCCAAAATAAACAGCTAGGTTACTTCAATTTATACGAGGGACCTATATACGTAACCCCCGATAGTAAATAATACAAAGCCTGGCATAAAGGGCTCTGCGGATGATTCGGCAATTTGCACCGGAATCGCTCTGTATGCCTTCGCTATATCTTTTGAGTCTCAACACACAACTCGCTTAGTAAAATAAATATAGAAATATGTCACTAATTTATGCCAAACTAAAAAACTAATAGGGCAGGTGTCAAATATCTTAAATAAAAAAAAACAATTATAAACTCACTGACCTATATATAGGTCTATCCTTCGGTCGTCCATCAAAAAACATTGCACTTGAGAGAGCATTGGCCTCTGCTAAGTACTCTCTAGTACTAGTGAAATTTAATTTGAAAAGTTAGTAAATTAAAAACTATTAATTTACTAATCAAAATTAATATAATGGCAAAAGAAAATTATGTTTACTGTCATATTTGCGTCACAATATTCTTAAATATAGCGCAGCATCAGTAGCTGTTCTATTGGACAGGATAATAGATAAGCCAGTAAAAGTCACGGTTTTGTTACAAAAAATCACCAGTCGTATTATATCAGTAAATGTCACAGTATCGCTACAACAGAATGGCCAGATCGAGCGTTAAGACATATGTCAAAACCTGACATTTAACTCTTTGACTGTTATTGAGATATTTTTTTTTACATGGTGTAATATTTATTTTCAGATTGTCGTAGACTTTTGAGGCTTCTTTTATAGCCAACAACCACATAAATAGCAACCTTGAAGATAATGATTAATTTATTTAAGTCCTTTTGGAACAATAAAATAATACAATTGAACTTAATGCTAATATATTACCTCTCTCTACCAGATAACCAACACAATATAAAGAAATAAAACATGAATAACTAAGTCACAATCCATTTGTTTTGAGATAACTCTCGAGTCTAATTGTGACAAGCTCAGCTTCTAAATATATATGTAAGTTTGTAATTGTAGTGCTTTATAAGGTTTCAAGACGCTGGTGAATAATTACCTCGGAAGAGGAATATAACGACTTCACGTTTCATTAGCATGTATGGCTCACGTGAATATTTCACAATTATTCAATATTTGTTAAATTCAAGAATAGTTAAAGTAAGAAACTCATTATACTTTTAACAAATAATATTTAAAACATCGCTGTTCTTTTAATATTAATTCCTTTAGTTTGTAACTTGATTTAAATAAGATAAGAATGCTGTTTTTATAGAGATATATTAATAGCATGAAAAAAAATTATCAATTTTGTAATGTTTTTTATTTTGTAAACCATAGGGGCAGTTTTTGTTTATATATTAATCATTAAATGCCCTCGAGCTGCTCGCTGCTCCACCACTTTGACCCCACCAGCCCTTTGATCCTGGGTATCCGTTATTAAAGGGTTATCCGTCACACCAACAAAAACAATATACAGAATAAATTATTCTAGTTGATATGATGGATGTGAATGGTGGCTCTGTAAATGGTCAGTGATTTGAATTTGGTACTTGTGGCTTATTCCGCCGCAGATGTAATCGTAGCGCTTCGTAGCACTGAATGAAATATACGTGTAATAGTACATAATATTTTTTTTTTTATAATTTTATGATGGTAGTGCCAAATTAATACACGTCTGTATTTCGTAACTCTGTTACGTTTACGAAAGTAACCATAAATTTCTATTTCCACCACAACTTTTAGAACATATGGCACCAAATAGTTTATATTCTTTCGTTTGTTGTTCATTGTTTGGAAGTGCTTGGTAAAGGTCATAGTTCCTACAGTTTATGCCGGTTTTGAATTCCTCGCTTTACCTTCTTCTTATATTATTTAATAATAATGTCTGTGGTTGGTAACAAATGAAACTAGACTGTAATTCAAAAACTTCTGGTGCAATATTGAGATTAAATAACAAATACATGTTACAATATTTAGATAAGATTATTATAGGAAATGGCACCATTATCATGCAATTCTTGCGAAAAAAAATATTTGTTAGTTATATTATTAAATGTCAAAGTTTATCTTATATTATCCGTTATATTATCCGTATTTATAAATATATATTTATTTATAAATAATGAATTATTAATTCAGTAACACGTAAAGGGCTCGAACCTCGAACCTTGGGAATTCGTTCCTGGCGCCCTGCCATCTAAGCCTTCGTGTTGGCCACTTGTAGGGAATTTAGCATTTTAAGTAATCTAGCCCACATGAATACCACTCATTAAAAGAATATAGTAAAAGACATCTAAATAATTACGAATGCAAACCATATACTTAACCAGATATAGGACAAATTACTAATTATATATAATACATCAATTAAATGCATGTTAGAAATAATATTCCATTTATATATTATGTTATTTTACAATTTGACATTATTGTATGTGAATGTACGTTTCGTACGATATGTTAGACTAAATAAAACTCAAAGTAATTAAAAGTTAACTAAAACCTGTCATAATACTTCAAATGTTACAAAATGTAGCGACGAGAGCAGCAGTTGACATAAATGATCCAGCACCTGATGATACATTAAATTTACTTAACTAGATGTTCCTAAAATAACATCATGTGGTAACACTTAAAATAATTATATACGTTTGAAATTAATTGTTTTTTTATCAATCAAATATTTTACTTTTTTTACTATGTAACAATTAGTCTAAATATTTATTACGGTTTTTTTGTGGCACATAATTTACTATAACATAAATAATAAAGAAATGTACCTATTATAGGTTAATTTAAATAATCACACAACTGTTTCATAAGGCCGCACTGCGGATGCAATAACTTTTACGACACACTAGTGTAGAGACGCAGTCAAGGAACATTTCGTTACGCTTCGCTATGCGAGTGCTGTCGTCACTACGTATGTGTAATCGCCGCTGTTTGAGTATATTATATGTATAATACATCAGTTTAATTCTATAAATGTATACACCGAGATATAATAGCATAAAATATATAAAGAACTTTTATATTTTTATGTTTCAGCTTTCGTAATCCAACTATCCATCTATTATATATATTTACCCGGCTGTACTCATGTTCAAAGTATTAAAATTATGGACAGTAATGGCTGAGCGATACCGGATCATGTCTTGTTTTCTGAAACAGCTTATTTTTTGTGACAAAGCGTCCGTACTAACTACGGAAATATCGGATACTGCATAAAGTAAATGAAGCTCTTGAAATCCCTCATCTGAATTTTTGTAATGACAACGGATGGTTGCTGCCATTGATCTGGTAACCGGTCATTAATACTATAAAACTCTATAACATTACATAATCTGTTCAGTATTCATTATGACCCAGTCAAATTCTGGTAAAAATTTATGTATGTATCCATTATAAAAAATATCTATTCAATAATATTTCTTATTCTGGGGAAATTAATTTCTTGCATAATATTAAAATAAATTCTTAGAAATTCGAATTTTAATCCCCACTAATATAAATAAATATAAAATATAAATGCGAAAGTAACTCTGTCTGTCTGTTACTCTTTGACGCCTAAACCACTGAACCGATTTTGGTGAAATTTGGTATAAAGATAAAATTGACTTTCAAGAAGAACATAAGGTACTTTTTTAACTAAGTTTATTTATTTACTTTATTGCGATTTATTTATATATTATCTGACAGCATCACCATTATCTGTTAGTTCTATACTATTCTAATAGGTGGCGGTATAACCGTATTCGTGGACTGCATTGAGTAAGTATCCAATAGATGGCGCTTTTATGATGTGCAAATGTTTCATGTACGCTAAAACTTAATAGGATAACCAGCCACGTGTTACTGAAGGTTATTTTTTATTATAGTAAACACAATACTGTGAAATTCAATATATATATATATATATATATCATATTTTTTATTCTATCGCGACATGTCACAATCTACGAGTATTTAGCGACTATTAGAATATCAAACCAATATAAACTTAGAATAGATAAATATAAACAAATAACTTATTCATTACGAATTTATAATAGATTTTCAGCTTTCAGTACTTCTTCTCAATATAAACTTTAACTAAGAATAATTTCATATTTCGATTTTGATCAATCTATTCTCATAAATTTGTATGTTTGTGGGTTTATAATTTATAAATTTATTTGTTGGAGGTAATCTTCAAAGTAAGTTATTCAAATCTAAAAATTTCTTAAACAATATTTAGAAATAACTTTCATATTGGATTGCTTGGATTTCGAGTACACCCTAGGTATTATATTATTCCCTTGAAATAATAATTGGGTTTTTCATGGAGAACAATTTTGAAATAATTTTGATCAAAAATCTCGAGCGAAGGAGTTTCTTACGAGCCCTGTGGTCCTGAAGTCCTCGCAGACGGATTCGCGGGCAACAGTTAGTAAATAAATATATAAAAAATGTCTTTTGCTTTTAGAAAATTTGAATTATGTTACGACCTAAGTAAACATCTTGATCGTAAATAAAACATTTACTTTAAGAATGTAAACTATTGACGTTAGCGAAATGACAGCCAAGAGCAGTCGAACTACATTAAAATGTTATAGTATAGACGTATAAAGTTGACAGCCGATTCTTCACGAGACATAAGACAAGGGCACTCACCGTGAATTTGAAGTAAAGCGGTTACTTCTTCCATTTAGAATAATAAATTTATTCAACTGAATATTTCAGGACTTAGTACATAACATTTTACGATTTATTTTTATGCTCCGGCTTAAAATTTAAGTATTTATATAGAGTTATTGCTTGGTAAATCATTACAGATTGTTATGGGAGTTATTTTTAATAATAAGTAATATAAAATTATACGTTTACTTGTAATTTTGTATTATATTTACTATATATTATCACAGCTCCCCTACATGGACAATAAATAATATAACAAATAATATCAATAGTTTCTGACTCGTATATATTTAACGTTTAATCACAAAAAAATATTGCCATCCAGTTCTAATATGTTTAATTCCATTATATTTAAAATATAAATGGTCAGGTAATTGTTACACTTTGTTCAGTTATTCCAAGTGAAATGGTTTTGTTTATTTTAACAAACGTCTCCTAACAGATGTAACAAAATAACAAAATATTAACAATCATGATGATGACAAATTAGCTAAGATTGAAACAGTTCACTGTTAGTAGAACGCATCTAATAAATTATATAGAGACAGATGTGACGCAGTAAGAGCACAAAATTTGTAGAGCCATTCTCCTAATTTTCTTTTGAAGATAAAATATCTTCTACTTTAATAATAGAATCATTTTTGTGATCATTGAAGGTTTTAATGTTTAAGATATTTATTTTTTTACCTATAAATTTATTTTTATTATAATTATTTTTAAAGAAATGTTGGTTAAGCTAGGGCCAGTGTATCTCATCTTCTCACATCCACCCCAAATAATAAACCACGATAACTCATTTACTTTATTTTTATCGTAACCAGGCTGACACTTTGGCTATTTTCGTATAGAATAGATGTTTAAAACTTCTTAAGAAAATGAATATTGTTTTCCTTAAAAACTCAATTAATACCTTGCTGCCTTGACGTGAGAATTTTGACTTTGAAACTTTTATTAATTCCTACTCTTTTGCGTTAAATTCCTTTGTGACAAAGAGTTCATTTCTACCTAACTGACAAAAGAAGTCTGAGTCACCTCATCAAAATAAAATTTTATCGGAATAAATAAACGGATCTTACTTATCTCACAGCCACAGGCGGATTTTTGTTATTTGAAAAGTTTGATGACAAAGTTGAAGAAATGGAAAATATATTAAATTTCAATGCAATATTATTTAATTTTAATTACTCAGTGACTGCTAATTATATTAAAAAATATAATAACTAACAATAATAGTATTTAAGACTAAGTAACAAGAAACAAGAATTTTGGAAACGCCGATAAAGAAATTATGGTTAACGGAAACTATTTTTATTAATAAACACAATTTTATAGAAATCTAATAAAATTCAAATAGATTTTTATATAAATATTGAATGAAAAATAAACCGATACAGGCAGAGTCTCGACACCCGTTACCTCTGGAAAACCGCCCCGTCGCTCTACCAATTGAGCTACCATTCTTTCATTCTATATTTACTTAAAATTTTAATAAGTTTAACATGACGATACACGTTTATAAATGTTTTTAAACAAGATAGTAATTGTTATTCAACAAATATGATATTTTCTATTCATTTCTATATTAAAGGTATATTTTTTTAACACATATGATTCGAAAAATACTTGATCAAAACTTATATTATTGAAAAAGTTTTCTTCCCATTGTCGATGAAGGTTAAGGTGAAATTTCGATCAGGGGGCGAACACCAGTATACCAATAATACGCATGCCAATTCTAATTTAAATAGTCAATATTATATCTATTTTTACTATAAAGTTATTTGATAGGCTTACTTATTCCTTATATTAACATTAAAATAATATCAGCACAAATGTTTATACATATATATTTATGTTTAAAATTCACTTATAAAATGTCAATTTCGTTATTATTGAAATGTGAAGTCCACTGCTAATTGTATGAATGCCTTTATCAACGATGCCAGTCGCAGTCGCGGAATTTCAGATATTCAATTCATACTATTGCTACAATTCCAAAACTTTGAATTTAAACGTCAAACACTTTATACACATTTGAATTTTCTTTTTCATTACACATCAGTTAATGCATTTCCATTTGGAATAATATTCAAAGTAAGCTTTTATTTATTATTAGGATACATGGATCGATATCCGATGATCATGTATGTATGAAAAAAACCCGAAAGTTCGAAAGAAATTCGTATAATATAGTGAAAAATAAAATACATTCCATGTTATAATATGAATATTTCCTTGTAATGAGGAATTCATTTATATATTCGAGTCGCTGAAACTGAAGCCACTTCTCTCAACTCTAGATGTTAATTAAATGAACGTCTTCAAATTGCAATTTGCTACTGACATAAATTATTTCTTGGAGAACCTGGTTTGAAACGCTTAATTTTCAATTCAAAATTAAAACATGCCAGAAGAGCGAACCAGTTTCCATTTATAATCTCCGAAATACAAACCACAGATTGCAAGCTATTTAATTATATTTTTTTTTACATAATAATTAAGTTGACACTTGACTACATTCCACCTGATGGTAAGTGGAGATGTAGTCGTAGGTAGCTGGTAAGACTCATCAACCTAGTAGTAGCCTATTCACTCTTCGCTTGAATTATATTATATTATATTTATAATATAGTAGTATTTAAAATATATATTCTACGTTGATTGATTTCTATTAATTAATATGCCTTATGCGATCTATGAATTCATCATTTTGACTTTCCATGTGTTTTCTGTTATTTTTTTTTCAGTCCAGTAGATTAATGTCAACATTTTTTAAAAATATGCGATAAGTATTTATAAACACAATAACAGTTTTAAGTAGATGGTTGTAAAAGTACGTAATATAATATTATAGATGGTTGTTAATATTACCCAAGCTTATTCACAAACCGTTAAATATTGACAATTAAAAGACCATTTTAACCCTCTTTGAAACCTTTATAACTTGTCAGCATTTCATCTATAATGCAGATTCCTGTTATCAAAGCTGTAAGCCTTATATATGTAGAACTTATTTACTTATTTCACGCAAAAAGTAAATTAACACACCTTGTAGTGTATGAATAGTAAATCTAACTCTAAACTCTATGTAAAACTTTTGTCTGATATTATCCTGAATGTATTTATTGAGTCCTTTTTTTTCTATATTTTCTTTACACGGTGAATAATAAAGATTTTTTTTTTTGAGATGTGTCCAAGTCTATCGTACATACATTTTCTGAACTGAACCGTAGCATTATTATTTTTTAAATGTATCTATTTAATCTGAAAGTAAAATACAAAAAAGCAGTCGTAATATGGAAGCAATTCAATATAAAAAATATAATAAAGATTGCATTTACAATTTGTGCAAAAGTAAAACAAAAAAAATACGTAAACAAAAATGCACATAAATCTTCTTAACGAGAAAACCGAGTGGCATTGGGAAGTGAAAATAAAATGATTGTCGTTTGTCGCTTCCGATGTGTTTTGTTATTTATATTATATCCGATTTGATTCTATTTTAATTCCATTGATAACTGTTGCTTTAAATAACAATACAGGATTTATTGAATAACAATACAGGATTTATTGAATAACAATACAGTACTTATTGAATAACAATATTCATTTTATCCCTAGCCGTCCATTACCAATATAACATATTAGCAAATGTTCGCACGAGCGCATTTGATGATCTAACTGCTCAATGGCTTCAAGCGTAATCTTCAGTCATTGTTAGTTTTTTTTTAGTATTTTCAATCAATTAATCAATCAATGTCTTTTTGTATTAAGAATTCACCTTAAAATACAACTATTTCTTAATAATTAATTTAGACACTATTTCATTTATAAACATTATTGTTAAAAGAATAGTAGTTTCAGACTGAAAGTGACAGTTTATATTTTAAGAAGATGCAATGCGAGCGAAAATCCAGGGAAGCAATTTCGTATGCGGTGCAATAATATTAAATCAAATATCAATTTCATATTTAAAATGATGATTTCATATTGGATTTAACGGTGCTTTATTGAAAACTATTATATCACTTGTCTTTTAAAACTTCTAACAAAATTAGAATTACATACCTTTCTATAGACATGGATGAAAAAGGAACAATAATAACCCAATTTATATCTAGTGCCTTAGAAATGCATGTTGTCCAGAGTGCGCCATTCTAAAGAAATTAGATTAAAAAATATTCTAGTTTTAACGTGGTTCAGAAAAATATTACCAAGAAAAATAAAAGCTTTCTGTTGACATTCAGTATCATGAAATACATTCAGTATCAAATACATTCATTTCGTGTATATTACATTGATTCAGTATCATATTTATGTAATTAAAATGTACCCTTTACATGTCTCTATAGACATGTAAAGGGTACATTTTAATTCTAATTCTAAGTAAAAGTTCATACTTCACAGAAATGTATTTTTCATAAATTTCTTTGAAGTATGAAGTTTTTCTTTTCGTAATATAATATAAAATTTTCAAAGAAATGTATTTTCTATGAATTTTCAATAAAAAAAAGAAATTTATATAAAATACATTTCTCTGAAGATTCTTTTAATTTTTACAGGAAAACACGAAAATAAATTTTGTGTTGTTAGCTTATAAAATAAGTCAAGTCTTAAGATAGTTTTCACACCGGGAAAATCTCTTATTTTCCTGGACAAAAACTGAAATCTTTATTTGACCCATAGCTGTAGTATTTCAAAACTACATGACTATCAACTTACCATATAGAATGATATTCACTGAAGGAAATTCGATAATTTTAACTAAAAATATAAAAAAATAAATTACACTAACAATAACACTAAAAATGTCTGAAACTAAAAAAACTAAAATTTTAACTGATGATAAATGGATTATGATATTTAGTCGGCAGAGAAGATAAATTTGCTGGCAACACTTAGTCTATGAATAAATTTCTGTATATTGATGGATCAGATAAATTCTTCTGAAAACTTACGTTACGTTAATTTACGTTACAATTGTTAACTTAAGATTGCATTTACTTTTAAGTATTATTTCAAACATATATATTGAAGCAATTATCGCTCCATTGTTATTAGTTGAAATTTAAAAAAAATATATTAACTCCGGTATAATTAATTGAAATTTTAAAAAAACTTAATTTATACGAAATATATGGAAGACCATTTAAGATATAACTAATCGACGCTATTTGACGACTTGACAGTATTTTATTAGCTGATAGTTGAATATTAATAAAATATTGAAGATACATAGTTTGAAAAAGGGTTTATTGTACTAATTTTGATATAACATCAAGTTTTAATTCCAAATTTAAATTATTGTCTTATCAAAAAAAAAATAAGTTTTTTTCCGGGTTTTTAGTTAACAAGAGATTTCAGTAATATCACTGTTCCTGTGACCACGAAAAATGGAATATTCTCATTGAATTCGATTACACGCTCTGTCGCAGCAGCAATGATTCATAATCGACAGGAAATACCTTTGAGTCATTAAATGCGCGATGCATTTGAATCTCTATTAAGAATAAAATTATCAATATTAATATTAATTATAAAAAAAGCCTGTTTTTATAGTCAGAGATGAGATTGATTGAGAATTAGATTCAGATTTCTAAGAAGTTTTAGGATTTTGTGGTGGAAAAAATTATGGTAAAACTTTTAGCAAATTAGAAAAATAACTTTACAAATGTCGTTGTTCGCAACGTCATTTATAAGATGCGGTCTAATATAGGAATGCTTATTATTAAACTATCGGTTTATTTCTAATTCTATATTTATTTGAATTTAATTTAATTAAAATTAATTCGCAATTAATTAAAAGCTTAACATGGCTCATGTTTATAAATATTTTCAGAACATAAATTTTGTTAGGCATCTACCAATCAGGTTTGATCATTTTTACATATTGCAGGATTTTTTTTCCATAACTTTCATTATCGACTGACAAATTCTCGATGTCCCGAATATCCGTCGTGATTGTAAGAAATGTTTTTTGTTATTTTCATCCGTTAAAAGACGGCGGTGAAAAGTCTTATTTGACGAATGGGTAGTCTATAAGTATACGTATATAAGCTAGTAGTATATCAAAGTTTCTCATTGAACACAAAACAACACGTGAATCAATAATATCATTCACAAACGAGGAAGGTTTTCCGGCATTCCCAGACGTTCTGAAGGTGGTAATGATTGTGTGATGGGCGGCCACTCAGCACAACACCTGGCTCCCAGGAGACTGCACAGCCAGACTCACTCTGAACCTGACAACTCTGCCGTGGACGCAAGCTCCTTGCAGAATTCTGTTACAGGTAAGTTAATAATATTTAGTATATTTTTATGGGCTTGGATATAATTGTTTATTGGATATATATTTGCTGTAAAATGTTGCAAGTTTTACAGTTACATTTTACACCCACACTTCTATTAATTGGTTAAAATATTTAAATATATCTTTGTTACACCTCTATTTATAAAATTTCTTAGTAACTTGAGGTATGTTTGTTCATAAAAGAAAACTGAGATTCAAAGTAAAATAGAAGTTTAAAGTTTAAATAGAAATTTATACTAAATAAAACTTGCAACAGAAAACAAAGAACTTTATGATATAGTGAAGAATTGAAAAAAATACTTCTATATAGTGAGGTGACTGTCGCTAAGGAAAACTTCATAGTTGCGGTAATTGTTTTTAATTGATTGCTTACTAAAAATGTATTTAATGTTATGTCTTAATTGAAATATTTTTAAAATAAAAATAGGGTTGATTAATCAGACTGATTTTACAACCATTTCAAATACATTCAAGGTAATATAAATTTAACTAAAGTTTGTTTTTCATTAAACATATTATTGGGCATTACAGGTTTTAATTAATATTTTAATTGATTTAAATTTTAAACTAATATATTTTTTTCATAATTTTATATCAGAACGTATATATGTCAAAAACTTATTATTTATGTTTTGTGTAATATATAAGTTATTCTATAACATGTCTATGTATATTTGGAGTTTATTGACTATGTAACATACTTCCAAAATTTAACTAAACATTCATTAAACTACGTACGATGTATGTCAAAAACTTAATATTTATATTTTGTGTAGTTTGGAGGTAATTCTATAACATGTTTATGTATATTTGGAGTTTATTAACTAAATATCATACTTTTTACATTGAACCTAACACTCATTGGACTAACAGAAGCACAATTATTAACTAACCTTATCGATTAAATGTAGATTGTTGTGATACATTATTCTTTAGCGAACTAGAATTATTTAGTTAATAAGCCCATCGATTGCTTTTGGTGACGTTGGAGAAGCAAAACTATTTAAATAAAATGTATCAGAAATGGCATACTCTAAGTAAATCAATAGAAAATGGTTTGGTTGTAATCTGAAATACTGAAAATATATAACCTCTACATTGGCCTCTTGGCATTGTAATGAAAGTTTTCCCTTGAACTGATGGAATAGTTAGAACTGCCAAGGTTTGCACCTCTAGTGGAATTTATCTTCATCCAGTAGTAAAACTTTGTTCTCTGCTCAATTGCTCAGAGTTTTAAACAACAGTTACTTTTATAAAAAAAAAAACAATCTTTATCTTTTCTATATAATTAGCAAGTTTAATTATCATAATATAACTCATTTTTCTTTGTCTTCAGCGTTTCGACGCAATTCGTATCTCCCCCCCATATTGGGTGCAGGTAATCCTGATAATGGGGGAGATATGCTTACGCCATAATCATGTTTATGATATAATTTCACATCTTTACACTTAGCTAGTTTCAAATAATGTGTATCTTTGCAATTCCGTTACATCCTTCCTTCCTCACCTCCTCCTTAACACTCACTATTATCAAGGAGAGGGGGTAGACGGTGTCAAAGATGCTAAAATCCAAATAAAGTATGTACGATTTTCTATTTCTTAAACCTCGCCCTGGATGGAATTATGAACAAGTTATAATTTTAAACATGTCTAGCTTCTAAAGAACTTTATTTTAAGTAATAACTTCAAAAACTTGGTGCCTTCCATTTGTAGTATAACTTAAGCTTATGGTTGTTCAACAGAGGTATTGTTTATTAATAAATTATTTTATTAAATTTACATAATTGTACCAAACCGCCAAGTTGACAAATTTAAATATATAAATAATTATCAAAAACGCATGTTTTTAGTACAAATACTTTTGAATAATATTAAGACACATTGAACAGAATACTCTTAACAGGCACACGGCATTACTGTTAAGAGCAAAACTTGATTAATCTTGGTTCATTAGATTAAAGGTTGTTCATCGCTGGGCAGTGCCCAAATTCCTTTTAAAAATTATTACCAACTTGAATTGCATATCATTTCACACACTAAAATACAATTCATTTCGAATATATTTTAAATGTTAGTACCTTAATTACACTAAAACGTAATTGTTTGTCCTGACTAACTGACTCATTTCTCTACTTACTTCTCAAAACAAACCTAAAGAGGGATATTTGTAACTATAACACTACCTAATTTTGGTTTTTGGTAGCTATAAAGGTAGCTAGTTGATAGTGTTTTTAATAATAAAATGAGGTATCCAAAGCGCTTATTCACTTAATATTCAAACGTGAATTTTGTAGCGGTTTTCTAAATAGCAAAATACATGTCTTTAACGTTAAATTCTCTCATGAATATTAAGTGAGAGTCACACACATTTCAGTAGATCCTTTTTGTAGTGAAAGTCAAAAAGAGATATAAAAGATTATTACTTTGATAAAAAAATAAATAAGACGTCACTTTTAATTGCTTTTATATTGACAATAGCTTTTTATGTTCTTTTTATTATTGATAACCAATGAATCCAATGGAAAACTTTAATAACAACGAAGAAACAAGAAATACCATAGACTCCGATGAAATTATAAGTGAGGTAAATAGTTCTGATGAATTTACTAACGGGCAAAATACTCAGAACATCGATAGGACGCCTATGGGCGATGAGAATAATGCAATGCAGGACAGAAAGTCCCCAGAAAGAATCCAAACGAGCACCAGCAAAACACACAGAAACGCAAGAAAGCGAAGGTACGTAAAAGTACGCGTTATTAAACAGAGAGCCTCTAAAGATAAAGCAAAACGTATGATTACATACCTTTCCAAGTCCCAGATTAGGAAACCTATTGGGTCGTTTAAGAGAAGAGCTGTAAGATCAGCGGCTACTTTGAAAAGAAGTTTAAATCGTAGACGGTCTTCCGACTCTCTTATATCTGGTTTGTGTCCAGTTTGCAAACATTCTTGTTGCAAGTGGGAGTCAAAATAATTCTTTCATTATCTTTGGGTTTCAGTAAAAAATATTTTTATTTTGTTTTTTAATAATTATTGCTAATAAAAAGGTTTTGAGATATACGTGGTTTTAATCTTTCTAATAAGTTTAAGAAAATATTGTTAGTACTTTTAAAGTTTTATACATATATTTGCCAATTTGAAATCTCGATATTATATTATATTGATAAGGTGTGTGTTAAACTGAAGGTTTCCTGTCCAAAGCTATTGCTTATTACTCGGAGATTATCATAAGGTTGAAAGGTGACCACTCTTATTATCCCAACATCAGACAATCCATTTTGACATCTACTCAGCAAAAGGAATATTTCTGCCATGTCTCTAAGTCTTGTAATTCCAGATTTATCGTGATGATTTCGCACATAGAAATCTCCCATATGTATAATGTGTGTTAATAAATATGATGGTAGAAATTAAAAATAACGATATCGTAATTCTAAATTTGGCTTCCAAAGTTAAATGGCAGTGGCAGAATTATAAATAACGGGATAACCATAGTTATATTTATATATACCCGGCTGTATTCACGTAGAAATCACGGCGAGTTCGCGCCGCGAGTCCACCACGCAATTCGGGCGCATTCCGATTTAATTTCTACGTGAATAGGTACCTACAGCCGGATAAATATAAATATAGTATTAGTGGTTCACGAAAGTTTAAATATAAAAATTACCATAGTTATAAAAAGTTTTTATTTTAATAAAAAAAATCATAAGGTAAATAAGTGAACATTTTGCTAAGTACGTATGTATTTGATTTGAAGTACTTCAGCAAGCTTCAAAGCTAAATCGTAATAAGTATAAGTGTTAGACTTTACTCGCTAATTACTCGTCTAGTGAGTGAGTTTCACATCTTGAAGCTTCTTCTTCGCTTCTTAAGCCTTTATGCAAGTCGTAAGTTAATTTATTATATGTATTAACATTATATTTAAGGTTTCATTTTACCTACGAAATAGGTTAAATAGAATTCCCGTTTTGCATATAGGTCAAAGTAAAACTGCTTTTATTGTCCTTATTTTGCAAAAAATGTGTCCAATATACGTATAACGATGGGCAATTACTAGTAAAAACAATCGTTCTAGTCGATTGTCAAACTAGTTGTTAGATGTCGATGACAATTTAAGTCAG